>JAWQUT010000180.1:185722-310190 GCA_033807755.1 Ellobium chinense | reverse complement strand
TGTGCGTCTATTAGCCACTTTCGGTTTCTATCGAGGTCTTCCCAGACCGGAGATAAACGAGGTCAAACGAAGGATACCAATTTTTTTAGGCTATGTGTGTTCGCAGCCGTGACACTACTCTATATCTACAGGGATGAGCACTATAAATCTAAATGCTATGTATTATTATTATTATTATTGCTTTTGACACTAAATTATGCTGAGTGAGCTTCTTGCAATCTACATGAAACAAAATCTAAAATTTCATGCAAAGAGAACAACATTTTTCTTAGAGTAATCTTGATGAAGGAAGAGAGGTGTAAGAGAAAATGTGTGACATGGCCTTCTTTGACAAGCTAATCCTTCACACTGATGCTGACCTGTAAGTGTAACAACAAAATGAAACTGTGTACTGTACTGTAACAATTTTGATGACACTTAGTGTCACTAGTGACACTGACAGCTAGACTAGGTAGACATCTACCATTTTCAGTTAGATCTGTACTAAAATGAATCTAGCCTAACTAACAAGCATTAGGCAATGCTTTCAATGAAATAAAGTTACGAATCAATGAACAGACCCAGTTTCAAAATACTTTTTTCCCCAACCCAAACCAGATCTTTTTATGACCTTGTCCAATTTCACCGGTGGTGTCGCTGCGTTGTAACAAACACATTTCGAATTGTCAACGGTCTCCCATAAAATTGAGTGTACCTATTATACATATCCACCATCATTTCCATTTCTAGCTCATTAACAAATTTCATAGCAGCTTCACTGAGTTCGGGTTGTGCCATCTTGAAGTCTACACTAGTGACGAACACTGCGTCGACAATGCTAACACAGAAAAAAATCGACGATTTCAGTTCAATGCAGAGACTTTCCACGTGCAGGAAGTAAATAAAGTTCCCTCCCCTTGCACAGAAGTTAGCCACTAAATATTATTTACGTTAGAAGTCACTATATCCTGCTTGTCTTGTACTGGACAGATACCCTTTCACTCGTCTTCTAGAAAAAAAAGTCCTTTGTCATATCAATTCATTTCGATACTCAAATTTAGATTGCTTTAATATATTAATATTTATAGGCTGGAGAAGGTGAGCTATGAAGGTTTTATTATTATTCCTGACACTTGCAGAGGACATGTAGATGACAGCTTTTTTAAAAAGCTATTTTGAATTAATTATTCAGAGAAAATTACCTATCACAGAAATATAATCACTGTTTGACGGTCATTACCTATGATGTTTTAGTTTTCTTAAATCCCACCTTCTTCATGTCAAAAGTGCTCTATCTTTGTGTCTGTGATAGACATGTAGCACCAACGAAAACTATGATGTTGAAGCTAAACAAATGCATGATCTCTTCAATTTTCTTATGTGCAATTAATGCAGAGAAAAGTAATGAATCTTTAACCCCTAGGTTAAATCGCCCGTAGTATATACTACCTAGGTCTAGCTAATTAGTCTGTTAAATGTTTGTACCTCCCAAAATTGAGGTATTTCTATCGTCCAATCATATTAATTGATACAACTGTAAACATTGCAAATCCTAACTTCCGAGTTGTAAGTTGACATGGAAATTCTTTATATTACAAGCTCTCCTATTTTCGATAGTAGTGTTCTTTTGAAATTTTCGTGGCGTTGTCTTTGTCATAGGATCTTATAGACTGTATCAGTTTATAATAGATGGTTAATTGGAGTTGCCAGCACCAGCCATAGGAGATGATCTTAGAAAGCAGCAAATGTAAACTTGAAAACCAGGCTCCAAGCATAATTGCTAACACGTCTATTCGATTCACTGTGACATAATCACTACAATAGCCAACTAGCGTCCTGTTTTCAAAGATGATTGTGAACTGAATTTCAAGTTTTCCGAGATTTTGTTCACTGACGACAAATCAAAATCAGAAACAGACAAAGCAGGTGTGATGCTCATCATGACAACGACAAAGATATAGACTATGTCTGACAGACTAATTCTAATAATAGTATACAGATTTCCGGTACAATCCTGGAATAGCACCGATTTAGTCGATACCATTTATATTTGTTATCAGCGGTGCTGTTCCAGGAGTATATAGGCATGAGACTAAATGAAGCGCAGTTCAATATCGATACCGAATCGCAGTTCAATATCGATACCGAATCGGTGCTATTACAGGATTATGCCAGATTTCCTTTAAAAAAATGCTTAGACTATTTATCATTTTTATGAGTAGTAGTCTATTTAGACTAGTATGATCTAATTCTAGGTAGTATTGGCTAGTATAGCATTCACATCTTCTCTACACACCATCAGCCAAGTAGTCGGATACTAGACTATATAAAGACTTTAACAATCTCATATTGATTTGTCTATTTCCGCAACTACTGTGGAGCAGTGAATCAAACTTGGAGTGAAATTGAAATGGTAGATATTAATATGCTCAGTGGTTAACCAGTAGACTACAAAACAAGCATTAGTTTCAATGAGATTTGTTAATCTGTGAGAACAAAAAATGGTTTTAAAACTGACACTGTCCCAATTTGAGGACTATTTCAACATGCTCATAAAAAAAATCAGCTTATTTTTGGAAGATGACACTGTAGCTAAAATACAAGAGTTATTGGTCTTCTTTGCTCAACACTAGATGTCAGTGGCATAGCTATTAATTACTTGAAGTAGCATGACTGGCTGTAAAAGATCACTTTGAAAATTGCCAAAATAGTCCACAGTGCTGAAAAAGCGCTTGTCTCGCCAAGCCAAATGTATTATGCTGCAGATCCCTCGTGTCTTGAACAGACTCTCCAGGTCGCTAAACTTACACTGCTTCACTTCATCACTTTCAGTTTCCAGAGTACTTTAAATCTAGACCACTTAGAGTGACTTGGTGGAGTGAGGAGCAACAGTAAGTTTCACAAATAAATATAGATAGGAATGAACTTCTAGGATAAAAAAGTTAGGCCACAACTTCATCTGAAAATTCATCAGTCAACTTCAGTGTAGCAGCAAACAACCTCCCAGCAGCCCAAGTCACTAGACTTTATTCAGCTATAAGTATAATTTCGTTACTTCATCTGCAGGCGAGACTACCATTGCAAGTGAACACACTGTCATTCAAGTGATCCAGCCATGGCCGAAGACACAAAATTGTGCTCAAATTGGTGAGATTGTGAATACTGTGCCTTTTTCTTTGTATAGTGTATTGTCCTTACTATCATTTTTTGCGCTCTGTGCTTTAGCTCCATTGCCTGAATTAGAATTTTACAACTTCAGTGCCTGAAAAATACTGAGAACGTATGAAAATTAAAACCACCAGGCCTGCGTCCCACATAGTCTGTCTTACTCTTAGCAACCCATCTTATAATTTATATCTCCCACTAAGCCAGCCAGTTGTGTACCTTGCGACAGCTGAGCATTTTTTATTGAAATGTTCAGTGACATCATAGCTTCACTCCTTTCTGGACCTGAAATATGGAATACTCTTTAAGGCTCACAATACCAATTAAATATAACCAACAGATTTTATCACATGGCCTTGAGCTGAAGGCAAGGGCCCACCTAGTAGTGGATCGGTTAAGACAGAAAAGAAAAAAAGCAATCCAGCTTACAGCATTGCAGTGTTTTCTCCAGGTTGTGCAGTTGCAAGATTCACCCCTTAAATTTCATAATCTTCGCCGCCGCCGCGCCCCCTCCNNNCCCCCCCAACATGCTTTAATGCATGTCGATCTTCCCTTCATGCCTATTGAAAGAAACTTAAAATCCCCCTAAACTTTTACAAATCCCCCCCTTCAAGATAATGACAAGGGGGGAGTGTCTCCCCCAGCTTTTTTGATCTGAAGAAGAGAGTGACATTGACTTAAATTATGGTGCACTGTACCAAGAGATCATTTACACACCAGTCTCTCAGTTTGACCCCAGTGAGGATGGGTCTCGCATTTCTCTAAACAAACTTGCCTTGACTACCATTTACAGACATGTTTTGATCTGGCTTTCAGCAAGCGGGAGATCTCAGCTGCAAATTTTGTGATGCATGAGATGCACTGTCGCCGGCACATTGTCTTGTGTGAACACTGTGAAGAACCCATTCATCGCGCTGAGCTTGAGCAGCATTTCAATGATTTGCATGCTCAGTTTCCATGTGAGAGATGCCAGCAAAAAGTGTCAAAATCAGATATGGCTAAGCATATGGTAAGAAGGCAGAGAGATGTGGGGTAATCTTGATTTTATTGTACAGTGGAGCATACTTATACAGGCACGCTTAGTATGTGAACATTGATACTGAGTACAGCATTTTTGGTCTGCCTTTTCTTTCCAAAGGGTATACATATGGTTAATATGTATTCCTGTTAATAAGTACACTTTTGGTGGGTCCCAGGGTACAAGCTTATCCATGCTCCACAGTATTTGGGATTTTTTTTTTTTTTTTGGCATTGGGGAGAGGAAGGGGACTGGAGAGTGGAGACAGATGCAATTTTAAGTGACCGCCCCTTAATGGTGAGAGTAAGTAAGGCTCAATATACCTACATATTGACTTAGGAAAATACCAGAGCTACTTTAGTACATATTAGATGTCTGGAGGAGTACATTTCTTTTACAATTACAGATGATTATCTTTTTCCAACAGGAAGAGGACTGCATCAAAAAGCCAATGAGATGTGAATTTTGTGAGTTGTCCTTCCCTAAGAATGAACATGACTCGCATATGGATTACTGTGGAAGTCGTACTGAAGTCTGCCCTTACTGTCAGCAGTACATCATGTTGAAAGACATGCTGAGACATGAGACATCCAGCTGCACTTATCCAGAGCCCAAACCTCAGCCCCAACCTCAACCATCAGATCCTTTTAGCATGGAGGAACTGCAGCAGTTAATGAGTAAGTCAGATTTCATTCGTATGGTCCCACATAAAAATGAGATTGTAACAAAGCAGTGCCCTTCTATAGTTTATGCACTGGGGTCCACGCATATACTCACTGAAGTGAGTCATCTTGTGAGATTACTGGGATTGCTACTTCGTCTCATGCTGTACTTTCCTATCATTCTTGCTATGTCAGTGGAAGATCCCTTGGCCCAACCCCTGGCACTGGCAACTAAGAAAGAGTGTTTTAAGGAAGCATATAACAGGAATAACACAGTGTCCAGAAGACTGATCTATCCCTTCTGTCCATTATGGGCCAGCTGTTTGATTCCGCCTAGCGCTACTTTTGAATTAAGGGTTTTAATAATGAATGTTGTCCAATTTAAGTTAATTCCCTTAGGACAGATGTTAACTGATGTATTTTTCACTCTTTGATCCTTTCACAGATGGGACAGATTTTGGTAATGGGTATTCAAGGGCTGCACCATTCAGGAAAGTGCAAAATCCAACAAACAAGAAGTCAGACGTCAATGTACAAAGGGCAAAGAGTATGATACCTTTTCATATCACAGTCTTTTACCTCTCTGTTGTGCAGTTATAAGCTATATCCTTGGCATATGTTTAGTGTTCATAATCATAAATCAGCTGCATAGGTGGCATGGACTAAGGGGAAGTGATGGTGGCTTTATTCATTTGAAAGTCTTGTTTGAACTCCTAATTTGCTGCAATTTTAGTATTTGCTCTTGATTCTTCTTTATTGAAAATGTTGGGTTTTTTTTGTTCTTTCTTTAATTCATTAAACTGCCTAGAGAGAACATTTCAGTCGGGATAGATCAAGATTGAAGAATTAAGTTGCAGAAAAGGTGATACCCTTTTGAGCAGGTTCTTTTTCATTATGGGCTATAGTCATTATGAAAACTTTTTGTGACGTCTCTGTACACAGACTTATCAACCCATGTCTCAGATGATAGCATGAATGCCATACCTCCTGATTTAGACTATGACACAATGCTGGCACTTCAGCTAGCCCATGAGGACTGGGGGATGGTAAGAAAGTGTTATTTTTTTCATTGATTCGTTCATTCATTCATTCATTCATTCATTCATTCATTCATTCATTCATCATTCAGTCAGTCAGTCAGTCAGTCATTGTATCTGTCAAGAAAAATAAATGAGGTTTTTAAATCTTATATGTAGACGAATGCCTGTTCATATGACTTCACACAATAAAAATGTTTTCATCCATGTTTGTTTTGGGGGAAATTTGTATCCAAGATAACTAAATAGTTGCAAATTAATTTGAACAAAATTTTGAACTAAGTAACAATTGTTACTGAACCCATTATAGGTTGCCTTGATGGATTACCTGTTTTATTTTTGCACAAATATTGTGATGATGTTAGTGACATTTGACCTTTTGCATGTGGTTTTGTTCACCCAGGATGGTAGTATCGAGGTGGATGGAGAAAATATAGGACATCTGCCTCTCAATGAATTACAGCCACACGGTGCGCTAGACTTTGAAGGGTATATGGCCCATGGGATAGAACCCTGGAGAGACATCATACCCAACCAGAGACTAGAAAGTCATGCACCAGCAAGACAGAGACCTACTGATTTTGTTGAGGGTAAGAGGTTCGCTGATGGAAAAGTTTACTTCTGTTGTTCATTTTGTACCTCTCTGAAGCCAACATCGTGGCATTCAGAATGTTCCCATAATAGCTCAGGTTCCTTGTTTGGAGCCATTGTAATAATAAATACATCTGAGATTTCCCTTCTTAGTAAACCCATTTTCTCTCTTCTCCTCATCCTTGCATCTGACGCTCAGCAGACATAGCCTTGGACAGTCAGTTGTACTTATTTCCTGTGTATTAATCTGTTGGATCCATGGCAGGAGATGTTTACAAGAAAAATCAAAAGGACAGTTTTAATTCTTCACTGTGAATGTATTTTCTTTTCAGTGTAAACTCATCTCCGTTTCAAATGAAGCACAAATTGTCATGTTCATGGACAGATTGTCTGTCTCAATTCAGTGAATTTAGCAGAGGAGGAAGAAGACTTTTTGAAATAACAGAGGCAGAATTGCCTATCTCAAGCTGACCCTCAGATAAAGTAAGATGACTTAAGTGATGTGATAAAATACAATATGGCTTAGTTCTTTGTAATTCATACCCATGTCCATTATTTCTTCCTCTTATTTCACTTGATTTGCCAGATGATGACATCAGTGTCCCATGTGAATTCTGTGATATGGAAGTTCCCCTGAGCACCTACATGGATCATGCAGTAAGTACAAGTGTTTTGACAGCACCTGAATGGTGGGAGAAATACTGAAGAAATTTTTAAATTGAATTAATGATCATTTGAATATACAATCGTGACAAGCAGAGAAAAAGAGAGGAGAGTGATTAGAAGAGGAATTCATGTTCTGTGTATTAAGACTTGGTTTAAATGAAATAACTTCTTTAAAAAAAAACACCTAATATGTTTTGAATTATTTTGCATTGTTATGTAAGCCTGTGGGAATTCACAGATGTAACCACAGAGAAGTCCTTAAGCCTGCTATTATTTAAATATTTAAATTAAGTCCATGTCTTTCAGGTATAATTGATCTATTTCTTGTTGCAGGATGCATGTCCTTTGCAGCCCACAGGCTTGGCAGCTCCCAGCAGTTCTGTTGACCTCAACAATGAACAAGCTCCAACTCAGCAAAGCTCAAGGGCAGCAATCCCGGTTATAAATAACCTCCGATCCTCAGGTTCACCACCCAGGTAATTGTTTCATTTCATACTGCGTATTTCTTTTCAGTGAATGTCTCCTTCCACATTTGATTGCAACCCGAACATTCAAATTCCAGAGCTTGGGGTCTCAGTAATATTATTCAACAGTGTCCATATTAAAGTAATGTAAATTCTACCAATAATCTTTGCCAGCCATGTGGTTGCAGTTCTATAATCTTGGAGTTCAGCGTTTGCATAAACAAGATTACTAGCAACAGCACCCATTCTTCAAATGGAATTGCATAGCCTGAGCTGTGGAATTGTAATGTTGGACATACTGACACCTGACAACAAAGCATGGCATGGGTTTTCATCTGTGAACTCTGATCAAGACAAGCAACATTTGTTTCAATAAATTTTTCTTTAAAAATCAGCCATTACACAAACTTCCAACAAGAAAAAAATTCTCATTTAAAAACATATACACCATTTTTGAATAAAAAAAAAATAAAGCTACCGTGCAGTTCACCATTTACAGTTATGGAGGTATGTCAGATTCTGTCGGTGAAATTGACGTTCTTTATGAACTGATAATAATAATACGTCAGAGAGACAGTGTAGCAAAAATCAAGTGTTCAAGAGATTTGTAAACTTAAATCGATGAAGAAAGTCAGTGCTAATAATTCTTTTGTTCGATAATTTTTCTGTCCTTACATTAGCGCCAGTTACAGCAAATATCCTTTTTTATATAATTTCAGTGACGAAGAATATTTTCACGATGCTCACACTGACTTTATATTACCATGCGAGTTCTGTGAGGAAGTGTTCCCATCTGAGATCATCATCGAGCACCAGGTTTGTGTGGCCGTATTTCAGTTTGCTTGAGAGTACAATAATGGGCATGATTTCATGTTAAGTAGTTCTCTATTAGTTTCTCTGTGCTTTCACTATGGTGTATTTAGTTGAATGTGAGCAATTTTATAAGAAAAGCAAAAGCAATCTATGTCAACTTGTATAGCACTTTCACTGAATATCAATATTTTGTTTTTTCCCTTTCATTGTTAAGTTTAATGCAGTACTTGTTGTTAGAGAGGGTACAATGTTGACACACAAGGAAACTTTAATAATGCTTGTTTCAAATCTTTATTCAATTCAGAGTGTATGCCATGCAAATGGGAATGTTTCACCAAGAGAAACCCCTGTTGTACCCAGCCATAGAACTTCTCAGCCTCCGTCCAAGCCCAGATCTTTCAAATCTACTGTGAAAACAAGACCTAAACGGCAACCTGACCCTGCCCCATTTGATTTCGCAAGTCGAGGCGGTGGGGACTCGGAGGAAATCTTCAATCGAGATCTCAGGTTCCAAAGACTTACGGAATCCAGCAGTAACAAATACAGCCCAGCAGTCAATAGGCAAGTTGATGAGATTTCTGTGTCACAATGACAGGCATTCAGCATTATTTTCTCTGAGATACTCATAGGACACAAATTGGGCATATTCATCAAACTGGGCATACCCATCAGGACACAATTGGGCATACTCATCAGGACACAAACTGGGCATACTCATCAGGACACAAACTGGGCATACTCATCAGATACTCATATGTAAGGGCGGACATAGATTTTATGTTTGCAGGATGTGCAGCATCATTTACTGTGAAGTTAATATGCATTTTCAACACAGCTAGTAATGCAGTTGAAGGCAGTCTAGTCGCATTTTGTTTATAATATATTATAATGTCATAGTCCACTATAAAGAGAACTGGAGAAAAAGGCAGTCAGTCATATGCAACTGTTTATCAACAAATTCCCCCTAAAGACTTTTGGACATTATAGTTTTTACCTCTTGCATGAAATCCTATAATTTCTTCAGAGCAGGCAACTTTCTGATCAAATTTGTATTGCGTTTTGACTATATTTGTTGAATGCAACCTTATTTGTCGACACAGATATTTCTAATTACATCTCTGACATTTATTCCTTTGGTCCTGGTAGGTTTGATGATGCTGTAACACGTCCACCTCGTCGTTCGTCAAGACAAACCAACCAAGAAGATACAGATGAACCAGAAACAGGCAGACCCAGTAAAAGTGCCCAGAGAGCCAGGGCTAGACTTAATCAGCTTTTGCAGGTAAATCTTTGTTAACTGTTCACAATGTATGATATGAATGTACATCCTTGCTCATACAGGCAGCATCCTATAACTCTTTCACCAAGTGTTTGGTTTAAGGTTAGAGGCACCACTAAGTGATAGAGAGTTCCAGGATATTGCCATGAGTCATGAGTACTTAAAAAACATGATGTAGCAACTGGGGGCCAGTGTGGCAATGTGGCTGAGTGGTAATGGTGTTGAACTAAGGATCAAAATGTCATGAGTTGATACTAGCCATGATGATACTAATATAAATGCCTTGAGAAAGCATTTCATTCACATTTTCTTCAGTCAGTTCATCTATGAAAGTGGATCTTTGACTACAGACATTGAAAACTCTTGTAAACTGCGGGGAAACTTGCCACAGCTCACGGGGCCAATAATAAAGAACAAAAGATGGCATTATATGCAAGTTTGATTGTATGTTATATTTTTTTTGTTATGTCTTGTACACATTGCCATGGATTCACTCTTCTTTTGTTACAGGAAGATTTGGGCAGTGGAGCGATGGGAGGGGCAGACAACAGAAAGAAGCAGTCGTCCCCTCTTGCTGGTCATGATTTGAACCGTGCAGGTGGGCTTTCTATTATGGACTGCATGAAGAAGGAGAG
Organism: Ellobium chinense; assembly: GCA_033807755.1. Taxonomy (NCBI): domain Eukaryota; kingdom Metazoa; phylum Mollusca; class Gastropoda; order Ellobiida; family Ellobiidae; genus Ellobium; species Ellobium chinense. Next base: position 299,881 of record JAWQUT010000180.1, on the reverse strand, counting down.
AAAGGTGATGGGAGTAGAATGAAAAAATGTGGCAAAAACAGAAGATGAAAAATTACTAGAAAACTGCATCATAATGCTTGCTGGCTAGAGCCTTCAGTTGTTTTTATCATGAAACGAGTGCAGAGTACTTTATGAATAGGTCTTAACATTTACAATTTCAGAACCCAAAGGCAGAAAGAAGCCAGTAGACAGCCACACAGTCATGAAGCAGCTAGAGGAGGCTAAAAGAACATCCAATAAAAGGTATTACCAAGAATGAAGGAAAAAGAGAAAAACCAGAAGGGAAGGAATACAGAGAGTAAGAAGATCTGTTACCAGATCCAACAAATTCAGTGTGTTTGACGAGTTCAAGTTCAAATTTTGATAAAATTCTGTACAATCTTTTTGGGAAATTTGGGCTCTGTCTTATTGGATATCAATCATGAGTATTCTCAGTATTGACCTTCAGCTTGAAGACTGCTTTCCAATAATTGAGTTGGTCAATATTGTCAGTATAACCATGCTTTCGCTTTCGATTTTTGTTTCGTTTTGTTTTGTTTTTAAGGGGAGGAAGGCGGTATTAAAGATACAAAATTTATCATCTTGATTCACTATGAATGAAATCTGACAGTGCTAAAACAGGTTTTTTGCCAACATGATCTCTAGCAGCTTAAGAGTGGGCTTGTGTTATTTTAACCTTTGACCTAAATGATTATCCATACCTTATGGGGTGGTTGTGACATGAATTTCAGTACCAGTGTCAGTGGTGAGGTGTATCATAGTAGTGAGTATTCACATTAGTAGTTATTTGAAAATACCCACTAAGGTACAGCCCTATCATTAATTCTGTATTCTTAAATTTCATCCTTGTTTTGTTTTGCTTGTGGCATTGTCACTTACAGATTGGTTGGTGTTTTGTGTTTGTCTCTCATTTGCTTAGTACAAGCAAGGCCACCAGGACCTCATCATCACAGCCTCAGCAACAGCTGAATACAAATAACAGCCAGGCACCAAGTTCTAGAAACCGTCAGCGATCAGACCATGTGTTTAGTCCTGAACTCAGGCTAAAACCTGATCATAACCCACCCCCTAAGGTACTGGTGGCCAGACAAGGGTAGAATGGATGGTGGTGGTTGTGGTGGTGGTGGTGGTGGTAGTAGTGGGGATGGTGTTATGAGGGTGGTAGTATTGAATGGTTGGCTGGGAGAAATAAGGGTGATAATGGAGGCAGAAGAGATTGAATTTCAGAAAATGCTAAGCAGAAGAATTTCCAAATGAAATTCATCACTCTGCTGAGCAGTGATGAAATACTATACAGCGCTATAACGAATTGTGGTTTAGTGATGTTATTACCATGGCATGTGATTTAGCAGTGAAAGATTCACCTGCACTCCTAAGAGCATCTCTATCACTTGAGAAAGTGACTGTCAGCTGACACTGTTTGAAATCTGACAAAGTCCAAGAGAGTTTGGTTCAGTTCTATGATAGTGCCTCTGTTTATGTCATGGTGGTAGTGGTTGTTCAGTGGTTGCTCAACAGAGCAGCATTAATGTCAGCTGAGAAAATGGTGCTGATTGTGCCCAGTTAATCTTGTTGATCATGACTGTTGTCTTGAGAAAGTGGCTTGAATAAGAAGAGCGTGTGGGCTGAATGCTACAGGAGATGATGATGCATTGTGCTGGTTATCTGTTGAGCTCATAGCCTTTATACCTAAAGCTCAGCAAGCTACAATTTGTTGATAAGACTGAAATTAAGAGATACATATCAGACAGTGAACATTAATTTTGAAATTCTAGCGGTCATTCACAATCCTTAATATATATTGTTAATTAGCTTGTTTGTTTTCTCACAGACATTGTGATTTTCAGAGATTAGTAAAGCCACGTTTCATTTTTTTCAATGACTGTCATTGAGAACTCCTTAATGTCAGCAGTGTATCCAAAAACCCATAAAACTTTTGATTCTTTTTATCATGGTCTGGTTCCATTCTTAGTTTGTACATGTGGGTTCAGTTATGCATTCATTTCCTTAAGCCATGAGTTATGTTCATTTTATGCATTTACCTTTAAAAGCTTTGTGTTTCCAAACAAACCCGCGAGTTATTTTCATTTTTGTACCTTTCAGAAACGATGACCTCTAACATTCCTGTAGATGTGAAACTACATCTCAATGCTGTGATATGCGTTATAAACAGCTTCCCCCTCAGCAAAGAGAGCCCGAGATGTGCTAGTGCTCGTGTATTGCTTTACTTTCATATTCTGATTATAGATGTATATATTTATTTTTGTCATAGTTGGTGATGGGGCAAATCAGTTTGAGAATGTACATGAATGTTGTAATTGTAAAATTCATACCTAAATGACAAATCATGTACCACATATTTAATAGGAACTGAGGTGTTGAGGGAAGAGTTAGAGATGAAAGAGAGCCCTTGGGACAATCCCTAGACATTATTATTATCTAGGAAGTCTTTCATGTGTCCAATATATTTTTTAACCACGAACCAAGTGCTAGGTGAGAATCCCAAGATATTACCCGAATTACTTGACTGAATAACCCTATGTTCAAGGCACAATGAAGCCTATTTAAATTCATGGGGACCAGAGAAGCCACCTGGGGCCAAAAATTCATCTCTCATAGATCCTTCCTTCTTATTTGGAGATAAACTTGTCAAATTTGAGACTTCTTCGTTAAGCAGTGTAAATTTCCATAATGTGAAATCCGGCCACAGATTTTCATTTTCATTTATTGGATTAGGGATGGCACTTATACTGAGTGAAATAATTCATTCCACAATACAACACCTTTTAATGTAAAAGATACATGTAAAAAGTTGATAAAGCAAACATGGGCTCAAAGATAATGTAATTTCTTTTGTTTAACTTTTTAAAACTAGATCTGAGGATGATGTACAGAGTAACTTAAATTAATCATAGTCACTTGGTCACAACTCTACAGAAACATGCAAAAGTTGTAGTTAGGCAGAGGGTTTGATTAAGTTGCAAAATGTATTTTTGACATTTATTTCTGTTTTCTATGAAATTTGACATTAAGCAATAAGTGCAGATTGCAATCATGTATATTATCAGTCTCTGTGTATTTACTCCTGCTCTTACTTCAGGTGATTGAAGGCTTTGAGTTCTCACTTATTTGCATTGTCTATATAGACGGTTAAGCTTATAATAGCCTAATTCTTTGTTCTAAACATTGCCAGTCATGCATGTTGATGGGCAGTATCAGTGATCATCTAGGAACAATATTGTTGGCTATTTTATGTATCCACTTTCGGGGGTGTTCACATGTCACCTGATGACATGATGTGCATGTCAATTGTTTGTAACAGCAGTGACTGCAGTTATAAGTACAACATTTCTGTGGCTGAGGTTAACTTTGATGATTTATAGATCAGGATGAAAAACAGATGAAGTTTGTTCCCCAAGCAATGTTTCTTGAATGAAGCAGTTCCTTCAGTAGTAAAGTGTCCAATGACTTATCCCATATATCATTCCACTACTTTTCTCAAGATTCCAGAGTAAATTTTCAGTATTGAAACTTTCATTAGACTGGCCAGTAAATGCAAAAGAATTTTCTATGCACAAACAATTTTATTTTTTAACATGTAAATAGAAGTTCGTTTATAAGTAATATTTCTTTTCTTGTAATAAGCGGCAAATATTGAATAACAGAGCACCCCACAAGATGTTGTGAATGCATGGTGCTCAGAAGCAAGGTAACTGATACCATTCCGCACAGTTTTGCAAGGTTTATCAGGGGCTGCACTGAGTGCCTTCTATCAGGTTATGAGAGCATGTGCATTCTGAAGCACATGCATTACATTAATCAGCTTCTGTTCCAGTTTTAGATCAAAAGATTTGTCTGAACCATCACACAATACCTAAATCACAAGACACTTTTAATTTCGTACATTGGCCAAGAAGATGAGGGTGGTTTTAGAAATCTAAGCTCGCAGTACTTTATTTTCTGTTGATAACTGTAAACTGCATTTTGTGAGTCCTCCATTCTAAACAAAACAACATAAAATATGGGAATGGCGAGCCAGAAAAGTGTAACAAAACCATATGCTGAATTTATCCTCTCACAAGCTGCAGTTGTGAGTCACCAAAGAGCCTTTAACACTTTCATCAGCCTGCATTGCACATAATATAGAGTCAAATGATATAATAAATGTTGGGTATCTTTATTGTTGAAGAAGTAGCTTTATTTCTTCTTTCAAGAGATCTAATATGAATTGACTCCTTAGAAGTTAAAATTTCAGGTTAAGAGATAGAGTTTCTGTGAGTTCCCACAAAGCGGCAAAAGGTTCAGAGACTTTCATTAAAAGTGCATGGTGTGTGGTAGATAAATGTTCTCCCTCAACACTTTGTACTTCAGCATGTGGATCCAGTCTGTTCTTTAGCCCCACCTGCACAGCTGTATTTTATTTACACCACCACAGTTTGTGGTCAAAAGGAAATTACTTCTTAAAAGACACTAGCCATTTGCCTAACAGTTTGTTGATTTTTTTACAGTGATTTAAAGCTAAAATCCCAAGTAGACCTTACCATCAATATGTTTTAAAAAAAAAAAAAGCGAATTTATACATTCCTATTGGTATAGATGGAAACTATTAATGTAATGCGTAGTCCAAGTATTTGGTATCAGTAATGTGTAGTCCAGGTATTTAATATCAGATGTTTATTGAAAGTATCAGGTACTACTTTGAATCCTTTCCAATCATCAGAGCTAGGTCTGTCTTTACACTGGCATACCCTATACTGAGAATCAGAATTGAAATAGAATCAATACTTTTGATACTTTGAGTCTAAACACGTAACATCACCTTTCCTTACCTTAGATCTTAATTCCCCAAGATCAGTTTAAGTTCATAAGGTACATTCTGCTGCTAGCATCTGTGCTGCACAATGTTTAAATATTCAAGTACAGCTCGCCAAAGCTCAAGGGGCACAGATTTAAGGAGCTATCTGTAGTTGGGTAAACTGACTTGTTCATCAGATGGATTCTAATTTGGAATAATGTGTGCGGTCTCTGTCTGTGAAATTCTTTATTTTTTTTATATATTTCTTTGTGTTTACTCGCTGCTTCATCCCTTCAGTCCTTTGCTGATAAGTTCAGATTCAATAGGCGGCATGGACACCTGGCAGCTCATGATTATATGATTTCATTTGTTTGAGAATTACGGCAAGACAGTGTCATGCTGTGATCAATTTTGCTTCCTATGTGAAAGCTCATTAAATAGACACTCAAGGAAGGGCAATGTGATTTCTTTTCTTGATCATGTCAGTCCTTCTATTTTCAAAAAGTGTACTGTGTGATGTCCATAAATTCTTACCAGTTTAAAAATCTGGTCTCTTATATATATAGTTTTGTTTTTTGCTGCTTTTACTGTAGGGGAATATATTGTTGAAAAATTATCTTGACATAATATGGTGTCTGTTATCGTTCACCAATTTCATAGTAGTTAGTAGGGGCTTATGATGAAAATCTATTTATAATGTCTTATTTGCTGCTTGCCTGTATATGCTCACCTGTATAATTTGTCATCATCAGTATTATATTTGTTTCATCCACTGCTTCAAAATTTGAACCCCTTCCCGCAGCTTCTTTTCAGCAAATAGCATGCTCAAAAGTTAGTATGCTGTCAAAACCATGAAACATCAACAAAACCTTGAGTACTGTGTCATCAGTGTTGAAGTATACCATAATAGTTCTTATCAAGTTATATGAAATATAATGTTATGTGTCAACATGGATATTATTTAAGTTTAGAGGGCAACACGGACATCAGAAGGAGATTAGTAGAGTACAACCTCTCCTTTCTCATGCAGGCTTGAAGAGATTGGCCTGTACTGGAGAATGGGTGAATTAATAAAATTATGCAGTCAGTAACATGGTTTAAACTGTTTGATTTTTATAGATGTGTCATTCATGGTCATGAAATTCTTTCGCAGTAGCAACCAACCTTCTTTTTTGAGAAGCTGTCATGACATGATACATGACAAATTTTTCAGAGTTTCGATTTGAAGTGCAGCATGGCAAATCTGCTTACCCAGTCTATTATGCCTATTATCTCTTTTTGGCAAGAGCTGATGACATATGACAGACCTGTGCAATATGCCATGATAGCAGATTGGAGAGATGCTTTTCAGCAAGTTTACTTAACTTTAAAATTTGGATTCAGGGTATAGCATGCTGTTTTCCATTAAGATAGATGCTGAAAACATCAAGTAAAATTCTGCTGGCAGTATGAATCAGCATAACTGTTATAGAAGGAGGTTTATCATCAAAAGTCTCTTGCTAGAGGTGCAAGATTTGTTTAATTAGTTTAAAAAGTTGGTGCCACAATCATTTTCTTCTCTTTGAACTTAATTTTTGCCATTTCCATTTTCAACAAAGGGATTAAAATTGTGGATTGGAAGCAATTTCATCTCTTTCATGTCTGTATGCACCCAGCTGGTCAGCACAGTGAGCCGTATCTGACACATGCCACACTAATGTTTTGACTAAGCTGTGTTGCCCACATGATGCACAACACATCCCTACATCATGTGGGACCAAGCACAGGTGAGCACTGAGCACAGGCACCATTAGTGCTTGTGATATGTTTCAGTCTAATGCAGCTCTGCACAATCCACTAGGTTAACACATTGTTGTCTCTTTAATGAGAGCACTGTCAGCTCTGTATTGCCTGTTGATTAGATCTGTTGCCAATGTTCTAGATAATACTGGTAAAGAAGAAAAAGTTTAGGTCTAGAGGTCTTTTTAGCTGTGCATTAATTGTCAGACAGGATGGAAATTAAAGAAAAAAACTGCCTTGATATGCACTTATGTGGAAGATCAGATACCTAAATTTTAGTTGATAATTTAACCCACAACTGGCCCGAGCTCTTACGGAAAGCAGTAAAAACATTACGTCCTTTGTTTATATGGTAGGAATCTGGAAAAGAGCTTTTTATATATGAGACTAGTGAGGCTTCAGCTAAGTCTGGCGTTTCATGTCTTGTATAAGCATGAAATCGAGATGATTCATTCATTTCATAAATGCCCCCCACTGAACTAGCCAAACTACTTCAGAACCAAGACCCTGGTCCCTGCAGGCCAGAGATAGCACATGCCTTGCTTGGAGGAGAGGAACACAGATACACTGTATTTTTTTGATGTTGTCTCAACTAATCTAAAGGTTCATGTACAAGATCGCACTGTATGAACTGCTGTCATTCCATCTGTGTGCTGCGAGTGACATTCAAGCCATTACCATGTGCCTGCGCTCTGTCAAAATATTTAAGTATGGTGCTGTTGATCATAACCAGTTTATCATGAAAGCGTGTCTACTGCAACACATTGTATGGGTCTGTGGTCCCTTTAGTTTACTGCAGCATGCAGAATTTTTCTTATTTCTATGTATTTTTTTTTTTAGGTTTTTAAGCGGGTTATTGATTGTGTGTAAACATGATTTTATGCCAAGCTCGTTTTGTCTTTGTTGTTGTGGAATGAAGCCAGTCGGCTAAGATCATGCTCTTTTTTTTAAGATATTATTTTTTAAAGGGGCATGACTTGAATTGCTAAATCTTGGAGCTATTAATTGAACAGAATAATTAAACCATATTTCCAGTAATGGAATTGGAGCTTCATTCGTTTTCCTGATTGCAGTGTGACCTGTCATTTGTATGTGATAAGATATATAAGAAAGAATCTTGAACTGTTCATCCACAAGAAAAAACCAAAAAAAAGTCTACATCCAAGTTCATGAAAACTCGGTATAACAGAAAAGATGTGGCACTGTGACCCTGGCACTGATCAGCAATGTGTGGTAAAAAGGACAATTAATCACAAATGGCGAATGGTGACAGGTGGATTTAAAAAGAATATCCCTCCCTGATGCAACTAGTCTACTCCTTCATAATCACAATATATTATGCATCTCTTGAAAGTGGCATCCTGAGATAAAATAACAAGGTTTATTGGGAAAACAAAAGTTCAGGGCAAATCAGCAAAGTGCATTATGAGAATATTAACAAAATCAATAGCAAATTTAACAAATTGCAAACACACTTGCTGAGATCTTGAGATTCATAACATGTCATGTAGATATGGAATTTTACTTGAAAAGGTACGTTTTGTAAAGTGACAGTGGAGCTTGTAACTGGTTTAATATAATTGTTGATCTGTTCTTAATTAGGCGCCACAAAACCATTGCATCATGAAGAATCTTGAGGAAGCCAGTTTCATTGCATATTCTGGTATATTTTGCATTAACTTCCATACCTAAGCAGATTCACATTGTATGAACACATATTGTCTAGCATTCAGTAAATCAGAAGGTTTTTGTGGGAGACTTCGGATGTGAATATTTAGGCAGTGATCTCATAGACTCCAGTTTCATGGCATACAGTGAAACTCTGATATAACGAGGTCGTTGGGACCGACCGTCGGTACTCGTTAGAACCGATGGCTCGTTACACACATGGTCCACTGAAAATCATGTAAAAACTGTCAGTAGTGTCAGGGAGACCCATATACTAGATCTAACATGGCTAGACTGCTCGCTGCGGGTAGAGCGGAAGCGCCTTGTCTACCCAGGGGTCACCCAGGTAAACATGCCATCATTGACAGGTGTAAACAAAGCAATGCAAATGTTGAGAGTCGAGAAACGAATGACTGACCGATCGTAATCACCGTTTTATGCGATTGTTATGATTGAAATCAAAATTGCCTAGCGCAATGATTGGTCTAAACAACAGGCTTGGCCAATCATTAGCCGAGCATATCAATCCCATCTTCCTCCCGTCGCAAGGTCACATCTCCACCGCATCCTTCCCTACCCTGCTTCTTTGCCTACTGCGCAACTAGTTTGTACCGGTAATCCTACCGGTAAATTACATAAGCGAGACAGCGAGACTTGCCTATTGTTGGCAGTTGTTACGTAGCCTAAACGTTCGAGTTCCTCGCCGCTGAAAACTTTATTGTGGACGTAAGGGTTGCGAGGGCTTAATTGCAGGTCGGTTACCTCGTTAAGGCCGCGTTTAGCGGATTTTGTGCTCGAAATATGAAAGGCAAGTTTACTATTACAAAGAAGGAAAAAAAACTGGGATTTTCATTTTGCTCGGTACATGCGAGAACTCGTTTTATCCGTGCTCGTTATATTAGAGTTTCACTGTATTGTGAATTATTTTCACATTTATTTTTCCCGCTTAAGCAGATTCACATTGTATGATATATATACCACAGCAGCCAGTAGATGATAAGTTGTTTGTGATAGACACAGGATGTGAATGTTTGGTCAGCGGTCTTGTAGAATTCAGTTTCATGGCATGCTGTAAAATATTTTTGCATTTATCTTCCATATTTAAGCATGTTGATATTGTATGAACACATATAGTGCAGCAGTCAGTAGATCAAAAGGTTTCCGCGATATACATTGGGTGTGAATGTTTAGTCTGAGGTCTTCATTCACCGTTAAATGACTGGTATAACTCTTCAAGCTCACAGAAAAATAAACAAGCATTGAAAACTGTTCATGATTGTGGTTTAAAGTCAAATTTAATTTGAGCCATTAGGGAATGTGACAAAACTTGACGCATACTCATTAGTAAGAATTAGTTTGTATAAAAGAGATAAGAGGAAAAAGAAAGATGGAAACATACCATCTGTGTTCACATGTAAGGTTGCATACCACTAACTCCAATATCCTTAATATAAAATTCAAGGGACCCACTTAATCATTTTGTAGTAAGCATATTTCAGAATATCTGTGGTAAGAACAAAAAAATGGTTGCCCATCTCAAACAGCAAGTACATTTAATGGTACTTCAACCAAATTCAGGCTGCATGATGGCTCATGCTGTAATTGGTTCACTATGAATAAGGAGACTGTGTGTCACCTTGGTTTTGAAAAATAAGCAGTGAGTATTGTTTGCCCCAGGGTTTGATTTATTACAAGTGAGAGAGAGTCTGGGTAAATCGAAAATTGGGGATAGGGGATTTGGAAATGCTCTGCGACAGGCATATTTTTCAAAACTAACATTATGAAATATTATAACAAACAGTTGGGACTTAAAACTCACTTCATAATAGTGCTAGTTTCGCATTAGGCATTTTCATAATAAACATGTTTGAGAGTATATCATATAGCACAAGACCTTAAAATGTCATTATGGGTGATATACAAAGGAATGGGAATAAAGGGAAAAAAAAACAACTGATCCTATTCTAACTTCATCACAAAGAACAGCAGCAGTGCTACTATACTAGTCACATGTAAACAATATCACAACAGAGTTATTTTCTATATCATAAGGGAATACAAAAAGTTAACATTACTAACCAAAATAAAAACACCCTGAACGGACCATTGATATCTGTCCACTCATCAAACACGTCACATTCAAAAACTGTATGAATATCTGAACAGAGACATTCTGTGTCCTGATACAGACATGGAATATTTAAGTGTCAGTTGTTGAGAATATTTGGACTAAGAGTCACAAGAATAAGCATATATACTATAACAACAGATCGACGGTCAGAACAGATCTGTTGGCTTTTGAAACATAAAACAAAGTAGATCAGCAAAAAACAAATTAGTTTTAAATTACACCCAAAAACTGATGTCTATGAGATTTTCATGTTTAGCGTGGAAAAAATATTTGTACAGAAATTTACCCAGGAGTATCTAAAGTGACTTCTTATTAATAACTAAATGGCCACCACAGACTATTGGCGGGGCTGCAGGTCTAACTATTTTTAAACAAAAATCATCCCCTCAGATGACCCACATGACCAAACATGCCAAATTAGGTTAAATTCATTTTTTTTGTAATGTTCTCTGCCTTTCCACTGTGTCAGATTCTCACAGCTTTTATGGTTTCTAACATAGCCAGCCATATGCCCAATATGTCCCACTGTTGAAAACATATGACACAAAATGAGAGTTTTTGTATCTCATGTAACATGATGATTCTGGTGTATGTCTTCATTTTGTTTTATTTTTCACACTTGTGAGAAAATGGAGGCAGGAACTTTCTTATGATAGAGCATTAAAGTCAGCATTTATCTATGCAACTGCAATTTTAGCAGGAAAATATAGGCACATTTTAATCTTTTTAACATGTCAACGTGGGCTTTGATCTCATAAACCACATAATGCCTTTATTTAAAAGCGGCTTAGCTCTGTTATAGGCCATAGCAAAGTGATGGTATGATCTTTTCCGTAAAACACAAGAAAAGCAGCTGAACAAAGATGAGCCTTGACTGAATCTGAACACAGCTATCTGAAAGACTCACAAGAGACAGAGGAAGTCATGGATCAGAGACGTGGGGTAACAGGGTGACACAAATACAGTACATGCATTTTCTTGACAGGTGTAAAAAAGTTCATTGAAAGGTGAGTATTTGAACAATGTTGGCAGAAAATGGAAATCAAAAGTGCAAAACAAATCACATTTCAATAACTGAATGAAGTAATTTTTTTTAAAAAAAAGTCACAAAATAACTGAACAGAAACCCGTATCACTTTCATAGTATCAAAGAAAATTGCCATCAGTCTGTCATCCCTTTAGCTGGAAAGCTGCTACAAGTGAAGGATACCTGAAGATGGCAAATGAGGCTGAACTACCACAAAAATTTTAGCCACTCTGTTTGCAACTTAATTTTGCGATTTTGCATTTTTTTACTACATGTAAATATTGAGTTTACAGGGGACATACCTGTATGACATATCTGTTTCAAACTCGCCTTTTACCCGCAATAAAATATAACTTATTCCTGTTTATGATTTTTATCCCACAGATGTCCCTATCACTGGTAAAAAGTGAGTTTGATCCAAATAAGGGAAGGTGAAATCTGTATGTTACATTTATTATTATTTTCAGCAAAGTCTTTGTTCATTAGGTGCATTTCAGCTAATGCAACATAATAAATAAGAGTTAAAAGAGTGGGAAAAAAAGTCATGTTTCTTGGTTTTCTAGGTAAAATATAAAATGTGAACAATGTAGATTTGGAAATTCTTGCCATTAATTCATTATTCTCTCAAACTTGACTCACTATTTTGTTGTGTAGTCAAAATGACACTGTCCTATCACTTTTCAATGAAGTATTTACACTGTCCACACAAAATGTTGTGAGGAAAGCTTGGAAAAAAGTTTACATTCCGAAGAATATTTCCATATGTAGTAATGAGTACAGCTCATGAGCACAGAATTAAGTGACTTCCTCATTGCCAAGTTTTAAGTTGACTGGACTATAAGTTTTTGAGATTTTGTTAGCAAGAGAGCCATAATGGAATGGTTTCACTTCCTCTTAAACATCTACTACCATCCTCTATAAGGCAGTGGAAATCTACTGTTTAGAATTTTGAAAATTAAAAACAAATGAAGAAGCTGCACAATTAAAATCATATAGTATGATTAGAGAGAATCATCCTGCAATCTTCAGTTTGATGTCTGTCATGGTAATAACTTCAAATATGAGTATTTCATAAGCATCCACCCTCAGATATATACTAACAAATTTTAATGCTTTCTTTAATTGAATAATACTGTTACATTTAGCCACCCGCCTGTATAGGATGTTTAAACAAATAATAAAATATCAAATCACACATAAAACACTTCCTACTAACATCAAAAATCAGTGGAGAAGCTCAGTTGGTTGTTTCAAAGGATGATCTTATTACAAAAGCACGGTATCAATCTGGATTTGCACAAGGTTTTCACTGGGCAAGACCTGATATTAAGGACTTTTGTGAAATTTTAATGAAACAGTATAACCTACACTGACATTACACTACACTTGAACATGCTTAAGACAAAATTCACAGGGCTCGCTACACCATTTTGCATTAAGCATACTTTGAATTCTCTACAATAAGGTATAGTAAGGATCGCCCATCTCAGTCTAGTCTATAGGAAGGCAACCAAGATAGAGTGTCCGGAAGGATTATTCTGTGGTAGGTTAATTATGTTTAGAACGATCTGGACTTGGGTTGAATTAAGTGAGGGGTGGAGATTGCTTCTGAGGGAGTTGAATTATTGCAAAGGGACGGAAACTATGGTTTAATCAGAAAATAAATGGTGGTAGTGAGTTCATAAATTCTTTGTACTCTGCATGTTTTTTGGAGTAACACAAGTATAGTAATAAGCATGATGAAATATTGTTGATGAATACTGCAAACCACATAATGTTGTGGAGATCAAATTTTACTGGATGGGAAGAACAATTATTTTGCTTGTCTCACAACCACCATTCATCAGTGAAAATTGTAAACCATGCGTGTTGCTCAGACTTAATTTTATAAGAGACAAGGCAAACCATTTAGTTTATAGGTGCTTGTTTTACAATCACCTAATGGGATCAAGGCAACTGGAACATTTGGCAGAACAAAGCTTATAGTCAATAATTTCACTCAAAGTTATGCAAGGAGTTTGACCATATAGCAAATTCAAGTAAAATAAATAAAAAAACCGCTGATAATTACACGGTACAGTTCTGCCAATCTTCAGGAACTATTCTGTGAAAGTTCAGAACACTGAGATTTCCTGGTTTCAGTGGATTTCCTAGCTATTCCATCAGGTTTCAAAAAAAATTCTACATTGTGATACGGCACCTCTTTTCACTGTAGCACTCCATACTAGGTGGGTGGTTGCCAAGGGAAAAGAAGCATGATAAACGAATTTGAAATATAATTGCTTGTCATGCGCTGTGATAATTTGCGTGCATGTCATTTTCTTCATATGCTGCAAAATGTCACTTTGTAAGGCAGGCAAAGATACTGGTTGCTGTCAAACATTCGATGTAACAAGGAGTGGGCGAACAGAGTACAATTATATGCAGGTAGAATTCACATACCAAGTGTGATCACAAAGGACAAAAAGAACATGACAGGCTAGAGAAAACTTCATTATACCAAAAAATGATGAAAATATAATGAAAAAAGTATATCAATTTGCAAAGTGGGTTGTTTTTGTTCTTGCTACAATCCAATTCATCCATCAAATGTCACGGATAAAATAAGCCACAAGGTCACTGATTAAAAATAGCACCAAAGCTTGAGGTTGGCATTATTTTCTTGCACTGTCTAATACAGCTGTTTCCCTCTCCTGAAAAGCTCAAATGAGACAGAACTAGAAGAACAGCTTATGACTCTGACAATATATTAATTCTCATAGCATGCTCTACAACTTAGAACTAAGGCAAATAAGAATTTACAAAATGAAATAAACACACAGGTAAATAAGCCTTATACCACACTCTGTTGTAGCTCAGAAATAATACAGATAAGAATTTCACCATATAATACATATGGAGCAGTCAATGTGACCCTCACAAATATTTTAATTTTGGGAGGGGGGGGGAGGAGGAGAGAGAAGAGAGAGGGGAGGGGAGGGGAAAAGATGGGGACTTTCACAATCCTTGTGGCTTAAAGAATTATGTTTCTCATAACAAGCAAAATGTATCAGCTGAACAACCATAATTCTGATACCTTGAACTTAATATTTCAAAAATTCAAAATTTTACGTCTCTAACAGGCTCTAGGCCAACAACAAAAAAAGTATGCAAAATTCAAAATGATGCACATCAGTGTAAATACCAAGATCATCCAAAAATGAAATAATTATTCTTGACAACCAAAGAAGCATCTGAAATAGCAACCTGGGCCACCTATTGATAAGTCTGCTTTTTGCTGTCTGAAGCATTCATTCTCAATGACTACATAGTTTTCTGAGTCTTAACTTTCTTGATGCAAATAGGAATACAGTAGAGGACTGCATATAAATATGCCATGCTACCTCTTCTGCATATCTGCCAACCTCAAAATTGATCACAACATTTTATTGGACAATAAATTCTCCAAAACCACGCAGCAACTAAGGCTGCTAAGGGCTCATCAGAACTGACTTTATTATTGGTGCCTCTATATATTCTAAGAAAACAGTCACAAAATGGCTTGTTAGACCGGTAAGAGAAGAAGCTGTTGATTAAATGCATATGAAACTGCTGTAGTGAAAAACACAACAGAAAGACCACAGCTAATACTCATGCTCAGATTGGTAGAAGCAAGTTTCCAATGATTTGCCACCATTTATAGTCGATTGGTTGGCTGTTTGACAGTAGATATAGTCCCCTTGAGTTGGCTATCCTATTTGGAGACTCCAGAGAACTCAAAAATAAACAGAATTTCCCAGGTGAAGAACATCAGGGAATGTTTATGTTTTTTTTGCCGTTCTTAGTTGCTTATTATCTATCTATTTATGGTTTTCTATCAAAATGTCACAGCTTGATTCTAAAAATGTTCATCCAACTAATCGTTAGTAGACAATGCGATGCGCTTTGAGAGTATTTTATAGGAGCACATGTAATTAAACATGAAATGGGACATTTCCTTAAAAATAAAACAAACAAATTATAAAGCCAGACAACAAACTGCCCTGCTGAATCTCAGCTGTGGTATCTTGAAGATGTTCAGAATCACAGTTTAAAACATTACTTGGCATTTTTTACCCACTATGATATGTATGTGCTTACCACCTCTCCCCATCTACCTGCCCATTGCCTAATATTTAGCGATAACCCTCTCTCTTATTACTTCCAGCCTTAAACTCTGCTGAGCATCAAGCTCTTTTTTGTTCCTAATGCAATAAAGCAGTGAATGAAAGTAACAGTTTATGGCATAAGAAGCACAACTGCTCAGTATCACTGTATCTAAGAGTACTCCACATATCAAACTTTTTATCCTGTGACTGCAATTCACATTCCTGTGATATTCAGTGCACAGAGCAACTTGATGCTCATGACAGAGAAGTCTATACGGCACAGTTCACCACAATATCTCTCAGACAACAGACTGATGAGGGAGGTACATACTTTTCATCATCCTGCTTGACTGGAATCAAGTGTACCTTGTAAACAAACTCCTATCTCCAAAATGGGGGAGAGGGGATCACACAGTCAAATCAGTAACATGTTACAACATCTAAAAGCATAACTGTGCCATGTAGACTTAAGGATAAGTCAAGCAAGATATATGTATTGACTGTTTTTTTTGTTTTTGTTTTTTTTTGTACACATTAAACCGTTTTCTTGCAGTCCCAGTGACCCTCTACAGTTACTACTTTGAATAAACTGAACAGGTATAGTTTTGCTGCACTAATTGCAAGTCAACTTTGTCACTATACCTTCATAGTGTCTTGATATAGACAAACTGTCAGGTTTTTGTACCTCAGTGCCCTGGTACAGATTGTGCTTGGAGTATACCTCTCCTTCTGAGCATTATCATGTCAAAATAATGATACATGCAATTTCCAGAATTTCCTTTTGCACTACAAAACCATTTAATGTATGCTGTACAATTCAATGGACCATATATTGGTATAGGTTATATCTTCCTGTTAATATCATCCAAACACCACAATAATAATTCCAGTAAGGTTTCTAGGAATGGCAAATGAGGAGGATATGGTGAATCAATATGCGAGAATGCACTGGATGAAAAAAAGGAATGTGATAAAAAATCAGTGAATAATAACACTGCACAAACAAGTACACAACCAGTGCAGCAAAATGTAAACTTCAAGATCTGATAGAAATTTGCAACAAAATTAAAATAAAAATGCTAATACAGCGTGTAAATATGCCATCAACAAACAGACGACAATACTATGTATATCAAACAACATATTTCAAAGTATACATAATCCACTGTGTAGGCGAAATCATATTTACAGCTTCCCTACGGGGGTCTTCAACAAAAGGAAGACTGGCTGTTAACCACAACATCAGACACAAACCACAACAGATGCAAACTAAGACACACCACAGAGCTGGACAAGCACTGAGTAGTTTGTTGGTTGTTTGATTTTTATGAACAAATATTGCTGCAAATACTGCTAGTGGGTAAATAAACCAGCAACATAGAAACACACGTCTTGTGACACAATACAAATGGAAAGAGCAGCCTGAGACACCTAATGATAAATTGATGAATCTGACTGCTTTTGCTATCTGAAGCATTCATTCTCAGTGGTTAAGGGTTCTCTTAGTTTCAACTCTATCCATGTGAGTAGAAATACATTAGAGGGTGGCATAGGTTTATGGCAACCTAACCCTTCCCTTTTATCAGCATGCATGAATTTGGGAGTGTGTCAGCTTCTCAAAATTTGCCTAACTTTTGAAGTTTCATCCCTGCTCCTAATCATCAATCATTTGGGGCAGTCCCATGATATCATTCGTAGATCATGCATTCACCTGACCCTTAAGTTCAGCACTGAGACTGCGTCCCAATATTCATCTATGAAATCTGCTAAACTTTCAAGTTCAATATGGTGCTATGCGCGAAGCAGGAACCCACTGTTTCTGTGTGAAACCAAAATGGCAAATGCCAACAAAACTGAGTTACTGCTGCACTCAGAAATATTTACTTGACTGACACAAGCCTCTTACTCCCAACTTTATTCATAAAAGTAAGAACATCATTACATGAGACAAGCAAAATCAAAATGGCAACAGCCAAAATCAAACTGGCGATCAGTGCTACTTAACTACCATTTCCATTGGCTGGCACAGATCCATTTTTTCAAGTTTATTTATGAAAACACTGCAAAGTCTTCATGGATACACAAACCTGAAATGCAGTTTGATATGTCACAATGTTTGTGGTCTAACAAGTAAATTTCATAATTCATGCACAGCATCTCTAGTCATAGAAATTTCTACCACGAACTTTCCTACAAAAATAACAAAACTTTCAATTTGGAATGATCTACATGCATGGTTATAAACAATAGCAACACATGAAACAAACATACGGCTGTTTGAAAATAAACACTGGCTTTGATTAATCTTTTGATTGACTGGCATTCTAGACCCGATGGGTATTTTATATACAAAACAAGTCTACCCTGAAATTAGGTCACAACATTAACATGATTACTTTCTAAGAAATACAAAAGAAACAAACAATAAAATAATTACTAACTAAATCTCAAAAATGACTGACAAATGCAAAGTTCTACTGCAACTAAAAATGAAAAACACCGTGAAAATAACAAGAGGTCTTTGTGAACAGGAAAATTCTCAACATTCTGATTCCAAGCATTCCATGTATAGGGATACTGCTAACTTTTTACTTGTTCAAAATATTCCAAGACAAATTTTTCTATATGAATGCACATACTTAACAGCACTAACAGAACTGGCAATACCAGCATCCAATCCTAGTTTCCCTGCTAAATCCATGAAAATTCACAGCAGAAAACCTTCACTAGTCAAAACGGAGCTGGAAGAAATACGTATAATAAAAGAGAAACATGCTCAAGTAACTTGAAGGTTTCAAAAGAAGAAACTAATTTTAAGGAATAGTTCACAATTTTTTTTTTTTAAAACACCTGCTAAATATAAAGAGATAATCATCAGCTGTGAATGCTTGTGCATGAAACACACATTCATATCCTCCACTGCTCAAATCTCAATCTTGGCTTCTAGACAACTGTAACCTTCCCCTGAATTTAAGTAAAAAACATACTGGAGATTTTTGTTTTCAAAGTTACACAGTGAGAGATCATCTCTGCAAACCTGCGAACTAATTACTTCAAGATTGGATATATCTTAATGTTTGTGTTGCTTTGTAGGTTAGAGGTGCTCAAAGAAATAGAAACATTATTAAGCCTGCATTGTGAATCTGTGAGAAAATGATGAATCCTCCTGAACAAGAACACAAAAACATTAATGGCTCATGATAAAATTGATTAAGCCAAATAATGTATCTTTTGGGTCTTGTATGTGATGATTTTTCCTTGTGACTGTGTAATGTTTTTTAAGTTTATGGACAAATAATTTTTGTTTAATTCTGTTATATTCAACTGACTTTATTCCATAAAATATGTTTTTCACATTTAGCATTTGCTGTAATGTTTGCCTCTATGTGTGAATGTAAAAAGACTTAACTTAATCAGACTGATTCTGTGTTATTACAAGGTCCTGCAAAATTTTATCTTAAAGTGATTTCTACATGATCTCTCTCATCCTTCAAATGGCACCCAATATGCAAAATGGTCCCATAAAAGTTAGGCCAGGAGTTAGGTCTGCCCGTGTATTTTCATGTTGAAGTATTTCTAGATATGGCAAAGTACTGTCACACTTAGTTAAACTGAAAGTAATCAAATCATATCATCACGGTCATAGGCAGTTCACCTAACTCATTTGAGTGACTCATTTGACTCAGTCTTTCAGCAAAGAGAAAATACTGTATTAGACCACTAAAGGAAACAATCCTGATCTCAAGCTTTGGTGCTGTTTTTGACCAAATACTGTGCTACTTACTTTGTCTGCAATATCTGATTAAGGTACTGGGTTGTAGCGAGCACAAAAACAGCCCAGTTTGCAAACTGCCTATATATGATTATGATGATATGATACCATATATTCAGACATGTCTGTCAACATGATATAAAGCCTCTGCCTCTCAAACAAATCATCCTGACACAATTAAAATTCAAATTTTGCATGGCTGGACTTCACCTTTGAATATGTATGACCGCAGCTTTAACTGAAAGCTAACATATATACTGACAAAATTGTTTGTGGCTGCTGGGACCTATAACACGTCATTAATTTGCTTACAAACCTCTCCTGCTCAGGCAAAGAGAATAACACTTCAACCTTGGGCCTAATCCTGTCAATTAAAGTGCATCACAAAGCTCAAACCTGCAGTATCATTACGATGCTCTTTCTTCAGGAAACTGGTTGTTTGTGTGATAAAGATAATTCTCAGAGAGAAAAAGTATATGAAAATGGAAAATGATTTTTGGCATCAAAATCTATCTTAAAAATCCTCTAAGCAAGCACGCAGGCATTCAGAAAAAAAATATTCTAAACAGCTTGGTTGAATGTCTAAGGGCTAAAAACCTGGTGAACTGGTACCCTGGAAAGTTAGCTGGAAGAAATGGTGGGTCATGATATCATATGCCAGTTGGCACAGCACAAAATGTTGAGAATGATGGTTTTATTCTGCACTGATCTAAATAAGTGCAGTTTAAATAGTCTGAAACAACAAAAGTTCATATAAGGAAATGTGATTTACAAAATAATAACAGGGTAACATAAGAATTATCAAATACAGATCCGTGTACACAAGTACACATGAGCGCACATGTATAAAAACTTACAATTACATAATTCAGACCTCAACATGGTTTGGAACAAAGGCAATACAACATAAATAATGAACAAGATAATTTTTCAAAACAAGTATTTTTCCGGCAAAAACAGGAGAATAGGGCTCAGATAGATCATGGCAAATCTCTGATATCAAAATAATTGGACACCTTTTCATCAAACCAGGCTGGGTTAGCATCTACTAATGTGATGGCATTTCAGAGGGGACAGTTCATCGTTTTCTTTATATATGGCGCACATTGACTGACTTTATCAGGTGTCCATAATCCCTTCCTTAAAAAAAAAAAAAAAACATATTTGAGACAACTTTCAAGTGACTCATTTGAAATCTTATAAATGCTTTTCAAGAGTTTCTTGGCTGCGATACTGGTAAAGTACATAAAGCACTCAGACTGCACAGTAATTTGTGCTGACCTTACATTTAGTTGGAAAATCAGAAGGAAAAGACTTTCTAAGATTGATCACAAAGCATGTGCATAATTTTATACGTCTAAAAATTTATGATATATGAAAGTTTTGATTAGAGTTGATATTTCCTATTACCTGCAACTAAGTTAAGGATTATGAAGGTGAACTTCAGACTGAAAACATTTCATCAACTCTTTCCTTGCTCCATTAACTTCCAAAATGAACACCTGACTATAGAAGGTGGAAGCCCCAGTGTCCAAATACAAGTGAGTCTCGCCTCAAAAATGGCAGGAAAACTTTTCAGGGCAGAGAAGTTACCAAAAGTACAAGCCTATTGGTTTATTTTAGGTACTGGTGTATGCATAAAAAATGTCTGAATGACTCATAATGAAATATATTATTAGTATCTGAGCCCTATTTCCTAACCTATTCACTCAGCTTTGGCACCTGACTCTGGGGCCAAAAAAATTAATATTGCACTTCAAAGTGTCACAAGAATGGCACACTGTGATGGTGAAAGAGATTTTAGTTTAAGAAAAAACTGGAAGGAGATTTAAAGAAAAAACATGCTTAATGGACTGTACAGAGATCTATTGGTGCCAGTCTTTGATTTCACATATATTGTCAAGACTCTCCAATAAATTCTAGGAAAAGTCTATAACCAGTTTGTTGACACCTATTATGCTAAAGTCATGGGCCCATATAACATGTAAAATTTCAGATCATCTATTTTACGAGTACATGTTCCAATCATATACTTAAATGGCTTAGTCCTTCAGAATTACATACCACAGTGTTCAGCCATTGGCTGTAACACTAATATACATTACTTGTTGCAAAAAGTACCCTCGATCAGGCTACTGAAACTTGTAATGTCTTGTTCATATGTGTGCCACCTAGTGACCAGAGTTTTTGGGGAGCAAATATAACATCAGTCTTGCAAAGCACTTACTGCTTGTTGATGTATGCAAATGTGACCTGTGCAGAAGTTAAACTGACAGCTCACCACTCTGAAATTTCTAATCTTAAAACTAAATACAGTGAAGTCTGCATTATCTGACCTTCAAAAGAGATATTTATTTATTTAAAATTTTACTTCGTCACATTCTGTATTCCGGGAAAAAACGAGAGAGTGCGCATGCGTCAACCGGACAAGTGTGCTAAAGGCTTCCGGTGGCATCGCGTACAATTTTTTGTGATCGCGATTTAATCTTTGTGCATCACGGTAATTTGTGTACCTGTGTTTATTTCTTACCAGGAGGAAATTTCAGGGAAGTATCCAGCTTGAATTGTGTATGCTTATTTTTTTAAATTATTTCTTCACAGGATCGAAATAGACTTTTTGAAAGTCAGTATTGATGGATCTAGACAGTTTCCCCTAACCTCGTGCTCGCTCAGTGACTGAATCTGATGAGTCATGTCGACAATGGGGGAAAAAAGTAGGCCTACCATGAAACAATTGAACATTAGAGCTTTGTTTAAAGGGGGACGCAAGTCCTTTATCGAAGAGACTAAGGATCATGGATCCAGAAACGAATCCCCGAGTAGATCTACACAGGGAGACGGGGAAGGACAAGAAAGAGGAACAACTGGGGCTTTGATGAATGTTGTCCTGGATTTGCAAAATTCGCTGGAAAAAATGGCGAAAGCTGGGGCCCGTTCACCCACGAAGTCTGGGAATATAGATGCAGGGAGCCCTTGCAAAGCAGTATCACCCACTAAGTTTGGGATAACGAAAACACCCACTAAGATGGGACAGAAAGAAAGGGGGAAAAGATTAAAACCTAGATCTAGGTCTAGTTCTAGTGATAGACACAGATCAGTGTCAGACTCAAGAACTAAAATTAAAGCCACGGAGAATCCGTGCTCACCCACTAAGCTTGGGAAAGAAAAGAAGAGGAAGAGATCTCCATGCTCCTCGGAAAGCAGATCTAGATCAAGAAGTAAAATCCCTAGAAGGGACCCCTTTGAAAACCTTTTCAGTGAAACTGAAAGCGACAGCGAGGGAAGCTCTTCTCATGACAGGAGATGTCCCTCAGAAGATGAAGAAATAGATCTAGATCTTCAGTCAGTAGGAGATGGGGATAGTTCAGATGAAGAATTAAAAGATCTGAAAAATTTCTTTGAAAAGGAAGAAAAATGTGGGAAGGCAGTCAATGACAAGTTTGCCAAGATATTTGAGAATTTGGGCCATCCAGTGGAGGAGTCACAAATCAAGGAAGTGTGTTTAAAATATGACAAACCAAAGAATTGCAAGAACTTGCGGGTACCTCAGACAAATATAGAAATTTGGAAGAAGATGTCCCAAAATAAAAAAAACAGAGATATTAAATTTCAAAAGAATCAGAACTTGCTGGTGAAAAGTCTCACGGCTTCAGTCCAGCTCATGGATTTGCTACATACTATGAGGAAAGGGGAAATGGCCATAAACCTTAAAGAATGTGAAAAGAAAGTTGCGGAGATAATAAAACTGAACGCAGCCTGTTACGAGGATATCTCTATTAAGAGAAAAGAATCTATTCAAGTGGGACTAGCTGAACAATTCAAACCACTTTGCTACAGGAATCCAAAATCTAACACCCCTTCATCAACAGAATTCTTGTTCGGAGACAATTTACCCCAAAGAATGAAGGAAATAGGAGAATCATCTCAATTGTCAGAGAAGTTGAGACCAAGCCAGTATCATTCAAAAAACTGGAAACCGAGCCGATTTGCTCAGGGGCCACAACTCAGCTCGGGGAGTCAACAGGCCTTTCAAAGAAAGTCTACAAAATACCAGAGCCGAGGGAAAAGGGTGTACAAACAAGGATGGAACATGAACAGGAAGAATTAGATATTCATCACCACAAAACGGGGGAGATTGTGAAAGTAAGCCCATTAGTTTTGTTGAATAACGAGCAGAATTTTGTAGGAGGAAAATTACAATCTAGATTAGATGAATGGAAAGTGTTAACTTCAAATAAAGAAGTTTTGAATTACATTAAAGGTGTTAGCTTAAACTTCGATTCAAGGAATGAACCAGTTAGGAAGAAAAGGGAAATAAAATTCTCAGATAAAGAAAGGGAGGAAGTAAGGAAAGAAATACAAACTTTTCTTCGGAAAGGTATCATTACTGAAGTCTGTGACAATGAATGGAACTTATTAGTCATATCTAATGTCTTTCTGAGACCAAAAACAGATGGTTCAAAAAGAATGATACTAAATTTGAAGGAATTCAATGAGAAATTGGGAAAGAATCACTTCAAAATGGACACTTTAACAACAGTTCTCAAACTTATTAGGAGGGACTGCTGGTGTGCAGAATTAGATCTAAAAGATGCTTACTTTTCTGTAGCAATTCATCCTTGGTCCAGAAAATTTTTCAGATTCCATTTTGAAGGAATTCTCTATGAATTCTGTGCTCTACCTCAAGGATATAAAGATGCCCCTCACATTTTTACTAAAATTATGAAAGTGCCTTTATCTTACCTAAGGTCGATGGGACACTTGAATGTAGGATACTTAGATGACATTTTCATTCAAGGAGACAATGAAGATGAATGTCGACAGAATATTTTGGAAACAATATCAGTATTTGATAATCTAGGATTCCACCATCAATGTTGAGAAATCGGTTCTGGAACCTTGCAACAATCTAGAATACCTGGGGTTTATTTTGGATACAATCCAAATGACTGTTAGACCAACAGAAAAGAAAATAGAAAACATTGTAAATTTATGTCGGGAAATTTTAAGAAAGTCCACTATCACGATTTGAAGTCTGGCTCAACTCATTGGGAAACTGGTTGCAGTAGAAGCTGGAAATACTTTTGCATTTGTGTTTATTAAGCAAATGGAAATCTTCAAAAACAAAATGCTCAAGTTACACAAGGGTAATTATGAAGGAAAAATCAGATTGAACCAAACAGTCATACAGGATATCAGTTGGTGGATTAATAACATAGGGAAATACCCTAAACCTATCCAACTAATACCTTTCTCAAGAGAAATTACAACTGACGCTAGCTCAGTTGGTTGGGGTGTGAGTTTCCAAGGACAAACGACCAGGGGAGCATGGAGCAGTGAGGAAAAAGAATAACACATAAACTATCTAGAACTATCAGCTGTCAAGCTAGGACTCCAATGTTTCTGCAGTGAGATGAAAAATGAACATATCCATATTTTTACAGATAACTCCACAGCAGTAACATGCATAAATAAGATGGGTAGCTGCAAACAACTATTAAACAACATTACCAGAGAAATCTGGATCTGGGCAATGAGTAAAGAGCTGTTTCTTACAGTCTCACATTCCAGGGATTGATAATGTAATAGCAGATAAAGAATCTAGAGACCTGTCGTTCAAAGAAACGGAGTGGAAACTATGCCCTTTAGTGTTCAAAAAAGTTGAAAAACGGTTTGGACCTTTTACAGTGGACATGTTTGCCTCAAGATTAAATTACCAAATGATTCCATATTTTTCATGGAAACCAGATCCAAATGCCATGTTCATTAACGCTTTTCACATCTCTTGGGAAGATTTATACGGATATTGTTTTCCCCCTTTTAGCCTAGTCGGAAGTGTCCTAAACAAAGTGGAAAAGGACAAAGCAAGACTGTGCTTAATAGTACCGCAATGGACCTCTCAGGCATGGTTTCCCAAACTCATGAGTCTCCTTGTAGACTTCCCCATAACTCTGACATGGAGGGACAATCTTCTTCAACATCCAGCAGATCTAACGAGGCGACATCCATTGGGGAGAAAACTCAGACTATTGGCGTGCAAAGTATCAGGAAGAGTTTTGGAAAGTTTGGACTTTCAGAAAACACTGTCGACATTATATTGTCCTCATGGAGAGAGGGCACAATCAAACAATACAGCACCTACATTTCACAGTGGATCTCATTTTGTCATCAAAGGGAAAATAAGCCATTTGATGCGAACATAAAATCTGTTCTGGAATTTTTGACATACCTGTTTGACAAGGATTTGAGTTATAGCGCTATAAATTGCGCCAGAAGTGCAGTAATATCTGTGAATATTTCTAATATGGATGAAAATAACAAAATCATCAAACGTTTTATGAAAGGAGTTTTCAATAAAAGACCTTCCCTGCCAAGATACTCTGTAACATGGAATCCAGAGTTGGCGCTGAATTTTCTAAAACAGTGGGATCCGCCAAAATCATTGTCATTAAAACAGCTCACTTTGAAGGTGGCTTTCTTGCTTTTACTACTGTCGGCGAGAAGAGGAAATACAATTGTACACTTGCATGTTGAGAATATAACGTTCTTACCGTCGGAAGTTCGAATATCTATTGGAGATCCAACAAAGACATCGGCACTTAATAAACACAATCCAGAAATTGTGTTTCCCTCATTCACAGAGGACGAAAGGCTTTGTATTGTGAAATATCTCAGAGCCTATTTAGACAGAACTAGACTTATACGAAAGAACCAAAAACAACTTCTTCTGAGCTATCAGCACCCCCATAAACCCATCACAAGAGACACTTTAAGTAGATGGATAAGAGAGGTGATGAGTCAATCAGGGATTGATCTAAATCGCTTTAAGCCCCACTCTTTACGAAGTGCAGCTACAAGCCTAGCTGCCTCAAGGAACGTTTCCATTGGAATCATTATGGCATCTGTGGGATGGAGAAGCAACTCCACGTTTGCAACTTTCTACAACAAACCAATTGAAAAGAACACAGGAAAATTGTGTTCAACCATCTTATCTTCAAAATAAGGTAAATCAATAACTGAGAATTATGTTTGTGATGTACTCAATGACTGTGGAGTAGTGATGCACAAAGTTAACATGGCCATTCTTTAAATCTCTCGTTTTTTTCCCGGAATACGGAATGTGACGAAGTAAAACTGACAATTAAACTATGCCGGCTGCGGTTTAATTGTTGTTTTGCTGAGTTACATGGAGTATGAAGGGAGAAAACGCCCACCCTACCCTAAGACCCTGTTTGTCTTATGGGGTTTTATGGCCATGTTCATGTTAAAGTTGACTGGTTGACGCATGCGCACTCTCTCGTTTTCTCCCTTCATACTCCATGTAACTCAGCAAAACAACAATTAAACCACAGCCAGCATAGTTTAATTGTCAGATATTCCCTTAAATCATTACTGACAGTAAAGAAGGTACAAATCAAGACCAGAGAATGTGTTCACTTAAACCCACCTTTCACTCTTAGCAATTCACTTTCGATGGGCTCCACTATATTTTACCAGAACATTCCCTTCTGCGTTCATTAAACATATTTACCTGCTGAGTAAAGACTTCTCAAGAGACATCTTCAAGCTTCCAAAAGACGAAGCAGAAAACAGATGCTCCCCAATATTCAAAATCTGTGTCTTAATATGCAGGGATGTTTGCAGTGCTGAGACAAGAATGTGAGACAAGGCTAAAAGTTACAGAGTAAGTGTGCCATGACAGAAAAACCTGGAATTGCTGAAGGAGAACATTTCACCGCAAAACAGGCAAATTTTCAAACTCGTAGCCAGGCTTTCCCAATGCCGCACAGTAAATGTAGATAAAATGGTAGCCTGAAAATAAGAGAAGCAAGATTATAATGAACCATTTGGATATTTTAACAATGAACCACCTGAATATTTTAACAATTTACAAATTCAGAGTTAATTTATAACATTCCCAAGTTCTATTTGTCTGCATCTTTTTCAAAAGATTTATCAAATGAATTCAAGAGTCACAAATTACGTGTCCCATGATTTTCTCTTTCCGCCACTGATATGTTACTACATTATCTCAGGTGAACTGATAAGATGCCAATTATTAAGAAAATATATTTATAAGGACGCCATTGGTAAACCAGACTCACATAATTTAAAAATCTCAGTATAAGTCTTTTTTCCATTACTAACACATGTATCTATATTAACTTCATCAGCAACCTGGTTCACCATTTGAGAAACTTCCAACTTGAACAATAACCTTTAATTATAAAGCACCCTGACAATTATCCCTCCTTTCTGTTCTTGAATTTCACAGAAGGATGGCTATAACCATAACAACCACTCACCTCCAGGAATCACACACAACAGGCCTATGACTCCAAACACCAAGCAGTGATATCCTGTAAGAAAATAAGAATCATGATGTGATAGAATAGAGACAAGGATGGAGGAGGACCCTGCAGAATATAAGAGACATTTGTGTGTAAAATACATAAATGGAAACAAACAAACAATGAAATCAAAGAAATGTGCAAATAAAGAAATTTTTATGTGCCTAAGTATTCAGTTATGTTTCTATAATATTCTACTTCTGAAATGAACATAATGTATAACTGTGAATCTTACCTCTTGATGATGTAAAGGCAATACCAATCCCAGTTAGTATTAAAGCTGAGCATGAAAGAGAACAAAAATGTAAAAGAGTCAGAGCTAAAGATAATGAGCAAAACATTACAGACAGCATCAGTGCATTGCTTCAATTTTATGGCAAATTTCAGCTCATGATCACAATCTTCATAACTTTCCTATTTTGCAATTTCTAAACACATTACCAGCACAGCACTGAGGCAGTAAATAATACCAAATGCAAACAGAGAGCAAACAGCTACATCAAAGACCTTAATTACTAACAATAGCTTCACTGTCTTGATGGAGAAAATTCACATGGTTTATCAATAAATAATAAAACCAATAATGCTCTCATCTAACTAACTTTCATATTTCTTTTGATTGTTATGATTCATTTGATAAAAGTTCACAATTATCCAACAGTGAAACCAGTCATGTGTAATTAGTGGTTTCTTTCTATGCAAAAATAAATATTGTTACAAAAATTATAAAGCTTTCAATTTCATAGTGACTTCTCACTGCAAGAACTGGACAGCATTAACTCATTCACTACGACGAGCCGACTCATCGGCGCGACGTCTTACACGTCACTACGACAAGCCGATCAGTCGGCTCTGTGAATTCTCTACAAAATATCATCCAGTCCACCTTTCTAACTAAAATATCCATGTTTACACCGGAAGTTATGTTGATGAAGCGTCACTCGCGGTTGGTTTGATCGAACTGAGGGGGGATGGGACTGGGTAAACGAAATGCTATGGTTGATTCTGACACGACCCTTCTGAAAATTACGTAAAATTGGAAAAAAAATTCCGTAGCGAATGAGTTAACATATTGTCCCAAGAATTCATTCACTGTTTCTTTGGCTGGAATATTATCACAGTTTTCACCCAGAAAGATAATCTACTAACAGTTTACACTTACCAATGCCTAGTATAAAGAGAAATGCTGATGCCAGAACTATTTTCCAGTTCTCCCTCACCTTAGGGTGTCTGATCCAGCTGAAACAGATATATCAGAACAACATCCTGGATAAATGAACAGTTATCATGATATAAAAATTTTTCATTAGAAAAAAAAAGGACCTTGCATGTGCTGAATGTCAACAACAAAAGTAAGTGCATGTAAATTCTACTGCTTCAGACTTGTACTAAAAGCCTGCGTATTTTTACTGAGTTAAAGATATTTGACTTGATATTTGACAAAAACAGTGTGAACACAAGATGCATTAATAGCTGCATTCTTATCTGATCTAGAAACAGTTTCCAACTTCTTAGCAAAAACAATCAGCGACTGAGAGGCACTAATATTTTATATATATATATATACATATATAACACAACAGTCTCTATTTTTTACCTGTAGAATGCTCACAAAGATTGTAAGAATACTCCACTTTTAAATCACAATCTTGGCAAAATAGTATACTTTTGCAACATTCTTTTTCTTCATAAGCTGTCATGGCGGAGCATAGCCCATCAACAAATTGACACAAATCCTATCTTTCTCTTCATTCCATGGTTCTCTCTTCTCTCTCCCTCCCCCCCCCCCNCCCCTACAATAATTCTATGATTCAAACTCTCATCTCCACATTGCACACTAGCAGAATGCTTTCTTTTAATTAATCATCACGAACAGCCTACTTACTGATATGCCATCTACTTAGAGGATTTACAAAACAAATCATTTCTTTTTCTCTAATTTAAAGGCAAAAAAAGATGAAGGATAGGCCCTATCAATGTAATGCCAAAAGTAAATAGTAACAATTAATTTATTGGTATCTTCATACCACATGGCATGTACACAAGCAGAAATTGCTGAAATGAATGGATTTGAGATTGTAAGAATGCCATACCTGTCATGTTGAGTGAAAGACGTGTCTGAGTAAGGGCTCTGATGGTCACTAGAAGGACTGTTCAGTAAAGAATGTAGTGATGTTGGACGCACGGCAGACTTCCTCTCTGTACTAAATTGCATAAAAAAAGTTGTGACCAAATATATTATGCAAGAAAAATCTTTCACTGCATCTGACTGAGAGACTATTTCATTCTATTTAAAAACACCTAAGGGAATGATTTATCCAACAAATAAACAAAATGTACCCAGAGTATTTAGATGTTTCAACAACTTGGTTCATCTCAGAGTGCAGAACAAATTAATGATTTAAAATCACTATAGTGCAGCAGGCTTAAATGAATTAAGGGTTTAAGAAATATGAAACATGCAGTAGGATCTTAATACGGCTGTGCTTTGATTCTTACCTTGGTGTGTGACCACTACTCTCAGATATCAATGGTTCTTTAAAATTGACAGCCTGAGAAATTGAAAAAAAAAAGGGTCATTACTAGTTTATGTAACAAATATAAGACAATTCCAGTTTATTATAATGCAACCAGATAGTGAAAACTTCTCAGTTTTTAACCTTACTCATTCATATAACAGATCACAGCTATAGATATGAGCCAGGCAGCACAGAAGAAGGTAAGAGCTTCTTCAGCACTTAAAACAGCACATGGCTGAATTCTCTACACTGCCTGCAAACTTATTTTTCTGCCTGCTGAGAACAGTGTAACCTGACAGATATTAATAACTGATTCGTGGCAACAGCTACTGTCAAGTTTCCACTGCTTTTGTTCTCACCTAAATAGACTGGTCTGCCTAAAGCTAGACAAAATATGCTGCACCTTAGCTCCATTATTGTTTCAATGTGCTGCAAACACCCATGTGCACTCCCTATAATATAATAATAAAATATCTACATTAAAAAAATTGTCAATCCTCACAATTCCTGCAGTGATTTCAATGCAAAACTCATGTCCCTTGCTCCATATCTCTAGTAGTATATTAAATCAACCTTAACTTTTCGAATATCTCTTAACTGTCAAATTTTCATGCTGGTCCTCTGAAATTCAAGACCATTTTATAAGGTTCTGCTGAACAACCAGATAAGTAATTCATACCATTGCTGAGACTCTCAAAAGGTGTTTGATTATGATTTAAAACAAAATTAGGAGAAGGGTTATGGAAGAAAGAGCATACTTGAAAGCTACCCCATGGGTGTTTTCTCTTCCCTAATCCTGCCTCTAATGTTACCCCAAGCTCACTTTAGGTGAGGCTCAACATTTCCCCAGTTAAAGACAAATAGATGACCTTCAAACATGCCTCAAACATCTCAGCAATCGATTAATCTAGTCTCGATGGGATAAGGGTCAGAATGGACATAAGAATTAATCTTATGCTTTCTGTAGGATTAAGGACTCCATATCAATGATCATTAGGGTTAAAGTTCAAACTAGACAGGTGGGAATAATCAAGGAATAGGACCAATTTTGTGGCTAATCTATGACTAAATGAACTGTATTGATGCAAGAGTGGTCCTGTCCTTGGAAAGAGCCAAAGAGTGTTGGTGCTGGATACAAGGTGCATTCAGAAACCCTTTCAAGTAAAAACTTTTTTTGGGTATGTTTGTTCCTATTAAGACAAGGCTACAGCTAGACTAGACAGCATGCAGTTGCACTGTTCTGAATTAGCTCTATATCCAGATCTTCTGAATCATCTATTCCAGATATATTACGAGATCTAGAGCTCTGCTGCTTTCGCACCTGTCTCTCAAACTCAAATTAGACTATGCCAGACTATCACCATCGCACTAGCTCTATGTCTATGCTATGCCCCTACTGACACTATCCGTGGCTATGATGTGGCTTACTAACTTTGAAATCATGCAGCTGAATGTCAACGTCCTCATGATTGCGCACTTTCGGGGCAGGGGAAGAGTTTAATCCCGTGGATCCGTAAATACGGACCTGCTCCTCTCCTTGAGCACCTGCGTTAATCCAGTGTTCCGCGGCCATAATTAGCGGTTCTGTAATGCAACTCAGCAGACATCTTTTTCTTGACGACCAGCCAAACTACACCAATCTGTAAATATCCCTTACAGCTTAAACAAAATAATAAAACGTCTGAACATGGTCATTAAACTTATTACATCTATAACTATTCTTGAAATCAGAAAATAATTATCACACAATAGAGAACATAAGGAGCTATAACTCATAACTATTACATTTACTGTAAAATATTGACAAAATATTGATTTTTAGGCTGTAAGCGTTCGAACGAATTTTACTCAGAGCTATTCATATGTAGTCCGGGCTTCGTTGAGCAAGTATTGTTTCCAGCCGGTAGGCCTAGCTTCAATATGGAAACAGCAATTTTTCAGGAGTAGGCAGACGCAAACATTAATAGATGACCACGGTGATAGGGTGGGCGGAAAATTTTCAAGAGACAATTGCAAAGAGATAAACTGATAAAGAGAGAGAATGCGTGTAACCAGATGGCGAGTTATATACTCCATTGTATTTTCTTATTAAGGGGAAGGATTGTGAAAATTCAATGTTTAGAAAAAAAGGCGAAAAAAACTAACACTAACCTAGAACATTTTCTGTCCCCATCAGGGATCGAACTCAGAGCCTATCGGCTTGCAAGTCTGAATGTGTGATCATTACACCACAGAGACGCCAACTTCACAGCAATTTAAACCTTAAATATCTGTCTACTACCTGCATATTACTCATTAACTTCCACGTGTATGTCTAGTGTTTATCCGTGACCCCAATACACTTCCCACCTGTTCACTTATGGTGAGACTCGAACTGTGCCGACACCAATCACTCGCTTAAAATCAGTTAAACATCTGTAAAATGTGACTTAATGGGTGAGGGTCTTTCCTGAAACTGTCATGAATACAAAAGACGTCAGCACTAGGAACAAGACATCTACCAGTTCCAAACAGATGGTGAAGTAGTGGGTGCTAAAGGAGAAGTTGCAGGTGAAAGTCTCATCACAGATCATTCTTTCTTCTTCCCACTGCATTTGTGCCCCCCCCCCACTCTTCCCACCCCAACCCAACCCAGGCCTAAGCGAACACCTTTTTGCGTTTATTTACTCTCTGCTACTTTACTCCAACCAACCAGATGCTAATCAAGATTTTATGATATTAAAGCATGGTCAAAGTTACACTTCTCAGGGCTTATAAAGACAGAGTATACTTCCCCTTTGAGCAGAAAAACTGTTTTGTCTTTTGTACAGCTCAATAGGAACTTCCACAGTGTTTAAGATCGAATTATTTGATAGTTTACACAATTCAGTGTGCTTGATTAAATAACCGTTCAAATTCAATTTCATTTAATTAATTTTAGAATAGATAAAAAATGGGACAGAGAGCACGCACTAGGTAATGTGCTGCAAAGTGCTGACAATTGTGATAAAGTCAAAATTTATTGTCAACGTAGAAACAACTTCTCCAAAGTGAAAGTTCAAACTCTCTGACCAGGTTTAGAACGGAGAAAGTTATAAACAATGAAACAAATAATTCAAAGTTACGAGAGGTTATTTATATGTATTTTAATTGCTCAGTACATGTACTCTAGGTGTGGGGTTGGTAGTATCACCAGAGCCATATTAAACCTCTGTTAAAGTAAGCAACTTTACATAATATTACACAAGTGTAAAGTAATGTTTATTAATGACAAATTACACTCTTCCTAAGTTTTCTCGGCTTCATTCTGAAATAATAATCTAGAATTATATTCCCAGCTCACGCTCTCATACGGGGTATTTAGCCAAAGGGGTAAAATAATAATATACTTTGCAGTTTGCGTTCCAATTGCCGTGCGGTTAGTCTCGGCCAGTTATTATGATGGGCTATTATGTCGCTTTTTGTCGTAACAACTACCAGCTAGATTTCTAGGATGATATCGATTATTCAGAAAATTATTGGTCATGCAACAAGACATTATGTCATTCTTTATTAAAGTACTGTATCAAACTTGATAGCGAATAATCAGCAAAATCAAGGTGTATTGGGAGGGTAGTTGGCTTTGCCGTTAGATTTCCCCAGTGTACAGTACTCGACTACGTATTTGATTCTGGCTAAACTCCATGCAGATCGTCAGCCGAAGTCTATGTAATCAATTCGCAGTAATCTTGACGCCCAGCATAGTTGTTTAATGGCGGAGGCTGCTAAAGGATGCCAATGTTGTACCCTCGCGTTTTAAGAAAACGCTGGGTTTTGGCAGTTATTTTTATATGTTCCCTAATCTACTTTTTATCAGCAACACTCTCAAAGGTCAGTAGCAAAATATTTCTCAAGCATATACAGTAATAGATCTAGATCTAGATCTAGACTCTAGACTAGATTAGTCCTTTGCGTTTCGTTGTCCTCGGCTGATTATGGCACAGTGAGTGAATGAAAACGACAGAATCACAGATCAAGTTCCAGATCTAGATAGTCTAGATGTGGATAGACAACTAGTCTACTAGACCGAGACGATTAGACTCAGATTAAAGCTAGCCTACAATACAAATACATTAATTACTATTAGATTAGAGTAATCTGACAGTGATGGTACTGGTTAATCTCAGAGTTAACACTTATAATGCCCTTCCTTCTTAAGTCTTAACACTCAGCAGATTTCCGCAGGCAACAACCCGTTTAATCACTAGGACTAGGGTTAGGGTTAGGATTAGGGGTAAGGGTAGGGGTAGGGGTAAGGGTAGGATTAGGGTTCTTATTTTGGGGATTGTTGCCTGCGGAAATCTTCCCCACTTAACAGCTTTGAAGAAAGAGAAGATACTGAGGCTATGTCGAAGGACAGCACCGCAACGATAAAGATACAGTTCATTTAGTCATAGACAGGTCATGGACTAGATCGATATTTCAACTTAATCAGTGCTGTTGTTAGAGAAAGCCGATACTGATTAACTGAACTGACTTGAGGACTCAAAATTAGAAAGGCATACAGAGCAAAGTAAAGCATTGACATGGTGTCATATCACAGCTCTTCCATTTTTACCTGCCCTGGTGCCGTTAGACTGTGCGTATGAAATTAAGGTTTGGCTTCCTTACCTAATAGATTATAGCTAGATGTGAGGATTGAATGTAGTAATTCATTTGGTGTCAGTGATATTTTGAATAGTCTGGTTGTCAGTATCTTCTTGGTGGGGCTTGCGGAGGAAAAACTATTCTGAGGACTGGGGTACAGCATAGCAGAGGAGTGTGATAGTTTGACATGTTGCCTTATTTTGTTTCTTTGCAGGAAGACACAGAATGTTGAGAGAGTCTGCTTTAAATGTTGCAGTCAGTAGATGATTAGAGTAGACTAAGCATATCTGAACATGCTTAAAATTTATGACTGTTACAAATTGCTACGGAGTTCCCAAATGCAATGTTCTTGAATGCAAGAAGAATGGGATATATGTGGATTACAATAATAAGTTTATTAACCTATTCAACATACTGCTAATGAGAACAGTGTTGCAGGTCCCTGAGCTGTACTTTTTCTAGAAATTGGAAGTAGTAACCATCTCGGAATGCAGCCAAATCCTTGTTCCCTAGTTCACAGAGTATTTAGCATTGTTCCAAACTTAAGAAACTGATTTTAGCTCTTTTTTTACTCTAGTCTTCAGATTACATTCTTACTGAGTACGAATCAAAAAGAACCTTGCGTCAGCCCTTCCAGTGGCAGCCTTCGGAAGAGTCTAATGATACTGAGACTGTGAGGTGTAGGAATTCCAGGCAGGGACGCTCATTGATAGTTGACCAGAAAGGTATGTCATCAGAGGGATAAGCAGTTTTAGTTCATGTTAATCGCTGTAGCAGTTAGAAATATAAGATTTTCTTTTTGGTTTGATCTTTCTCTGATGGAAAATCAAAATATCCAGGAATTTCACATCTGACTTGGTAATGAACCTCACTCAATCAAGCTAAACAGAGCTGCTAATACTGAAATTATGTTGTATCTCTCCAGGATATGTGTGCAGGCGAGAACATGTAGGGATCAACAATTGCTGTAATTCAAAACATCCATCCACAAAGCATCAGTCGTGTGACACCTGTCTATCTAACGGCTGCTGCAGTGTTTATGAATATTGTGTATCCTGTTGCCTGCATCCTAGAAATGTAAGTGTGTGCTCTAGTAAGGTACATTTTTTCCCCAAGTAACTAAAACTCCTGAAGTTGTTGAAACACATTTACAGTACCTATGTTATCTATAAATCAATTTGCCAGATTGTTGGCCTAAAGACTATGGAAGTCAAATTATTGGCTTGAAAATTATGCACGTCGAAACTTGCCTATTTTCAATCGTATGACTATGATAGTAATTGGTAGTCATGTGAGATGATATTATGCTCTGAGGTGGTTTGTAGTGTAAAATTGTGGCCATTTTTTTTTAGCATTCTTAGATAAAAATTTGATGAAAGTGTGGTCTATTCATAATAATTTTTTTTTGTGTGTGTGTGAATTTCTTACCAGCAAAACCTATTATCAAAGATCTTAAAAGAAAATTTGGAAGCTCCATACAACTTGTTCATCAGTGAAGTGGAAAATCTTTTTGATTTGTGCTTGGCCAAATGCAGGACATCCTCACTGGTAAGTACACTCTAACACACTTGTCATGAATTTCACAGTACCTACCAGGTCATTTCGTAATAGCATATTTTAAATTTAGATATCCACGATAAAGAAGTACAAGGGCTGTCCACCTCAGTTTAGTTCATAACATGGTATATGAGATCCCTTGTCACAAAGAATATACTACGATTGGTTAATAAAGAACCACAAACTTTTCTGGCCTTGCTGAATAAGTCAGAAGTGGGGAGTTGCTTGTGGGAGCTTGAATTAATGTTATGCAGGAAACTTGTGATTTCATCTCAAAGTAGAGGTGATAACCGGCATGATAAAATGTATAAAAAAGGGTCGGGACTGATAAAACATTTCATAATATTGTTAGTTTTGAACTTTTAAAAAACATTCGTACACATTTATTATGAAATTGTTCTTTGTAGCTGTATATTGGAGGCATGAAGACCTTATTGAATAGCCATGCATTACTTAATGCCTTTTACACCCATGAAGTTTGACATAGTGCAGTTTTTATACCAAGATTCCTAATGGTTATGAATTTTTTACTTTAACAGAGCCATTTTTCCCGTGAAGAATGATTCCTGCTGATTGTGTCAATAGGAACTGCTTTTTATTTAGGTTTAAAACATTTGGAATCTTGTGTGTGGAACAAGTCATGGCCACATTTGGGACTTGAGAGAAGTAAATCTGTTTCTCAGGATGGCATCACTTTAAAACCTTTTAATGTTGTGCTAAGAGCATAGTTATTCTTTGCTGACATTTGAGAACATACAACTGGAATTCAGTGAGAAGGGAGTTCAAGCCTGTGAGAAGTACTTGTGTACATCAGCCTAAAAGGCCAGGATTTCTTGCCACATAGAAAATATATGTATGTCCTTCGTTTAAGTGACTTGTTATGTGAAAACAAATCTGAATGCATTTCTTACATGTGCTTTATTTCAGAGTGTGCAACATGAAAATTCGTACAGAGATGCTCATGTGAAATATTGCTATGGTGACAGACCTCCAGATTTACAAGTGATCAATAACTAGCAGAATCATGGTTATATAGAACTATTTGAATTTGATGGTTATGCTTTGGTAGGCAGAAGCAAGAACAACTTAATCATCCTGATGGGCTGATGTAATCCCCAAACTCTACCTTAAAAGCATTTCTGTGATACTCATTTTTCACTATTGTAAATATACATATTGGAATTTGAAATCAGATTTGAATGTTGTTGTAAGAATTAATATTTTCATTATTGTGTCGCAGATTGTCTCATTTTTAATGTATACAGCTGTTAAATGTGTAAGATTGTTCCCATTTGATGTGCTGTGCATGCACTGAAGGCTTGCTATTCATCTTTGAAGTTCTGTATATGTATGTGTCCAAGACATAATGTAAAATTAGCTTGTCAGTCTTTATGTCCTCAAAATCTGTTAAAGCGAAGTTTGACTGTGTCTTAAAATTTACTTCACTGTATTTTTTAAGTAAAGTTATCACATCACAATAACACGCAAAAAAAAAAAAATTGCATCAAGGTGAAAATTGCATTAAAAACAAGAAGCAAGCAAAGATCAATAGCTAGGGCTGAAAGCCACAATGTCTAAAAAGGCCAATGTGGCTGCACCAGCTGATGCAGCAGGGAAACAGTCGACAGATTACCGTCCCTTCAACCAGCTTTGGATCAACTCATGTTACCAGCAGACACTTCTGCCTGGGGCACCATGGCACAAGGTGAGTGCTGAAAAGACAATACTGTTGTTGTTGTTGTTGTTGTTAACCTACGCTGTGAGTTATTCACTCTTGTCAGCCCATGCATGTTTTAACTATTCAGAGGCTTTCTTTATTTGGCGCCGAAGATTATATAGAATGGTTTGAATGGCTGGTTGCTTGAGCAACATAATTTTTCTTTCCTGTAGTAAATTTGAGCCTATGCAAAGAGAAAATGGCCAATAGTATTGTAAGGAGAGTGGAAGTGCCTTTGGTGTAAATCAACTTCTCTATCATTATAATCTAAATTGCATAAGATCAAGGGAACATAGGTAGTCTGCATTATTTCATAGTCTTCATTAAATACTTAAAACTGGTCTTGAAAGAATTTCCACTTTACAGGAGTTCATGGATATATAAGTCACTGAAATGTTATTTGTGCTTGGTAAAGGAATCTAAACACAACGATATTTTAAATTCTTACATTTTGACTTAATATCGCTGTTTAGTACTGACAATGATCTTATTGTAACAAAAAGTTTAGATACAGTTAGAACTTGGACACATCACAATCTGTTATGACCAGAGATTACCTATGCTACCATAACCTTTTCACACTGTAAAATGTTGCTTATGAGCCCCTGATTCAAGACATTTGTTACTGTTTTGTTATTTGCTCTTTATTTTCAGTTGGAAGAAGAGATATCCCACAACTTGGCCCAGAAGGCAGAGAAACAGTTCAATCACCCACAGCGAAAGGAGATGCTACTGGAAGTACTGGGAAATTATTTTGTGGAAAAATATCTGTCACATGTGCAGAGAAACCCAGAACTGCTGGTAAGAATGTTGCTCTTATTTTAAACTAGCAGCCTTTTTTTTTTGTGGCTTATATGGAAGTGGAAGGGAGAGGATAGGGAAAGAGGCATGGTTATACATACATTTACCTTAATATAATGCATAAAGTTATTTTTTGGTTACTAAGCTCTAGTTTAGTTTTGCATTTATTTATATTGCAAACTCACCAAATGCTAGGAGAACTCTAGCTTACAGTATACATACCATGTAAATGAGAATAGAGGTTATGACTTGTGCAAGGGCTTTTTTGTTTTATATTTAATGTATCATATAGAATCTAGTTTGCTTTCATGTATAGGGGCTGGTAATTGTTTTTTTGGGGTTTTTTTGTTGTTTTTGTGACGTAAGATGCATAAGTTTTAGAAGATGAAATTTAGTTAGTGTTCTTCTGTGTTTTATTTCTCAGGAACCTAGTCACATGTCGGCTGATGAGAGAAATCGTCTTAAGATTGATGCCCAGAACTGGCTCAACAGTCAGATGTACAAGGCTGTCAAGGAAACAGGGCATGGGTACCTGATGACTGGGATAGGACCAGGGTAAGTTTATATTTTGTGTCAACATGATGCAGCCTTCAGATCATATTAGTGATCACTGAGTTTATTGTCACAGCCCAACCCCCTTTTTTTTTTTTATTTCACAACCACAGTGTTTTCCACAATCATATGAGTTTGCGGAGACATTCCTCTTTTTATTAAAAAAATTGGGGTGAGATTTGTATATTTTCGAAGAATAGTAGGGGGGGTGGGGTGTGGTGAGATTTGTATTTTTTCGAAGAATAGTAGGTTTTTTTTGTGAGTTATGCAGACTTTGAAGTGCAGAATGAAGGAGAGTTCGGTGGCGGCACACATTTAATGTATTTTTAAGGGAAGGATTTTTAAATGTATTGGGAGAATCACACAGTTGCAGCCTTTACTGGATACTTTATTTTTAACGAAAGTCTTGTATCCTTTGAGAACTGTCACATATGTCTAGATTTTTTTATTCCATCCCTTGTAACCTGTAGCCACATCTCATGCTTGTAGTTTCACAGAAAATTACTTTGCTGTCTGAAATCGATCTGTCAGTTTAAGAAATCCGGTTTGTTTATTCAGCTTCCCTCTCTTTCTTTTCCACAGGCAACCTCCTCCAACAGGCAGTTACGCCGACTTTTTACGTGACACATTTTCCATTTTCACCACTGGATTAGACAGGGAGTTGTACATTCAAGAGCAAAACCTCACGGTACTTGTAGAATTTACTTTATTTCTGAATTTAAATTTAGGAATGTGAGTTTGGGCCAGAAATTTCTTGAGTAAATTCGACTTTGCATTGGTTTATTTGCTGTCATCAGGACATAAGATTATGAAAGATTGTGATGATATTGTGTTCAGTCAAATAAGTTTCAACAAATCAGATTGGAAACTAAAATGTATTTAGCAGATGGGGACTAAGTAGTCTGTAAAAACATATGTCTTCTGCAGTAACACTACTGTAAAAGATGTTTCGATGTTGGTGGCCTAATTTTGGTCAGTCTCGTGAGTGAGAAATCAAGATCTTACCTGTGATTGGATATTTTACCCTAGGTCCTTGTACATGTATATTTCCTGGGGATACAAGATTTCCTTCAGGGGTTATTGTTTGCTGTGGGAAATTTATTATATGGATATTGCATGTAATGTAAATGAATTATACAAAGTATGGCTCTTGAACATTTCTTTTGATTTAACTGTTTTTATCATTGCTGTTGATTGCAGAAGAAAAAGGCAGACGAGCTCAATCATTTGAAGAAAGCTGGTAAGCCAGACATTTACAAAGTCCCAGCACCAAGCAGATTGAAACCTGTGGGAACAGCTAGCTCTGGAAGTTCTCAGTCAACAGTAAAACCATCAACCAGCCAGCTGAGATGTAAGTGATGCTTTACAGAAGATATAGTATCTATAATTAATTTGAATCACATTTAAAATGGTCCATTTTTGATTAGGTGACATGGGTATGAATAGTCTACATTAATTTGCAAGAGCCAAATTACAAAAACCTTTTTGAATCATTAAATAAATTGTTCTCCTCGAATCACACCAGCATTCCAAGGTGGCTAAGATAAATCTTTAGATCTGGAACCACCACTGTACTGTGCGCAATTATATGCTGTTTACAGTGGGGGTCCTTCAATTGGATTTTTCAAAATTTTTATTTAGATGAAAAGGGGTTAAGAGTTTGGCTTTCTCAGGAAGATCACATGCCTGATGCCAGCACTGCATTTCACTACTTTTGCAGTGTGAATTCTCCCAAGATTTTGGATTAGGCTTCTGCAATCTTAAGTTACTATTCACAGGGTCATTGTAATCTTGGACTGATGCAGTAAATTTGATCAGTTGAATTATCCCAACATGAGTACAATAGTAGAAGGATCCATGCTGCTTTGACAGCAGGTCAAGCCAGATTGCCATCATCACACTTCATAGTTGGTTCACAATCACATAAGCATATACTGTTCAAGACTAAATAAAAACTTAAAAGACATGCTTTTTTTAGTTTATGATAATCAGATGACTTGCAGAATACAGCTTCTGTTTCCTCTAATAAAACAGCATTTACATCGTGCCCATTCCTACATATACAGTGCTGTACATTGAGAAATAAATAAAAATTATATAATATTCAGCTCACATACCCAAATATACTATACTCTGCACATATATACTACAATACAGTTGTATGATAAAACAGATTTGATTTCGCACGCTGTCAAAGTCAATAGAATATTGTTTGAACAAATGCATTCTGAGAAGTTTCTTAAAATTTCTTACATTATTTATTTTACAAACGTTTTTAGGCAGTTTATTCCAAACAAATGGTCCTGTGGACATA
Organism: Ellobium chinense; assembly: GCA_033807755.1. Lineage (NCBI taxonomy): Eukaryota > Metazoa > Mollusca > Gastropoda > Ellobiida > Ellobiidae > Ellobium > Ellobium chinense. The sequence goes on along the minus strand of JAWQUT010000180.1, from coordinate 258,166 downwards.
AAAGCCTTCTCTCCAGATTTGTTCATGGTTGCTTTTGGTATGTGGAGACAACAAGCATTTTTGGATTAGCCATCAAGTTCGATATGTATACAGGTGAACTACCATAACAGAGAGTGGCAATATTAAACTCAATTGTGGCTCTGACTGGTAACTAGTGAAGTAATTTTAGGAGAGGCTCACTGGGCTCTTGCTTACGCTTTTTAAAGATCAGACAGGTTGCATTATTATGGACTCTCTGTAATCTATTTAGTTTATCCTCTGTGACACCAGCCAGGAGAGAGTTGCAACAGTCCAAATGAGACAATATTGATGATGTTACTAAGCTTGTTGTGACGTTTTCAGTAAGAGTTTGTGTAAATCTACGTTTTCTTTTCAGTTCAAATTATTCATTCTTAATCAGATTGTTGAAATGTTGCTGTCATATTTTTTTTTTTTTGGCCACCTTTTAGCTATGGTTCACACTGTTGAAGGTGATCCACCTCCACTGTGGGGCCCACAGAGTGATGCGATTGGAGCAGCGGTAGTTTCCCTTCTGCAGCGGGACCCTCGCAAGTTTGAGGTGGTTGTGGGTCGCTTGCATGGGCGACAGCTGCCAGGGTCTCTGAGAGCATACATATGGGCTGATGTGTTGTTCAAAGCTGAGAGGAAGAAGATGAAGGAAGTGTGAGTTTTATATCCATTTCATAATAGATTAGAGTGATTGTTTTTTTCTTTCTTTGAAGAATTGGGTTATAGATTAGAATGAAAATGTTGTTTTGCCTCTGAAGTACTACATTATAGATAAAAGTGAAAAGTTTTTTTTCTCGGGGATACTGAATTATAGATTAGAGTGAAAATTTCTTTTCGCTACATTACTACATTGTAGACTAGAGTGAAAGTGTTCTTTTTTGTTCTGGAGATGGCCGTCAGCTGTTGTATGTGACGCCTGTGTTTCGAGCTAAGAATCACCATAATTCATCGTTGGATGCTTTTGACAGGAGTCCCTTCTGTTCCTTCCCACCATTGAAATGAATACCATTGTGTTAATCTAGTATCATTTTGAACTGAACTTATCATATATCTCCTCTCTAGATATGTTGAGAAAGTGGTCCGTGAGAGATTTGCCTTGGCAGTCACACGAGGCTTGACAGAGCTGCGAATCAAGAAGCCTACCCAGTCCCCAATCAATGGACTGATCCAGAATGCAGTCATTGAAGTAAGCAGCAGCAATTTATTGTTGTTTGGTTTTGCATTAGAACTGATATTTTTACCAAGGCTTACATGCCACACTGTAGCACTGCTGGAGATGAAACCCCATATTATTGGTTTATTATAGAGTAGCACTAGTTTTTTTGTCTCTGGCTATGCAGGTTTGTCATTTGTCTATATAGACAATTGTCAGGTATTTTACTGACTTAAGTTTCTTAATGTGGTATATTCTGATTTCGTAGTCTTTCTGGCTTTGTACTTCATATACTGTAGAAATCCAGAGCATATTTTTTAACCTCTTGTTTGATTCTAAATGATTGATTACCGAGCACACCAGGTTGCATTTTACATTCTCAAGACTATTTAGAAGCAGATGGCTTTTAGTAGCATGATCCATTTTTGACAGCATCACTTTATACCTGCAATTATTAGAATTATTGTACTGCATCAGCATAACATTCAAAGTGATATATAACAGTCCTGCAGTCCTCATATAGCAATAAAGGTAACTAGTAGAAGTTACTGTCCACTACTTAGGTCCCTTCCTCAGGTAACAATAAGATAGCAGTTGCATTATTTTCTGCAGATCAGATGAGTTGGGGAACACATTCCCCCTTTGTCACAAACGAAGAAGGATTTGTACATTTTTATAGAGATTTTAGGTTTTTGTCATGAAATGCAGGAAAGAAAGGGAGATTGGCATGTGTTCAAAGAAAATTTGGGGAGATTTTGAAACTTGCATGATCTGGAGAAAACAGTGCAGTGGTTAAATAAGAGCACTGTTAAATGTTTCAGTGCGCAGTGTAAATACATAGGCTGTCATAGATATTCATGTCATGCCCTTTTTTTTTTCTCTAATGTTCAACAGACCTACAGCAAGACAACCAGCATGATACCCTACAAGCATATGGAGCATATGAAGGAAGCCATACGTGCCTTAAATGTGCTGTACGTTTATGACCGAAGCTATGAGCCTTACCTTGTTCATTGGCTGTTCCCCATGCAGCTGGCATTCAGGGATAAGCAAATCATGGCAGATGATAAAGGTATGGTCTTTCATTCAAATGAACTTGTGCTGCTGTTGTTTAGGATGTGGATTATTATGTAAATATTAGAGTCTGATTCATCCATTTACAATAGTGATCAGAGGAAATACACAGAGAAATTAAGTGGTAATTCTCATTATTTGTTTCAACTGCAGTGGCACTGGTCAATAGTAGTCCGGCTTGTTTCCACTAGATATCAACCAGTCTTATTCATCATTTTTAGTGTAATCAGTTTTCTTTTAGAGATAGATCCATTTCTAATTTGATACACATATGTTAGACTAGAAATTAGTTAGGAATAGACCTGAGGATGACTTTTATGGCCATTTCAGTGAAAGTTTGAAAATTTAATCAGGTTTCGTAAGGATATCTGATTTGTTCCATAACCAGAGATTTTGTATATTTTAATGACATGGCTTTAAATTGTCATCCATATGTTTTAATAGCATTGGCAAAAGCCAATAGACTAGAAAACAAGATAGAGCCCTATGGCTGATATTGGCACACTAGAGAGAACAGACACGAGTGAGATTGAAACAAAAGAAATGATGGAAGACTGGTACGGAGGAATGTCTTGATCAGGTGTCTATGAACCAGTCTCATCCCCCACCCACCCCTCAACCCCTTCCACCCCCTTCCCCACCCCTCACCCTACTCTCTCTCCCTCTTCCATAGTTTCTGTCATAGGATTGTGAGTCATGTGGCATCTGTCTCCTTTTCACCAGGTGAGCATGTTCTGGAACTGGCCATGTACCTGGACATGCTTAACTCCAACTGCTTCCCATCCTGGCCCCATGTGTTTGCCATGGCAGAGCAAGTGATGATGCGGCTACAGCAGGCTGACCCTCAGCTGCATGACCATCTTAAGCATATTGCCCCCATAAATGCACTGGTCAACCCAAAGGTGAGGCTTGGTTCTTCTCACATTGACTAGTACCACATGCTCTTGTAAAGAAATCTACTTTTAGCATGTGTGAAAATCGTGTGTCTCAGATAGAACAAGTTTTCTATAGTTTTGACCATAACACAATTTACTTTTAATTGCATTCTTTTGTGTTGTGGAGGGAGAATATCTAGGCCATTAAATTTTCTAGTCAGCCTGTTGTGGAAAAGTAAAAATTATGACAGATAATAAAAGTCTAAACCTCGAACCTTTTAAGGTCATTTTATGCAGTTGATTATGAAAACATCACATTCACCACAGGATTTGATCAATCCCAGACATCTCCAATAAACTGTGTATTATGTTTTCACTGCATGCTGTCTTGCAGGAGTTTCTGATACAGCTGCTCCATCAGGAGAGAGAGAAGGCAGAGTCTATCTTGCAGAGTACCTCCACCAACACACCACGGGCCCCAAGTTCCTCTACCCAGTTTCTTGCTGACCCAACCATTTTCTTGAGGCGATGGATTGGGGAGGTAGATGGAGAAGCTTTACATGTTTAGACTGGTCTATGTTTACCACATGTCTTATATCTGATATGTAAAGAATATCCAGATTTATTTATTGCCTGAAGGCAAAATAGTATTATGGAAGGATTTTATAAGACAGGGGGTGTTGATTTTATAATTCATGATGTAACACGTCTCATTGAGATACTTTTCTGTATTTTTCAACATGTTCCCCCAAATGGAGCAAGACAGAGATTGATACTCAGAGAAAGAGTTCAGTCAGCAAATGTTTTAGCCCCGTAAACTGCCTTATCTTCCTTTTGAGCCCACCCTGTACTGGGTCATAGCTGTCAGTCCTCTTTATCTGTCCGATATTTCTTTTCTGTCATCAGAATATAACTCTTGACTTCCTTCAAGCACACATTCTTTCTTAGTTATCACACTCCTTGTATCATTGGTGTGAAATACTGACATACAATGGAAATTCTATCTTCATCCATTTACCTCCATTCGAAGATGACTTGCTGAGTCAAAATATTTTGTCTTGCAGGCTTTTGTCAGTGTGCTGGATACCCCTGGAGTTATGTATGTGTGGGACCAATTGTTTATGCAGAACTGGCAACAATCGGCCATCATCAATGTTTGCCTTACGCTGATGGAGTTACTCCGGCACCGCTTCATGGAGGCCTATGACTACGTCACAATGAAAGAGGTTGGTCTATGGAGAATTTTTTTTTCAAAAATATTCAAAAAATATGTGCTAACAATGAAATAAAAATGTTATCAGTTTAGGTGTGAAGTATTGTAAATTTCACAAAAATAAAAACCTTTTAGGAGAGCTCAAAAGACCGGAATTTGGTCCTTGTGTCAAAAGTTATTACTTTATCAGAGCAGCACAGGCATGAGGGAAAAATGATCACATCACATAAGTTCCAGCAGCTACAGACTGCCCCATCAGACATTGTATGATTTAGCTTTCAGCCAAAGGTCTGGCTATCCAAATTTACAAGTTTAAGTTCAACCTTGTAAAGCAGATAAAGTAATCTGCATTTTCATTGCCTCAGCATCATTTGTTTGACACATATGCTTCTTGCTGTGGACTTAAGAAATTCATACTGATGGGTTGTCACTGGTGCACAGAGCACTGGGTAGACAACTTGGCCATGGACCTGGAATCTATTTGACGTAAACTTATGGCCTCCATGCGCACAGTCAGTGTAAGAATTCAGACTTTGCATGATGTAATGGCATGGGCTGCCTGGTGCAGGCAGAGGGATTCCATCATGTTGACAGACTCTTGAAGACTTTTATTCAAGTAATAGGGTATTGTATAGCTTGAAATGGTCCTCTAAAGTGTCATGAATTATGATGTAAATAGATGATGGCAAGGTAATATTTGTAAATAATTGCATGGTGGGTAATTTTCCTTGATAGTGATTTTTTCAGCATTGTGACTGTTTAATTCCATTACTCTGTTTTGGTTAATTTTGATAATCTTATTCTTATCACCAAACTGTTTTTATTTGATGTTTTTTAATTGTGGAATATGACTAGATTGATAATGGTGGGTGACAGAGACTGTATCATGGATGAGGAGTCTGTAAAGGGTTTTCCTTGTGGGTTTTAAAGTTTAATTTTTAACTGACTTACGATAAGATACTAATGAATAATAATATTCATGAGACTTAATATCATTTCTTTTGCATATTGTTTAGGTGTTTCTCATGGAGCCATGTAAGCTGTACACAGTGGATTTCCAGATGGCATGGATCCATGTGGAGAATGGCAAGGACTTGCTAGACATTAATGATCTGTTCAACAGGCAGCGACCACAGTGAGTGGAATCAACCTAACCTTTACACTTTGGGCCATGGAAAGATGTTGTGGAACCTTATGATCTCAAGCATCGTGTATTTGAAAAACATTCATTACAATACCCCGGTCCCAAGTCACTTATGTTTTGTTCCAGATTTTACTTTCAAATATAAAATTAAGACCTAGTCTTAAGGAATTCAAATTGGCAGATTCCACCATATTGGCGCTCATGAAAATATGATGAAATAGTTTATCTTCTTCTGTTTGGAGCACTGTGTTAGCTATTATGTACCTAGATATTAAATGCAATTTGTTCGTGTGCTGTAGGTTCAAATGAATATGATACCATCAAAAATCTGCAGTGTTTTTTTCATGCAATGGCCTAATACATAGAAAAGTAAGTCACAGAATAAAGAATCAGGTTTTGAATTATGTTGGTATTCATTATTACTCACAAATTTATGTTCCTAGGTCTCCAGAATCACGGCTCAGTGAAGCTGCTCTTTCTGACCGTGATTCACCTCTAGGATTGCTCAAGCCCTGTGGAATCAAAAATATTCGCACCAGCCTCACCATTCCAACAGATTCCATTCAGAGGGTAAGCAGATGCTGAAACATGTTGAATAATTTACCAAGACTTGCAAACTTGTACATGTAGAATAACACCAGAAAACACAGATCATGTTCTTCAGCACTGCCCCATGTACAACCAAAAGAGAGAAACTCATTGGCCTGGAGGCTCGGCGCTTCAGTTGAAACTGCATGGGATGGTAGAAGACCAGCAACATTTATACATGCCACTGGCCTCCTAATATGATACATCTGACTCAAAGAACTCTGAAGATGAAGAATTTACCTAAAGAAAATTAGAAAGTTGTTTGTGTTAGACATTGCAGTAAGATTCCTAAAAGCCCTTTGTGAATAGAATATATACATGGACAGCCCCTGCTTTCCATGTTTGTTATTTTAACGTGAACAATATTTTGTATCGCTTATTCATTTTCTCTGAGATCTGTGTGTAGTTTTCTTTACAAGTCTCTTTTTGAGTGTACACTTTAGATGATAATTTGTTATGTGAAGTTGTCAAAACCTTTATTACTTTCCTCTTTCTGTATAAAGCACACAGCGCTCAGACATGAATGAATCAAACAGTAAATGCAATCTATTATTTTATCATTGTAATTATTTTCTTGTCATGCAAAGAAGACATGTCATTTTTGGTCAACCTGATGTTGGCACCTTCATCTAATTGCATTACCACAGGCAGCACATTAGTGTATACTTATGTTTTCACCCATGTACACTTGGCTGATTGACAGATGTTGAGAGAAGTATGTATCCCTACCAGGGTACTATAGTGAAATACAATCACCACTTGAAATTTGTGCTCACAGCTTTGGCTTGAGGTACTTTTCTAGATCTTACATATTTATACTGAGCAGGATAGTTTGACATAGTTTGATCCTTTCTTTTCACATCGAAATACCAGCAGGTCTAGAGAAGATATGAAGTAAATATAGGATAGAACAAACTGTTTTCTGTATAGTTTACCAAGTGATTTTTACTCTTTTTCACCCTTCAGGATGCCTGGCTTGGCAATATAAAACCACAGGATCTGCGTCTGAATGTTGGAGTTTACTTTGGCAGTATCAAGATGCGCTCCCGCCTATCCCATTCACTGTCAGTCATCAGTGGACAGACACGAGACAGCTATGGCTCTGTAGTATTGGATCTTGAGTTTCCAGGGGAGCGTTACATTTATGATATGCTGGATCTCTCTCAGTATGATGTGGAGCGAGAACTTGGGGCATACCCATACGCCATATTCAGGCTGGAACGCATGAAGGCACAGAGTGGAAGAAAATCGGGTAAGGTATTATAGCATTCTAACATAGCTTTATTTCTTGTCCACGAGGGGAGTTAGTTTTTCATAGAAGTCTCCAAGATCTCATCCTTAGATACTCTATGAGCTGTTGTATATGTGATTGATATAGCCTTTTTGTTCTTGCCTTTGCTTTCTTGGGAAGAGGAGATGAAACTTTCAGTATTGCTGATGGGTTTTAGTTTGTTCTATGTTTTGAGTGTGAGCTTTACAACTCATCAGCACAATAGCAGCTGTATTGCATCTTCCTGGTTGCAAGACTAAATTATTGGGTAGGATATTTCTATCAGTTGCAACCCACAAACTTCAAAAGTAGTTAAGGAGCTCAGAAGAAACAGGTCTTGTGTGTTTGATGAGCTGCTTACCAAATAATATGGAAAAGGAATTTCTACTTTGTTAGACTATGACAAAATAATGAAGCGAGAGAGTTTTATGTGAAACCCATTGAAATGACGCCCATAGACTAAAGTGGATGGTTCAGCATAAGATCTTTGGAGTCCAAATGTTCTTGAAATGTTGTAGAGGTCTTTCTCAAAGGATATTTTTCTGCACAGCCATTTTACAGTACAGCACAAGTTATTTTTGCCTATGCAGAACAGAGGGAAGAAATTCGTCTCTGAAGATTTGATGTTGTGTGAATGCTCAAATTTTTACAGATTGATAAGATCCACTAATGATTATATTATAGTTGCAACATTGCAACATATCTGAGAAATAATAAATCAGAGTCAGGAAAGAACAATAGGTGGTCAGTTCCACCCTTCACTTAATTGCAAACTTATTCCATGCTTCCAAGTGATGTCAGGTGTACATGCTTGCAAAGTTTTACTTTTTTTTCTCCCCAGACGTTGGCCCAGTGACGATGGGCTGGGGTCGCATTCCTTTGTACCGGCAGACAAATCGTCATGATGATCAGTCCTTTGCATTGATAGAAGGTGATGTGACTGTGGCACTGCACCCTGGAGATCTTCCAGAGAGCGTCATTACAGCTCAGCCTCAGACACCAACTGAGGAGGACAGAGTTGAAGGTGATCAGGCTTTATGTAGTAAAATTGGATATTCTAAAGAAATTATCACAGCCAGAAGAGATTAAGAGTGAAAACAATTGAGAATGTATATGACATATATCGATTGTAAAACAGGGTATCCATAAGAAACTTACCATAGCCTCTTCTTAAATACCATCAAAGGATTAACAAAGGTAACCTGTTTCTGCAACATCCACACACACATTAACTTATTCTACGTTCAAACACAGCCATTGCTCCTATTAGCGGCGTAGCTTAATTGTGACAGTCTGTCTTAGAAAGGGTCACAAAGTATATTCAAAATTACTTTCATGAGTCCGATTTATCTTAGCATCACTTTGACAAAAAAAAGCTCACAAAGTGTTTTTGACAAGAAATAGCCCAGAAAGTGAACTATAAGAAAGCAGTTTATCAGTTGAGTAAAATGAAGTTGATAATCAGATATGTGTACGGTACAGGCAAACTCATATTCCTTTAAAAAACCTGTATATATGATTAACTACCTCTGAATGTTACCTATGGATTTAAATAAGTAAAAGGACTGATTTCTTCCCTAATCCCTTTCTTGTTAGATGATGCCAGAGAATAATCTCAAGCCAGAAACTGATTTTTTTTTTATATCATCAGCATATTTTTCCTTGTCTGGCTGGTGATCTGGAACAAAGAATAGGATCCTACAAAATATTTTTTGGGACTTGGTTTATACATCACTTCCTAAGGTCTGTAAGAACATACTGAGTAGAGCATTCTGAATTCAATCAAGAAGATGACAATGCCTCATGCTTTATTTAATACATTAGATGGTCAAGCAACTTTAGGTCAAAGCATTATTAAAAATCATGTATGGCTGTTGAGTTATAGATTACTTATGTGGTATATTTTGTTCTATATTTTTGTGTCCACAGGGAGCTTGCTTGGATACAATTGCTCCCTCTCTGCATATGTGTTTGACCCCAACAATGAACCCTCCAGTCGAAAAGTGGAACCATTTAAACCAAGTCCAGTCATACCAGCATCTGTCCCACCCTTGGATACTAGAAACACACCTCCTGTCAGACAGTATGTATTTATCTCAAAATGTAATAATCAGAATACTTTCAGTCTTTTTTGTTTAGCTCAGTGAAGATATTTTTTTTTAGCTTCTGTAGCTCAAGACATGGTGGTATTACCTTGGGTTGATTGTGCATTTTGAGGCATGTGAACAGGTTAATATTTGAATGCTATTTTGAATAATTTCACTGATTTTCTAGGTTTCTATGACTTAGAGTAAGCTTCTAAAAGTTTCGCAGCTTGTATACTTCCATATTTTTAAGGAAAGTGCTGTGCCGCCTCTTTATTTCCTGTATAACATTTGAATCTTGAGAGTTCTAAAGTGAATATCATTTGCATGATCCTCTGATCTGCTAGTTTTATATTATTGTATGCATTTCTCTATTTGTGTTATCCCCCAACAAGACGCCAGCCATCCCCTCCTCCCCCTCAACCACCCCCTCGGCGCGAGCCTTCACCTGAACCAGCTCCTCGGCAAGAGATCCCAGATGACCCTGATCCTTGGGTGTTGTTCAAACCCGCTGCAGCCAAGGCAGACCCTAAACCTACCACAAACAGAGATCCCTTTGTGCTGCATATTGACTCTGTTCGCTTCATCCCAGACAGTGCAAGTATTGTCAAGGTAATTACTTTGTGAAGAAGTTGAAGCTTGGTTTACACTCATTTTATCTTTGAAAGACATTCTTATATAACTTGACAGGTTGGTTAAACAATCTCATTGAGGACAAATTTTGATTTTTTAGTATTTAAGCCGTAATAATTAAGTTCACCTGCATGTCCAAGAGATCTACACACCTGATCTCTTCAATGTGTTTGATGACAAGCAGAAGGAAGCATTCTCTCTTAATTTTTCTTTATATGAAAATAATGAAAGAACTGTAGACCCTGTTGGCAACAGGAAGTAAGTGATTAGCTATAGTGACAGTAGCAGTTCACAGAAAGAAAATCAAGTAAGTGGTTGCCATGCTGTGAATGTGTGAAAGTTACACTTTGTTTTGCAATCTAAACCACTGCAGTGCTGTTGATTTCTTGAATTCGTTGGTGTACAAACAGATTCAGTGTCACTTTGTAGACTTTGATGAAAACACTGTAAATAAGTCCAATGCCATGTTAGATATCACAAAATGTTATGATTCAGTGGATTAGTAACAAAACAAAAAAATAAAGCAACTTGAGCTAGCTTTTTATTTGTCTATGATTTATTATTGTCAACAGCTTTCAGTAGCGTATACCAGATTATGTTTGGTATGATACAAAAGATCATACAGTTTGCTCTTAGAAAAAATCTTTTTTCTAGCCTATGTGATGAAACCTGGAATTTTCCTTCATTTTTGAAGAGTTACTACCTTTAGCTTGAATGCCAGTCTTGTAAGCTTGAAGAATTGGGAATGTAAAGTCTTGGGCAGAGTGAAGAGCAACATAAAGGGGTTAAAAATTCATTTTTGTGAAAGTCATGCCTTGAAAGCCTGCTACTCTCTATTGCCCCTGGCTGAAAAAAATTGGGTATAATCCTGGAATAGCACCGATTTAGTCGATACCATTTATATTTGGTATCGGCGGTGCTGTTCCAGGAGTATATAGGCATGAGACTAAATGAAGCGCAGTTCAATATCGATACCGAATCGCAGTTCAATATCGATACCGAATCGGTGCTATTCCAGGATTATGCCAAAAATTGTAATGAGATCATGATGATAATAATAATAAATAATAAAGCACATTTGTTAGTGCCAAATCCAACTTTACGAAAACTATTGATTCTCTCCACCTCACTTAAGACAGCAACTCACAAACAGGAAAACATATTCAACAGCATTTGGATAGTCCACCCTCTGAAGAATTGTTTGGTAGTCAACCCCAGGTATTCATAATATTTCTTACAGACTTATGTTTTTGAACTGGACTGGCTTGAAAGTTTTGTGAGGTGTTTCTTGCTTTCATTCCTTCAGGGAGAGTATTCCATACAGAAGGCACAAAGTATGTAAGGACACGGTCTTCAAATTTCTCTAGGTTATTATCTGGAAGAACTAAATGACTTGTGGATGTCAATATGTAGTAGCAAAATAGTCAATTACACTGTGGCTAATTACATATTTTACAATCCACCATTATTTTGTTATGCAATGAGTTCATGCATGAAATTCATCCTTCTCTATCAGGTTACTGGAAGAATCTTGCGAGCAGGTGATATCACCAACCTGCAGGACATTCTGGCTGTTCCCGATCTTGACAGCTCTGCAAGGTCACCAACCTTTGACTTCCGCATGGTGGTCAATGAAGGGCGACAGGTGGCTGACCCTGAGCTGCTCCTATTTCTGCGAGTGTATACATATGACATAGAGACCAAGAAGGTGGTGGTCATTGGCAGCAGTCTTGTAAGGGTATTCAATCCAGGCAGGAAAAAGGGGGTAAGACTTTTTAGACTTAGATTTCTGACTTAAAAAGATCATGCTTCAATTGATACCGTGAGCATGTGTTCCATGTTGTCACAGTCAGAGGCAGATGGCCTATCTCAGACATAGGGCAAATTGGGCTATTCATATGCTTGCTACAACTGAGAATGTCCATCAAATGTCATGTCACAAAGTGTTGGTTAAAAGACAGCATCAAAGCTTAAGATTGGCATTATATTCTTGTTCTGCCTAACACAGTTTTTTTTCCTTCTCCTAAAAAAGTCACTCAAATGAGATAGGTGTTTTACCTATGGCTGTGATGGTGTGTAATGTTTGTGAATATGTATGAGTTTCCAAATGGTTTTCAATAAAGGCTAAAATTTCATATGCAGTGAGTTATTAGGAGAAAGAGAGTCACTGCTGTCATTTTGAATCCAGGCTTTCAGTCCCAGGCCACTGATTTACAAATTGTTATTTGTTCCTATTCCTCACCATACTTCCCCACATCATGCTTGTCAGTATCCATTATGGATTTTTCAAAATTTCCAAAGTTTTCCTTGTTTTTCTTGTCTGCACCGCAAAGTACCTGTGGAGCAAGTAAAGAGCTAGTGTTAAGGGACTAATTGTGCAGTCTTTTGAACATGTGGTTTTCAGAGCCAAAGTGCCTATCATTGTTGTTGTACCATCTGATGTTCCCTTGTGCCATTTTCCAGGAGGGCCTGTTGAATGTGGGAGGTCACCAGCTCAGACTTCACTCTGGGATGCCAAACATGAAGGAGGGGCTGAATCAGATTGATGCTACAGACTTGGATGCCAACCCTGTGGTTCCGTGTTGTACATTGCTTATCAGACTTCTTCCTTATTCACAGGTACTTACCCTTTTCATAGTATTATTTCACAGAAGAAAATTGATATCAGAGTAGACCTGCTCCTCTAAAATTTGTTGGGCTTGAAAGTGTTTTTAAAATTTAATGATTATAGGAGAGTAGGAATTGGACAAAAAATCATAAAACTAGGATGGAAGATCGGAATTGTGGAACTAAGAATTTGGGGAATGCATTTTGGGTTGGAAGTGGGGATACATTAACCGTTTTTATCCAGTTACAGAAATTGTTGAATACTTGACACAAGCCAACAAGAAGTCCCCTACATAAGGCTAAGAGCAACAAGATAATGCAAATAATGGTGACAGATTTCAATTCTGGAAATTGTTACGAACTCTTTCATAGATTGTACTCTGATGATATTGACCTCATATAGTTACCCCTCCAAGGGAGTGGAAAGAAGATTGTCACTCGACAGCACTTGCAGGTTATCGGCACTGTGTACTTGAAGTGAAGTATTTCATGATGCTTCATATTTGTTGTTTAGATCTTTTGAGAGTAATTATCTCTTGCTGTGGTTACAGGACCCAGTGTCTGCCTCAAGGTATTCGACAGGTTATTTTAAGTCTGACAAATGCAAGCCAACAGCCTCAGAATCCAGGATATTTACTAGCTACTCATCTGACACCAAGACACACCCTAAGACAGAGAAGGAAATGATCTTAAGGCTTCAACAGTTTGAGAAATCTGGAAATCCAGGTAAGCTCCAAGCCTGCCTAATTCTCGACTTTGTGATATAGTTTAAGAATTTTGATAATGAATCAATATCAGAATCTTTCTCAGAGTGAAGCAGTGCTCTATAAACTACTTCAAAAGTCAAAGAGTATTTGGTTGGAATATTTTGTTTAATTCAGCAGCTTATTCTCATGCTTATGACTTCTTTCAATCATACAGATATGTCCATGAGCCGCTTTTTTGCTTGGATCTCTTTCCTTGCAAAGCAAGTTATGCTTCAGAGATGAGATACAGTGGACGTCCAAGATAAAATCTTTCTAAATGTTCATGAAAAAGATCTTAACTGGGAGGGAGTCGTAACTGAGAGGTTCACACTAATACTAGTGGAGGCGGGTTTTACCCACACCTAATGTCTCTGCAATACGCTCTCCAGCCCTGTTCCTCTTTACAACATTGACCCACTCCTCAAATGTTAGTGTCTTTCACTTGCGGTTGCTTATAGTTGCAGGTCTGAGTTAATATGTGTAGCCAAGGTCTAGATAAAAATTATGACCTGATGCGCACTCGGTGAAAGAGAATGTGGGGGAAAGCGCAAATACCATACAGTAGGAGTGGGCACAACTCTGACAACAGTGTTGACACTGACGATACTGACTTTTGAGTTGACGCTGATACTAGGGTTGGAGTCGCAACACCCCTCACTGGCATTCACTACAGTAATTCTCATAAAATTATTTTCCGAGTAATGTCCCCTTATGCAAATAGCTTTTTGAGACATGTGCCCTGGCGGTGTCGGTCGGGAGTCCTGAACAGCAAATTGTGTCATGTTGTGGGCTGGCTCTGATATCCCAGATCACATAATATCATGATATCATGACCAAATAACCAAATGATAGGTTCAGCTGATGCCAACATAAAGAATGCGATACCAAAAAAGTTGCTGGCGTCGCCCTGCCCTACGTAGTATTTCATTGGCCTACTGTAGGTGACATTATTTCCTGGATCCAATCATATTCGACTAGCGCAAGTAATGTTGCTGCCAGTGTATTCATACAGGGGATGGACAGAGTAGCCTAGGCCCACCTTGCCTTGCCTATCAGTCATGCACTGAATCAACAAGGCCCGAGCGGCTCGCACTAATGTTATGTCATGAGGTAGACCGACCAGCAACAAACTACACATGTTCGAACCATGCGGACGGGTCGCAATTCAGAGGGCAGGAAGACTAAACAAAGGTTTAGGGTGGGTCACATGTTGGAGGGAGTCGCTATTTGGAGGTGTTCATGTAGTAAAACCGATCCATCTCAAGATTTTAGGTCGTAATCAAGAGGAAGTCGTAATTGAGAGGGTCTCATCTCAGTAGGTCCACTGTAGTATTTTATGTAAACAGGATGGGAGAGGCCCTGAGCTAACAAATATGGAGAGGAATCAGAGGCTTTGCCACCCATTCAGATGGCAATAACTTCTTGTCTTGTGTGCATTAATATGTATCGTTTGTCTCTTTCTCAGACTCCACCAAAGGGTGCACTTTTTAGATAGTTTTTTTGTTTTTTTCAACCAGCAAATGGGGATGGTAGGAAGGAGTAGATCTATATGGCTTTGAGACTTCACTTCCATTCAATCCTATTTCTCATATAGTAAAGTTCATTATTATTGCAGTCCTTCTCTGAGACAAAAACTTCAAGTCTTGGATCAGCAAGTGATCCACTGTCTGCTAGTGCTCTTACTCACAGCTCATGATGGCAGGAGCTGTTAGATGGAGTCCCTAAAGAAAGTCCCTAAAGAATATCCTATTCTCAAAAATCAAAATGTGCCGAAGAACAACAAATCCATAATTTATTTTCCCAGCCCGATCGGATGCCCAGCTGTCATCCTGGCTTCTAAACAAGCTGGACATTAAGAAACAGCAAGGGGCCAATCAGCCAGCAGGAAACCTAGTTCTTTATCGCTGTGTGCGCTACAGGGTAAAAGTCGGCTTGAAAGTGCAAATAAAGGCAGCTTTTGGTTTACCAGGTTAGTATTGGCTCTCGCAGTTTAAGCACTAGTTAAGATGGATTTGTTTATCCTAAGAAGAAATTAGTTATTATATATTCACCATACCAATACACTGAAGGAATTCATTTTTGTGGCACTGGCTATTTGCCAAATTTGATATCTTGATATTTTGCAGTTGCCAGTATTATCATTTTGAATAGCATAAAAACGCAATTGTGTTTAATGGATAGGAATGGTGCCAAAATGCATTATAACACCTAAACAGCAGGTGCAGTGTTTATGACATGGAGTCTATTTACTAGGGAACATTGCTGTTTCTCAGATAGTTGAAATCCCTGCTTAAGGAACATTGTTCAGTTATAAGTGTCATGGAATGAAATAAGGCACAACTACTAGGGAACCTTACTGTTTTGTTTTTCCAGATGGCATGTACATCCAGTGCTTTGCGCGTGTGGCACCAGGCAAGCAGGCTAAATACATCTCCCCAACAGAGGAAGGCTATGGGAAGGAAGAGAAGTTCATCACAACCAAGCTGGCCCCCACTAGCCACATCACTGCACCAGTTTGGGAAGATGGGCCTAAGGTAAAAAATGAAAATACAGTCAGCTCACTTGTAATGCAATAAATAAGCATACCTAAGTAACTGTGTGTCCCACAAAATCCAGGAGTAAAACTAAAAATAAAGACCTTATAAGAAAAAAATGGGTGTTAGGGTTTTGGTGGGAACAACCAGAACCTGGGTAATTTTATAAGCATAACACTCATGAATACAAAATGAACAAAAATCAAGTCACTATTGCTCTCGCAGATGCCAGAAAACAACCTGTATCTTGATAAAGAAAAAATATAAAAGTAAATTTAGAACTTAACCTTGAAAACAGCATAAAGTTTGCTTGGTGGAGTTTATTGTTTGAAGGGTCGAGGCTCTTAGGTTACAGAGGAACTTGCAATGTTCTTTTTCACATTTGCCTGTTGCTTATGATTAAGCTCCACAACTAAGGGTGATAGGCTGGATGTTTGCTGATCATCTAGCTACTACCAAAGAGTCATTGTGTATGGGACATCTTGTCAAGTCAAAGATCAGAGCTACCAAGGACACTGTCACAGTTTGGTTAGCTGATGTGGTTGTGGTCTGAATTTTATCTTTTTGCATACATCATTCTGTTTGGTGTACCTCAAGATGGCCAAGAGGGAGAGGACTTATTTCCTGGTACAGTAGACTCTGGATTTGACTCTTGTAGTTGGCATCCTTCCATGTGGGTATTTTTCATGAATTTTACAGGGCACCTGCTTATCAATAGCCCACCACGAGTTCATGTTTAATCTCTAATCAACCATAATCATGCTGAAAAGGATGTTAAAACCAGTACATACAAAAGCTAACTGGTGTCTGACATGACAAAATACAAAAGAATCTCACGAACTCAAATTCTGGAGCAGCAGCTCAAAAATTCGAGATTATGAGGTATTCAAGATTGTGAGGAAAATTGATATGGTTGCGGGAGCCAAATTGTAGAAGCTTCTTTGAGCCATTTAATAAAAATTTCTTTTCTAACCACATGAACGTTCTGAGATGGCCAAGACTAGTCTGCAGGTCTGGTGCCACCACTGTGCTCAAATTATATACTGTTTACGGTGGGGGTTCTTCGGTTAGATTTTTCAGTTTTAAATTACATGAAAAGGGGTTAAAAATTTGGCCTTCTTTTGCAGATCACAGGTCCGCACAAATGAAATCCGCTGAAGCCATTGGGAAACATTGCCTACAACAATTATTTTTTTACAAATTCAAAACTGAATTTCAACACTTTTGCGGTGTGGTTTCATGTAATATGATTATTTCTACAAATCTGTCCTTTTTTTTTACTCTGCTACTATCGACTCGGATAGTCCAATTTTTTTTACCAATGAGGCTCCTGCAACCTATAGAAACATGGACATCGGGATCAGATCATTGCAAGGAATAACAGGGAATGCAAGGTCATAGGGTTGAAGGTAGTGGTGAGGTTCTGTTGTGTACCAAGTAGTAGGATGTTCATTCTGATTGGCATATCATAACTGATGCATGAAACTGACCGAAGACAATATTTATTGTTTTAGGAGCTGCATCCTTATTATGATGACAACAGCTGTCTCATCATTCAGCTCATTGGACTGAAAGTTTTGTACAGACCACGTGCAGATCACAAATCTGCAGGCACCTTGCACAAACCCGATGGGACCCCTTTGGAGATCACTAGTGATGAACTTATTGGATGGACTGTTGTGCCATTGTTTGAAGGGTGAGTTAAGAAGCATCATGTCACATTACAGAAGAAAGATCTCAATAATAAATTCAATTGGAGTATAAATTAGTATAATGTTATCATTTGTGGTTCAGTGGAAAATAGCTGATGATGTTGACAAAAGCTTGATTCATCAAATCAGTCTTCTTAACAGTTGTTATAGCACCAGAATTAGAATGTTAACTCCCTGAAGACATCCATGTCCTCCACTGTGTACCCAGCCAAGAACTCACTGCTCATTATGATATCATCTTTCTTGCATATGGCTGGGTGCAAAATATATAATGAGGCGACCTGCACATTCACTATGCAGCTCCAAGTCTCTCATGCTTTATGTCATGGATTATTCTTAGAAGTTGTAAAGTTTGAGTATGATAATTCCAGTTGTTTAAAAACTTTCCAAACTTAAATGAGTTAACATATAAAAATGGTACCTCACCCCGTCCCCACCCTGCTACAAGGTATATTATTTAACACTTTGTATACCACAGTCGCAAAACTGTGTCCAATTTTACTTGACTTTAAAGGACCTGTATCACAAAAGAGGGACCATGGGACTGAAAGGGTAATCCTCTTGACAAGGCTGTACTGCACAAAGTGTTAAATATCCTAACTGGTACTTACATCTACTCACCTGAACACTGGCCCCTTCCTTTCAATTCTAGAATACATTTTAAGTTCCTTCATCTTCCCAGGAATGCTGTAACCTCCGGCACCCACACAGTTCCTGTGCTGATTCGCCCATTAAATGAAGAAGTGCTGGAGGACCTGTCACAGGAGACAGCTCAACACCTTTTAAGCAAAAGCATCTGGAACAACCATACAAAGATGGTAAGACTTTTGATGATAATGTTGATAATTAGGTTCATTAGTGTCATATTCAGGCAATGCTCACTCACACAACTTCACATTATTATTCCAAAGCAGGCCAAACTACTCAGTAACTCTCAGTTCCTTGGGGAGCATTCAGGTCACTGCCAGTTTTTAGATGACATTCTTAGGTTGTGGAGTATCTGTGTTGGATCTTTGTGATATCTAACAATACCCAGCATAGAAAATCTTTAGATGAGCATGATAAAAAAAGTCATATTTCATTGCATAACAGACCTTTCCATACTGCATGGCAGTATTCAGCTGGAACATGTCTCAGAGGAGATTTGAACACATTATTGAGATGTATATAGGATAAATATATTTATAATCTTAAGGTTTGTGACACCTATTAGAAGGGCAAATCACTCATAGTGTACAACCCAATTAATCCGCTAATATATAAAATTCCCCTTTTTTGGGGCCCTGCCAGCCAGTGTTAGGGTGTAGAAATGTGTAAAATGACCTGTGATCTAAATAAAGCATCCACTTTTAAAGTTTCAGGTACAATTTGAGCCTTCTAGATAAAAAAATAAAATGTGTAGGCCTATGTCTTCGCACGCAGTCAAAACCAGCCAAATGAAAAATTGGGGACCAAATCAGAATTTGAGGTGACCTTTTTCAAAAGACATTTGTGAAAAATTTTGGGCGTTGACCTCCCTTTTTCTTCCCGTTAAAAGATCGGGCAAAAGAAGTACTTTAACCTCCATGGAAGAAATTTCCCCAAATCACAGTGGTATATTTAGAATAACACAAAATGTTAATAGGGCCAAAAGAAGAAAAAACAACATGTGTCAAAGACCTTAAATGATGATCTCACATCATATGAGATGAAATTCTAGTGGAGAGTGCATTAAATATTTTTTTTCTTTTGAGTGATGCCGTGTCTGCAGATGATGGAATGAAAAATGAAAGTCTCTCACATGTTGGTTGAGCCACAAGGTACAAGATCCTGAGGACCTTTCTATGTGAAGATTAGCCTGGGCTTGGCACAAAAGAATATAATATGTCACTGAGATTTGGAAAATAAGCATCTTCGGGCATTACATTTTGTAATTTTGAAAATAGATTTCATTTCTGAATCAGCATCTTGTATTACTTTTTTCCTTATTTACCACAGCCAGGAGCCAGTGTTCAGGTGATGGTGTGGGACTCACACTTTGACTTTCAGGAGCTACCAGAGGTTGAGGTATGAGAGTTTTCCCCTCTGTTCAGCTTAACACTAACTTTACCATACATTTTCACTGTGTGATACTCAACTCTAATACAGTCTGGTTCTTAAATGAGGAGTTTTCCCAGAACTCATCAATAGCATTAGATACCTGAACAGAAAGGATATGTTTATCATCAAATATTAGTATTATCATGAAAATGATTTAGCTGGCATGGAGAGAGAAAGAAGGAAGCTTATTTGAAAGTTGAGACAGGCCAACAATCAACACTGACTTGGGACAAAGAACAGGCTTACTATTCATTGAATGATGGAATAGCAAGTGAAAAGAATATGGGCATGTCTTCAAGGTCTTGATGCTGATTCTAAAACATAAAACGTGTTTCATCTTCATGAATTATAAATGAGAGTACATCAAACACATGCCACAATAATGTTATGTTGTGGTTTGGCAAAATATAGAGATGGAAGGTGGCATGACCTGCATTTGCCAGGTGTATGTGTGTGTTGTGTTTATGCATATATAGGTTTTTATGGGCTATATTCCCTGAGGTGGAGCCTTTGACTAAAAATTTGGTTTTCATTGTGTGGTCCAGTCAAATTTCTAAGTATGATATTATTCTGATTCATCCTTTTTATTTATACTTCTCTTAGATGGGATTTTGCAAAATGTGGTTTCCAGTGTTACACGCTGTGGTTTTCATAAAGAGAGCAATTTCTTATTTTTTCCCTGAACCATGAAGTTTGATACTGGAAATGCTATCTCTGAACAGTATTCCATGTAATTGTAGTGGTTTCTTTACTTTCTGGCCCAACAGATTCATAGAGGCTTGCTTGAAGCAGTGGGTGGTGCAAACGACTATCTCAGAGTCGCCAGTGCAGCCCCGAACAGCATCACCCAGCAGGACTTTGTGCTTGAGATGCTGGAGGAGAAAGTTCGTAAACAGGGGCTGAAGGGAACTACATTCAAGAAGGAAATGATCTTCTTTGATGGAGCCATGACCAAGAATTTCAATAATCTCATGGTCAGTATGCAGGCTGATTAGCATTGGTAGTTTCTCAGTTTAGCATGATGTATTGACAGTTCAGGGCAAAAGTGGTTTCTTGCTCATTTGTTTATAGCATAAGTGTATCAGTTTGACTTGATAAAAACATTGAGAAAACTCTCTTATACTCATTCTTGCATTACTTTGCCACTCAGTTTAAGTCACACTTTTTCATCTGTCTCACTCATTTCCTTGTTCTGGTCCAGGAAGTACAATCGACCTCGCTTAATCGCCCTCTGCATAATCGCCTTTTCTGCTTAATCACCTCGTTTTCCGGGGAACCGGATTTTTTCTATATAAAAGTCACTGGATAATCGCCTCTCACTCCGGATAATCGACCACTCTTCATCGCCTGTGAATTCGAAGATCAGCGGTTGAAGGATTGGAGTTGACAAACAAATATGTAGACAGGCGATTTGACTGCGCGACAGATGGCAGACCGGTTGACTGAGTGACCGCTGTCACGCCGAAATAGGTGTGATAAGCCTTTTCTCCCCACCTTTCCCTTCCCTTGTCCCCCTTCGTCCCACGCTTCGCATCACCGCCGTCATCCATCTGATAATGCTAATGCGCGGAAAGCCGCAGAGTCTCCTTTCCCCACGCCTACCATCTCAGCGAGGCGGAGAATGTAGACTCCGTATTGGTGGATTTCGGCTAGATCAGAGAAGGTGTCATGAGGATAAGCAGTCGATCCCGACCGTGCCATCCTACTCCTTATTGTCTGTTGGGCTACTGCGAAGTGGCCAATGAGAGAGACCGCAGAGATCAAACATTTTATGCGCTACAATACTGTCAAACTCGAGTCTGTCCTGAGTCTGGCGACGAGAAGGCTTCAATGCATGGCATCAAACAACATCAAAGAAATTTAACCCCATTACCAAAAATATGGCATAAATAACCTTTTCCGCTTAATCGCCCACTTTTTCCATTTCCGAGGAAGGGCGATTAAGCGGAGTCGACTGTAATTAGTCAACTGACCTGGAACTTCTGCTCCTTGTTTGTGCCTGGGTCCATGCATGCATGTTTTTTTTTGGTATGAATCTGTCTATGCTGCTTTGGGTACGTGCATGTGCTGGTAAACAAGACAGTGTGCCTACATGGACAAATAGAATTCATCTCATCACAAACAGTTGATGGTTATTATGGTAAGGATGGATAATTGATGTGAAACTGTGCTCTTTATTATTATCATTTCTCCACAGATTGACTACTGTTTGCAGCAAGGATTTGCTCCATTGTGATTCAGATCATTGTGAACTCCACTAGTGCCAGCAATTATTTGTCAATCATTAAACTGAAACCTATTTCTAGAGAGGGTTAGCTATCTACTTTAGTTATTTGCCATCATTTTCATTGAAGTCTTTAGAAGTTGAGGATCAAATTTGTTTGAGTTTGTGAACTAACAAAGGCAAAAATAGCCCTAGAGTTCAAAAGTGCACTTGAAATTTCTGTTTTGCCAGAATTCAGTGCATATTTAGTTAGCAAAGTGAAA
Source organism: Ellobium chinense (assembly GCA_033807755.1). Classification (NCBI taxonomy): domain Eukaryota; kingdom Metazoa; phylum Mollusca; class Gastropoda; order Ellobiida; family Ellobiidae; genus Ellobium; species Ellobium chinense. The sequence continues at coordinate 235,958 of JAWQUT010000180.1, read as the reverse complement.
TGACAGTTTATGAGAGTTACCAGCTTATCTTATAAAGTATGTTGAAATTTTGTCATGGTTACAGGGGATAAAATAGTTCAATCATATATAATGGTATACTCTCCACCCCCTCCCTACCCCATTTCCCTCATGAAAAAAAACACAAAGGCATCCATCAGGCAGTTGTAGTCATACACCAAACACCACTAAAAAATATTACTTTGTGAGTGTCGGGTGTGCACATAGATATTTCAGTATTTCAGCTCCTTCTGCGTGAACAAGTCCTACTTCCTTGTACTTATTTACACATATGTTTCTTTTTTTTGTGTTTTTTGGTTTGTTTTTTTAATCATATTAATGGAGATGAAGAATTACCAATATTATAATACTAGTTTTTTTCCCCTCACCTCTTGAATTAAAATTATAGATATGGATGGATGAATACAATTCAGGGGTGGCATGTCTTATCAGCATACATCGTTATTGTAGAATTATATATTACTAACAAATGCATATTGCCAGCACTTCATGAGAATGAAGTTTGGCCAATTTTTAGACAATTTCATGTTTTGGATATATATTTGAATGACAAGGATAGCAAATGTTATTGTGTAATGGCTGTCCCTCAGTCAATATCAGTAATGGGTTTCCCATAATAGTGACACTCAGCACAGGCTTGGTTAGTTGATGTTGTTGATATCTCTGTTTCATTTCCTTTTACTTAAATTTTATTTCAACTTGTAGCCCTGCCTTATGGTTTTGAAGATAAAAACAAATAGAGTACAAAAACAAGTTAAGTTACGGCATATTATTACCAGGGTAGTCTCAATTTTAATTGAAGACTGTTCTTTTTAATATATAATATTATAATCACCAAACTAACCTCAACTTTAATTGAAGAAGACTTATCCATTTTTTTCCAGTACGACCCTTTTGAAACCATTGACTCTGGCAGCCAGCCTTTGTCTGGAATCACTGTGAAATTGTCATATCAGTATTTAGTTTTAAGGAAATTGAAGCCATTAGAAGTCACAGTAGTAGATACCTGAAAATATAGACTAAGGCACCACTTGACGTCGTATCTTTATTTATTGTTCGTGTTTGCATAATCATTACAATCTACACAAATTACATGTATTATGAATTGTGCTGAAGGCAGTGGCAGACCCACACTCTTACAATGTAATGTGCTAATCTACTGCATGAATCCAGTCTTATGTATATAAATCAGGAAATTTATTGTTTCCTGTTGGTATAGGGGCACTTCTCTGGGATGCCAGGTGTTTTATTTGCTATTGTTACCTTTTAAATCTTTAAGCTGTTCTGATTGAATAAGTTGTGTCGTATCAGCTATCTATTTTACAGGAATACTTACTGTTTATTTACATTTTTCTCAATCCACTTGCCTGTAAAATGGGTACATGGCTATAGGCAGTGAAAGGTAATATAAAATGCTAGGATCAGTGCCTGTAACTGACAGCAGTACTGTATTTTTCCTAAGGAATCAAAAAATTAATGAATGGTCTGGCCGGCTGGGGTGATGATAATGTGAAGTTGTATAAACAGGCATTGCTTGAATAAAAGACATACATACTATAATTATTATTATCTACTTGGCAGGTATTTGTTTATGCATTAGCCTTGTATTTGTTTTGCTCATGATGAATGCAGGATTTTTTAGTCCTTGTTATTGCTAGATGATTACATGGAAATGCTGGTTGACCAGTGCTTTCCAACCTGTTTATCCCAATAGTTTATGGATCTAAAAGATATTTGCGACATTTCCCATCACATTCTTAACATTTGTGGTCAGAATTGAATGTCAGTCACGTCAAATAATCTCAGGCACATGCCCTGATGAATGTATCATGTGATGAAAGAATTGTTTTTCATTTTGTGTGACTACAATAGAATTTGCTTAATTTGACCGTGCTTCACCAGATATCTCGGTTAACCTGAATGAAAAGAAGACCCCCATCCAAAGATCCTCTTTATTCACAGTGAAATACTTTCAGTAACTCAATAACAAGTCTCAGGGAACCATAGGTAATATGACAACTGTTGTGCCGCCATTAGAGAAAAGAAACAAGCCCCCTGCTGTCTCAATTCTCCCTCCCCTTGTCTCCTGGTGCCTATGAAGATTACTTAAAAATTGCATCAGTCAAAGATGATAGCATAAGTGATCCCTGACAACTTGCAAGCATAACATACCATTCTTGAATTTCGGAAGGACTATTGTTGTAAATGGATAACACAAAACTCACTTAACCCAGCAAGATTTGGTCAGTCCCTTCAATTTTGTGTTACCAGGATTGTACTGTGCAATCCAGGTGAGTAATTGCTGTCCTGTTTTTGTACTGATAATTTGTTTGCTTGTTTGGATTTTTGTTCTTCTCTCGACTTAAGCAACATCTCTTGAAGGCTCCGTTATAAGATTTTCCTTTCTTCTGATGACACCACACTGATTGATATGCTGGGGAAAAAGGGGGTAAAAAGATTGCAATGATTTTTGTTTTAAATGTATAAGTATACTTTGATTCTTTAAATGTCATCCTTTGGCAGGTAATGTTTGATGGAATGATGTTGCAAATCATATACAGTATATTTGATCTCTAAACATGAAATACATTTGATTTCTCCAAATTTCATCATATCTGTGGGACCAGCATCTCTGTTTCTTATCTGATCATGATGAGATTTTGGTATGGGATGTTATTACTATTTGTTAATTGTTTCTATTTGAATGTATGTCCTCATAGGAGTAGGAGTGTTACATGTATAATATGAAATGATGCAGTGTCATATCAGAATCAATCATTTAATGTTTTTTTATTCCTGTAAGGGTGACTCAAACTTCATGTTAGTAGCAGTCAGCACCTGCGGTCCACACAACCCTCTCACTCCAGAACCCCATATCAACTGCTATCTCATTTCACCTTGAAGTTTATCACTCCCCTGACTCTAAGGCAGCGTAAAAGTTTGACGCTAGTGCTTGCCAGGTCACCACTAAGTTCAGATAAAATGTTGTCTCCATCTTTTAATCTCACCACTGTGTCATATTTTTCAAGCAATGGGGTCATGAAGTTATTATTGTTTTACTATCCTGTTTGTAGGCAAGACCATGGAAACTGTCCCAAAACATTTTTTTTTTCTCTGAGAGGGTGGTGGACACAATTAGAACATCCCATTGTTACAGTCAAAAGGTTTTGATACTGGCAGACTAGTGTGCTTTGTCCAGTCTCACCATTCTGTATTTGCTGAAGCAAGTACTATATTCCAATCAAGACGCTTCAAAGGGCTTATTATTTGTACAGAGTTTTTTTGTAGGAGGCAGTAACCATCAAGGGTAACAAAAATACGGTCATTTCTAGTTACTGCTCCCCTGGTTTGGACACTATTGGTTATGGTGTGTTTGTCTGCTGAAACAAATAAGGATTGCCAAATATATTTTATCAGCATCTGTAATGTCACTTTGGGCTTACTCTAGAATTGTGCCTTCATATTCACATAAGAAAACGGCTGTGAAACTAGTGCTATTCTGAAATGCTTTGCCTTTAACCCTTGTGATGCCGCAGTAGAATTTCTTTTACCATCTGCTGGATTTGTTTGAGTGCAGCAGTAGAAAAAATACATATCTCCTTGTCAACCTCTGAGCGTGGCGGTAGAATTTTGCATGCCACTGTCACCAAAGTGGCCGGCAGACAACAGGTGCAGTAGCGTAGCCACTATCCGTAACAATGGCCACACAGCCAGTGGGAACATGGATCTGAGGAGCCTCGTGCTACGAGAGTTACGAGTCCTAAACAAAATCCTTTAATACAAAATTAGTGCTGTTCCTAAATGCTATGCAAGTTACAATGTTACAGGTAGATTATGAATCCTTTGCATATTACTTTACATAACATGCTCAATACAAAACAGTTTAAGACTTCACATTAAATTTTATTGTTTATTGCACAATCCATTTAATCATAATAATAGTGTTTGAGTTAAGTACCAACCCATTTGATAGAAAAAATAGTGTTTGTATAATAAGTAATGAGTTGTGTAGTTATTCTGTAGGCTAGGTAAATACAAGAATTAATCACTCCTGCTTACCAGCAGAACATCTGGAGAGTTATCAGCCCTTCTCTGATCAGATTCACCAGAGGTTAATGAGAAATGGGGAAATTAATCAGTTACAAATGATAACTCTTCTATACACTCTGCCTTTATCCCTGCACTCTTCATTCTCACGGTATACTGTGTCTAATATTTTTCTGATTATTAATTTTGCATTTTTTTGTCCAAGTCTCTATTAATTTTCAAAGAAATTACTATTTTGATATCATTGAAGTTAATGAGTCTTATGCCTTCAAATTTAGTGAATCTTTGTGCAGAGTAACAGTGAGGAGGACACAGTGATTTCTGACCTTTAGAAAAAAAATGAGTAATTTTTACGAAATTGATATTAGAGACAATTGAACCTGGTTTGTTGACCACTTTTATGTCGCAATAACCTGCCATGGCCACTGGGTTTCAGGCGCAACTTTTCAGATTTCCTGTATATTTGATTTTCATATGGTAACCACCTGTCTTACAAGGCCATGACCACTTTTTCTCACATCCAAAATAGTGTAAAACTTGTATAATGCTACCGTCAGTTGCCTAATGTGAAACCTCTAAAAGGTATTTAAAGGCTTTGGGGACCAGTTACTGGGTTAAAAAGTGGTTCTTTCTGGTCTGAAAAATACAGTCTGCCCTTTTAGAGTGCTTTGCGGCAACTTCAAGTTCAGGCCTGCAACCAAGCTCATAACTTCAAACCTAGTGGGGAAAGGTTTACATTATTATTTGACAAACAATTACAACTTTGTAAGATGACCATGTGTCTAATGGAATATCATTTCTAAGGAATGAACGGTGGTTGCCACGGATCCAGATTTTCTTGTAACGTACATCAAATGTTCCAAATTAAATGTGAATCAGAATACAGAACACTCTTTGACTAAACCAGAAGCGCAGAGATAAGCCTGTAATGTACATACGATGGTGAACCAGACGTAGCCCACTGTTTCTCACCTACAATATTGACATACACTGTATATGTAATACTTAAGTATGATAATTGCATCAGTTTTTAGAGCAGGTATCCTATGCATATTTTACTAAATTTTAGAGATAGGACTCATATTATCGAGATATAGTCTAGGCATCATTGTGACAAAAGTGAGTGATTCACTGTGTAATGTAACCCCCTTTTTTCCCCTCCCTTTTCTCTCTTCTCATTTTGTGTTTGTCCTGCAAATAAATAAATCAGAGGCAGACATTCATTTGGAAATATGTTGCCCTTTTTTTTTTTTTTTTTTTTTTTTTTTTTTTTNCCTTTTTTTTTTTTTTTTTTTTGTTTATTGTTATGTTTGCTGTTGTGAGGAGTTGCGTGCGCCACTGCTTATATTGGCCATGGAACAAGTAAAAGCGGAATCTCAATATAAGACATGTTCTTGATGTTTGGGAAAGGTATTTTATTATTGAGATGCACATAAACTTAATATTGAGGTTCACTTCAATAATGAAGTGATGGAATAGTAACGAATCTATTAAGTATCCAAGAGACATCGTTGAAATGTGGTGTCAAATAATCGGTGCTATCCTAGAAACAAATTTACATGTTTAGTTACAACTGTGCTGTTAATGTAGAAATCATTACAGAAACACTGATTACCAAAATACATCATATTTTCATAATTGCCATCAATGGGCTTGAGTGATTGAAGATTCTAAAATATTAATGACAACTCTGGGTAGATCTAGACTTGATCAACTCATACTTTGCAATTTTTATTCATTGTCTGACAAAATGTCTGGGGTTAGCAATTTCAGTTCATGATTGTATGACAATACAGTCTATGGTTAACATTTCTTAATGTATTCAAATGTTGCCATGATCACATTTTAGATATGTCTGTCGAGACAGGGGTTAATACTTTTTGGATTTATACAAAAAATGTTGGCTTTTTCAACTCTTGGATCCTTCGTAAACTCTAGAAGCTACAATTTACAATAGCAGTTTGAGGCTCTGTACTGACAACTCTGGGTAGATGTAGACTCCAATAACATTTTGAGGTTTAACAAAATGTTGTGGTTATCAATATTTCAATCCTACATAAAGCCCTAGAATCCACACTTCACAATCTCAGTTCATGACTTTTCTAATGACAAGTCTGGCAAGACTGAGGTTGATATTTTGGAGGTTCGTAAAAGGTGTACGCTATATCAACTTTTAGATCCTTCGTAAACCCCCAGCGGCTACAATCTACAATATCAATTCAAGATTCCATACCGACAACTCTGGGTAGATCTAGACTGCAAATAGCATTTTCAGGTTTATCGAAATGTTGCCGTTATCAACATTCCAGTCCTACACAGAGCCCTAGAACCCACACTTTGCAATCTTATATCATGATTCCACTTACGGCAAGTTTATCAAGACTGAGTTTAATATTTTTGGGGGTTAATAATAACTGTTCAATTTATCAACTTTGAGATGCTTCGTTAACTTCCAGAAGCTACAATTTACAATGTCAGTTTGAGGCTTTGTACAGACAGCTCTGGGTAGATGTATACTGCGAATAACATTTCGAAGTTTAATGAAATGTTGCAGTTATCAATATTATTCCAATCCTATGCAAAGTTCTGGAATCCACATTTACGACTCCGCTAATGACAAGTCTGGCAAGACTGGGGTTAATAAACATTGTTGTTTTTTTTTGCTTGTGAAAAATCTCTTTATCAACTTTCAGATCTTTCGGAAACCCCATGAAGCTACACTTTACAATATACCGACAAGTCTGGATATCCCTAGATTCTGATTAATAATCTGAGGTTATCAATATATTGCATTATCAATATTCCAATCCTATGAAGATCACTAGAACCCACACTTGGCAATCCCAGTTCATGACTCCACTAATGACAAATCTGGCAAGATGGGGGTTAATATTTTTAGGTTTATAAAAAAAAAAATGTGAACTTTATTAAAACGAAAAAACAAAACAGAAGCTACACTTTTCGCTATTAGTTTAAGGGTCTGCATCGACAACTTCAGGTTTAACTTGACTGAAATTTTAGAATTTATCAAAATTTCACATATTGCCATCATGACTTCCTAAATCTTTTGTAACTGCTAACATCTTATTCATGGCTCTGTTAACAACTAAAATTTCTTGATTAGTCAAAATATGGCCGTTATCAATTTCTAGGTAGAACCATTAAAATGTACTCTATCTCTGGGCACAAAACGCCCAACTCATTTCCGCTGGCAGACAACGGTCACTCCTCTCTATAGTTAACATTGCACAAAACGCCCAACTTGGTTGTGCAACAAATTTTGACTAAATTTTCTAAACAAGGCTTCTCAAAATGCTAAAAAAACACACACACACACACACACACACACACACACACACACACACACACACACACACACACACACACACACACACACACACACACACACACACAGTTAATTCTTTTAGTGTATTATCACATGGTTTGGACATAAACATTTACGCATTATGAGAAATGTGTTTGTTTTTTTTGTTTTTTTTCTGCACTGAACCAGGCTCCACAACACGGCCAAAGAAACGCCCGACTTAGATGGTTTGATTCGATAACAGAGAGAGCTGGCAGAGTTAGACGGTTTGCTAATTTTAATATTTTTATAGTTCTTATGATTTCTTTGCAGAAATATGTATCGACGTGATGCGCAGTGGTATGCTTTAGCTGTCTATCGAAAAAAATTAGGCAAAGCTTGGGCTCCGATCTCGGACGAGTTGACGTAGCTAGCACACGTGTATAAGACATGCATGGTTAATGTTCAACAACAGATCCGGGTCCCAACCAGGATGCATTTGTTAAAAAATTTAACTGGAAAGAATTGAGCGGAACGACCAGTCATTATATACACAGACATTCAGAGCTTTCAAACTGGAAAAATAAATGAATAAGATAAAATACATAAGGATATAAAGTAAAGACTATATTGTGCAGCACAATATAACACGAGGTAACAAGTTGCATCCGGGAGATCCAGGGTGAAAAGGAAAATAATTAGCATTTAAACAGTGGAACCTGAGTTGACTTCGAACTTCATATAGTCCTCGAGTGAAATTCGCAGTTTGTATTGACCTGGTCCTAATTATCATATTTTTCAGCATCAAAATCAAATCATTAATTCGAAAACCTTAGAAAGCCTAAAGTCATGGATTGGTCCCATAACATTAATCGAAGATTTCTCTCCTTCCCCATTACCCCCTCCCTTTCCTCCACCCTTCCCCCTCCCAACCTCTACACTTTTTTTTCTTTTCGCACGGACTTTTTTCAATCATGACAGTATTCATTGCAGATTTATTTGGAAATTGTTATACTGTCATTTTCTCCAAGCAATTGCCATAACTGTATCACGAGGCGACAGACCACACTAAGGGGTCTTGCAACACTGAAATATGAATAATAGTAATACATTCCACTGAGAAATAATCGCATTTCTCTGTAATATCTTACTTTTAGTTGTATCAAACTGCTCTGTTTCTCATGTGATATTACCAACTCCCCCCTCCCCAAACGCGCGCGCGCGCACACACACACACACATACATACACACACACACATACATACACACACACACACATACATACACACACACACACACACACGTTTTTGGATGTTTTCGAGAGGTGATAATCAAAATCTGCCCCACGTTCTACAGTCAACTTAGTTAGCGGTTTCTGTAGTTTGCAATGGAGAAGGCCCCTCTGTTTATCTGCAGATTATATGTGATGCGCCTTTAGGTCTCATGCATCCGAAGGGAAATCAGATAGGCTATTTTATGTGTGTAAATTACATTTACTTGGTTCTCACATACCGAACTCCGCGCCGGACACCAGCCGCGACTTTGCACCTTGATGCACCAATATCGTACTTTATGTCATGTCAAATGTATGGGCGAGAGCCAAAGTCTAGACGCTCTCTGTCCCCTATNATGTCATGTCAAATGATTGGTCGAGAGACTGATTCTGTAAGTAAGTGTAAGATCCCTGCTCCCTATCCCCTACCCCTGTTTTGTTTTTTTTTCCTATTTTATTTTATTCGCCTCTGTTCGTTGGACAGATATGGGTCAGAGGCCCATCCCCGAATAATGGGCGCCTGAATATGGACATATTGTAGTAAATGACGAGAAAAAGATTGATTGTTTGGTCTGTTGGTGTTGTTGTTGTCGGTGAAGATGAGCGCCGGGGAGGCGAGTTTGGCAGTGGACTTTAACCGAACTCAAGCCTCAACCGACAGTAGTTGTCATGAACAGACGTCAGGAACACAGCCGTGTAGAATGGACGACATTAAAGTTTATTTACATGTAATGCAGATAGCATGTTATGACATCAGTCACAGCGTTCATACTACCAGCCACTAGCCAGCCTCGTGGGGAGAATGCATGAAGAGCCTCGCAGGAGCCAGATATGGACTCAACGGCTCTGAGGCGTAGACTCCGACTAACACCAGACTCGAACTCAAAAGCAGACTAACTCAATGAGAAATTGGTGTGAAATACAGCATAACATGGTTACGCGGACATATCGGAGAGCTACTATGTCAGAGGCCTCTAGCCTCATCTTGCGATGCGCTAATTTGGCATCAATGTGGGGAAATGGACAATGGCCGGAAAGTTAATGGAGGCTGGCAGGGTAGCTGTGAAAGTTACATCAACATGGCATACATCAAATTGTAGAGCAAAGCGAGATACACAAGTTGTACATCTCATTCCAAGTCATGAGAAAACGTGTAACTGGAAAATATGACTCAAAAGGAGCTGAGAGGCAGCTTACCTACTTCTGTTGCATAACATTAAGTGCCGATAACTCAGTGAAGAAATAACTGTATGTCATTATATGATAATGCGGATAATTTGTCTCAGACAGATGCTTGAAGTGACATAAGTTTGGTGAATGTAGCTTTAGTGGTTACTGAGAAAATTACAGTTGAGTGCTCTCATGAGAGCACAAATTTACTGCAATACTTCCAGTCATGGCACAAAGGAGTGATCCCAATCCTCCCTTTTTCTTAAATGTCCTATTTGGATACACAACAAAGTAATGTCTTCAATGGGATCTGTTCAGATGACGTGTTTCTTAGAGTGGCTTTCCTTTCATGATGTAAAACTAACCCATATTTCTTAACGTGTAGGGGAAAACAAGCAACTCATAAACGAGTAGGCCTACGTGTATTTGGATTCTTACTGTCATCTTAACGCTTGAACGAATGTAGGCCTACTCCTATTTTAATCATGCTGCGATTTATGAAAGATTGGCCAAGATCTGAAGGTGGGTGTAGAGTTGAGGTGGTGTGGGGTTGAAGACGAAGGGAAATTCTATGCATGATATATAAGGCGTAGATCCTGCCCGTGCAAGGCTGCACCATACATTCGCTGTTTCATTTTCACTTGAAATATCATTCTGCAGCTAACAGCAGTCATGGCGGCCAACCTGTCTATATTTATCTGTTGTGTTCTCCTCCTGGGATACTCCGAGGCCGGTAAGTTGGTGATTTTTATCTAAGATATCGAAAACTAATTTGGAAACTATGTTGGTAATATGCAGGAACTCGCCCGCTGTACTCGAGTTCGAACTGGAGGAAGACTCAGACGTAGGACTGGGGAATAAAAATCATCACTGGGAATGCCCATATAATTATATTGTCATTGTTTAGAACTGCTCGTTTGCTTTCCATATCCTAGCCCTATCCCAAACCGTCAACCAAACAAGGCTATTGACAGTCCCCCGATATTGCCCTATATTGTTCTGAAAGTTTAACACGTAACGACCACAGATGGTCTTAACAGAAACGACGTTTTAAGACATTTTTTCTCCTGTTGTTGTATAGTGTCTGGCAATTTCAGCTTCACATGCTGCTGAATTATCACGATCCACAGTGCTGCATAGAAATTTGTGTCATGGACCACTATGGTAGACTTGTTAAAGTTTCAAGTTTACTCCATTTTGGTAAATGGCTGATTAAAATACATAACTTATTATAGCATCTTATCTGCAACGACGCCCCCAGAAATGGGCGAGAAAATCGAAAGCGGGACGAAGAGAAAGCGAAGGGTATGGAGTGACGTGAGGGGGCGGGGGGGGTGATCAGGCATTAGTTTTGCTGTGGGGACGGAGTAAGGTACGACCCTGGGTACAAACTGAGCTGATACATCAGTCTGGTATCATCACCATCGAGAATGGTGTGTGCATCCCACTTGTGTGTGTGCGTGCGTGCGTGCGTGCGTGCGTGCGTGCGTGTGTGTGAGTGTGTGTGTGTGCTGTCTCTTATACACATCTTGACATAATTATTGCACNGTGTGTGTGTGTGTGTGTGTGTGTGTGTGTGTGTGTGTGTGTGTGTGTGTGTGTGTGTGTGTGTGTGTTTTCTAAACCTCATCGTTGTGTCGTGCGATGCGACATCAACACAGATAGCGAGGGTCATCGTGCAAAATTTGCAAAACCTTTTTTTTTTTGTTAGTTTAGTTTTGGATAGAACCAAAGGGAACTTCTTGTTCGTTAATACTTTCACCAGTGTCCAAAGAGAAAACAATGACCATCCCTTTCAATAAATGATGATGACATCCTTTTCGGTACATGTACAATTACTTGTATGGTATATTATGTTTAATATTTTTTTCCTATAGACCATGTTCAGTTTAGGTATCTGGCAGAAATTTGTTTTATTTTATCCTTGTAAATTAACAGTAGAACTAAACTTTTTTCCCATAGAACATGTTCAGTTTAGGTATTTGGCAGAAATTTGTTTTATTTTATCCTTGTAAATTAACAGTGGAACTAATTTTTTTCCTATAGACCATGTTCGTTCAGTTTAGGCACTGTATCCGGCGAAAATTTGTTTTATGTTATCCCTGTAAATTAACAGTAGAACTATAAAATCTGGAATGATTTGTTGATTTTAATCCCATGGAAGTTGAAAGTGCTTCCCTTCCTTAATTTTGAATGTAACGAGCAAGAATGTGCATGCATGGGGCAGGGTGAGGGGAAAGGGGGACGGGGCGGAAGCCTCGTCCATGAATATTCGCTAACTGATTTCACAGAAAGTCACCTCTCCATCTCACCTGGTTCTTATCAATTCAATTCAATTCAATTGTGTTTATTCCCATTGTAAGAAATTTACAAAAAATGGGTAACAGCCACCGTCCGACGGACGCAGTCTTACTTGCAGACATACATTACATCATCATCACTCCCCCACACACACACACACACTCTCACACACACCCACACACATAATATACAAACATACTACACATACATACACAAGTATCATGGGGCGCCCACTGGGTCACCGTCTCTGACGGAAGCTTCAGAGTCAGCTAAGGTCAGCAGTATTAGAAAGGAGTAAATTTATTATATACAGTAGGCTGGGCAGAAAAGATGGCGATCATTCTATATTGGGGTGTGGAACGGGTTTTCAAAGTACGGTTTTCACAAATTTTACAATGTATTGTAAGGTTTTTACNGGGGGTTCGGGAAGGGGGTGGGGTGGGTGAGGATCAAATCCCCCAAAGAAAGGGGGAGAAAAACGAAACACGGACAAACGAAAGAAAGAGGAAGAACACATTTTGTTTGTTTGTTTGTTAATGTTGCAAATTCTTGTATAAATGGATATAAACAAACATGATAACCATGATTGCTGAGTGCAGGTGAGAATATTACCAAACAAATCATTTCCTTATTTCGTTTTGCTTGAACTCCTTTTCGCTGGGAGCAGTATGGCCGTGTGATTTATGAGTCGTATTTAGACACCGAATAATATCAAGTCTAAGATTTGTGTGTTCGACTTGTGGGCGGGGCTTTTTACTTTGTGGTGTCCTTGGCAAAGACATTTCACTGCAATTTCCCCACTCGACTCAGATGTAAGTGAATATCTGGCTTTGCAATTTGATNGGGGGGGGGGGGGGGGGAGAAATGGGGGAATCAGGGCGCTGCACTGCGGAAGACCAGTATGACTTTGCTATTGTTTCATCTGTAATATTATGCGTTTACGTGTATAATGTGTAACATTCTATGTATTTGTGTTATGAAAAGTATAACTTTGTATGACATTGTAACCCAATTTCCTTACAGGTCAGTAAAAGTTGTATTTTCATTGCTCATTTTAATTTTCTTCTACAGGTGGTTTTCGTCAGATGTGTGGGGGAGCCACCAAGTACAGGCTGACTGAAAAGCTTCGTGAACTTCAAGCCACATTGGAGAACCAAAACAACCTGATTCTAGCCCTGCAAGCCAAGCTGGACGACCAGGAGAAAACACAGGCTGTCCTGGAGAGTCAGATGAAAGACTTATTGGCTGGGACAACCATAATGGATGAAATGGATGGGAACAAGACTGACACACCCTCAACAGAAAGTCAGAATGAACTCGTCGCAGCAATGCAGACAGCCCTGACAGAGCTAGAGAGTCGAGTCACTGAACTTAAAACTGACTTTGACCATCATGACACACGACAAACTAATCTCATGTTTGGGTTGTTTGAAAAGTCCGCTGTTTATAAGGACAGATATTACCTCCTGTCAAAACAAAGCACCACCATCATGAATGTTAGCGATGCTATGTGTGCCTACTTTGGTGGCTATATGATTGAAATCGATGATGAGGCTGAGTACAACTTCATAAAAACTTTTTTAGGCAACTATACCTTTTGCAGTGGTGTAGTCGTGGGGGCAACAAATAAAGGGCACCCAGAAACGTGGCTGTATCGTCACAGTCAGCGTCCCCTGGGATTCACAAACTGGTACCCTGGTCGTCCCGACAATTCCGACCTAAAAAGGCAATGTATGTCCTTGGGTGATGACTTCTGGATGTTTGCAGCACGCTGTGATAACATTGGCGGCCAGGGCAATCAGTGCTATCTATGTGAGGTACCATTACAATAGGCCTACACATCAAACAGGCACCACATGACCCAGTGAATTACAGAATTAATATCCGGCAATTTAGATAGTAATAATAATAATAATAATAATGATGCTGTTCATAACCCCATAGACCAGACCACTCTAGGACTTTATCAACTCCCTGGATAGTATACAGTGTCACTGCAATCTGGAGGCACTGATGACTAGCGTTCTTACAATATCTTTTATTGCCTAAAGCCAGGTATCCATTTCGGAAGAAAATGTGAATGAAATGCTTTCCCAAGGTACTTACAACACAGCCATGGTCAGGAGTTGAACCCACGACTTTTAAATCTTGAAGCCAACAGTGCAACCATTTGGCCACACGTGATTATTACACTTTTGAACAAATAAACCCACATGCGTTGAAGTAAAATACATACACACAGAAAAAGGGAAGTAACAAAACAAATTGGTGATGGGAGGGGAGGGGGGTCTGTTCAGCAATCAAAAATGTGGCTTTCCTGCTCATATGAAATGAGTTGTCCACGTTCAGGAATTTTTTTGTTTGTTTTGTCCAAATGTACATAAAATTACAAAGTACATGTATAGAATGCTGGCAATCATATGCAAGTTGAATTCTCAAAAATTATTATCAGTGTGCCAGTACCTTTGTGATGATGCGAGCATCACGTCTATAATAAATTGTTGGTGGTGTCATCTACGCCTACAAGAGGTTATTATTTAACCAGAACGTGACAAAGTTTATACATTTATATACATGGTGAAGCCTCAGTAATAAGTACACCCTCAGTGCATGGAGAAGTATTTATAAATTATGAATAAGTATGAATTATACCACTTAGTACTGAGAAATACTTTATTTTCAAGATGCAACAGAATAATTCCATAATAAATTAGTAATGGAACAGCTCTTGTGAAATTAATACTTTATGACGAAGTGTAAAAAGTATTAATTATAAAAACAGCCCTAGTAATTAAAACTGAGATTCCACTTCAGTAAAAACTCGATACATAGTATGCCTTTAGTGCATGGAAAAAGGGATACTTATTACTGAGTTATTCCTAATCTTGAGGTCCTCCTCAGAAATAAGATGATGGAATAACAATTAATCTGTGTATGAGAATTTCATATTTAATAACAATATATACTTATTAGATGAATACTTAATATCAAGGTTCTTCAGTATAGAATAGTGCTTGTGATTGTTATCTGTGTTAAGATGAGTGAAGTTTGTGCCCATGTCTAGCACAATGAAATATTTCCCTACGGGGTCAATAAATGTATACTGGGTACACCATGACCATCTTCATAGTCAAATCAGTTCTTCAAAAAGGAAGGTGCTGAAGTGTCAATGATGGTATGGACATTACAAAGTATGTAAATTATTTGCTATTAATTGCCTGATAATTATCATAAATCTAGCATGACAGTGTAGCTGAACCAAACAAGTGTGAGTAAGGAGATTCTCTCTTGTTGGGTACTCACCAGCTGATGAAAATGATGGATTTTGAGAGTGTAAAACAAAACCCACGAAGTGAAGCCACAATGGCTTACAGAGTGATTTTGAATGTTTGTTGTCATACATTATGATGACATATGAAGTTAGAGGTTAGATTTGGCTGTCACATTGTTGAAGATGATTAAGATACAAAACCAGTTCATCTTCTGAAAGGTTACATTTCTAAAACACTGATATTTAGGCCTAGCGATGGCTGAAAACAGCCCTGCTCAGAAGTTTGACAATAAGCAAAAGCAAATGCCACATTAACTGTTGGCATTCCTCATATCAAACTCAAAGGGCCTTGACAAAATAAAACTTTATTGCTGGAACAAAAGAAAACATTGTTGCTTGTTACTTTTAATTTGGCATTATTTTTAAAAATGGACACGTTCATGTTCACTCAGTCCCCATCTGTAACATTTTCCAAAGGCTCTGTTAACTCACTGCACCTGCCCACTGTTGATTTATTACCTATCCCTTCTTGCTTTCCCTTCCTCAATGCCCATCTCTTCCTTTTTTGAGACAATGAATACTGTGATTAAGAAAAAGTTTTAGCATAAAATTTCAGTCAATCAGCCAAACAGAGATATCTTCCTGTTGAAAGAAGCTTTCTCACCAGGAAAGATCTACTCTTTTGCAGCTTGCATACTATGAAAAAATCTTATGATCCTCATAAGTGATAGATTTCTCAGTTGTCCTGCATTGTCCTCTTGATCAGTGCATCCTGAGTGAACAAAGATGTTTGGTAGGAAAATAGTGCTCTCCATTTCAGTCATTTACTTTGTGCCAGTAAAAAAAGTTAATTGTCCTGTGGTGCTGTAAACTGGGTGCTGGGTTGTTGCCTACACATGTCACACAGAGATGCACTGATTTTTGCAACGTGAACAGCCAAAAGTTAAATTTATAGAAGGGCATGTTGAAGTCAAAGGAGAAGTGTGTTGAATTCAAAGGAGAACACTTTCTCTGTGACAGTAAGAATATGTGTACACTGCTGATGAAAGTGTAACTGCATCAGAGAATTACAATGTTCAGTTCTGCCTTGCACAAGACTCACATGATAGGCTTCATCTTACATACATACACATGAAAAAGGCAGTCTAGTTTCCTAGTTCTAAAAAAAGGTGCTTTATTTCATAGAAATTTCTTAGCACTGGCTATGACTGAAGTCAACTACAACTGTCATATAGCCTGAATTTAGCAATGTACATGCATGTTCAGTGGAGCACACTTAATATGGACATGCTTGGTAGGTAAACACAGAAACTGAGTACAGTAGTCTTGGTCCTGATTTTTCTCCTCTAAGGCTATTTGTATGGTCAGTTTGTATTCCTGTTAATGAGTACACTTTTGGTCAGTCCCAGAGTGTATCCGTGCTCCAGTGGACTGTATTTCAAACCATACCATTGAAGTTTGTCTTTTGACTGAGACACCTACCCCCTAAACAATAACAACAGCAAAAAACATAGGTAGACTACAACGAAGAGGGCTCACTGACATTCAGATCACTCATGTGAAGGCAGGGCACTTCGTCAGTTCGCAGGGAAAACCCAAGCTTCCAGAAATAAAATCATGTTATGTCACTTAGGATGAGCAGAATGCACCTCATTATGAATTGATTTTTGTCTCACATCAGGGAAAGTTTTGCCAATAAGAATAATGAGATATAATGTCAAGGCTATTTAACGGACATTCCCAGTGGTAGATTGGGCTTTCATAGATATTATATTTGTTGCTGGGCACAGGTGTCATGAAATATGCTCAAGCATGCCTGGTTAAATTTTAGAATGTTGATATCATTTCTAGGCAGCCTTTAGTGGAACTGATATAATTTCAAATGAAGATGGGTATTTTGGGAACAATTTTGCACTTCTGTCTCTCTGTATTGCAATAATTTACACAGCAATGATGGCTGAAAAAGCATTCTTTCTCCTATACTCTGTAGGGGCCCCATAAAATGTGTTTGACCTATCTATGAATACCTGGAAGCTGCATAAAATAAACCATGATTTTGGGGAAAGTGGGTTCTGGTATGACCTCTTCAACCATACTGCAGCACAAGATAGGTAAACGATCTGTATACAGTCATGTCTCATTAATCCAACCCTTTTGGTTCTCGCAATTTGTCTGCATGGTTGTATTTTCTGGACTATCAGGAAAGAAACACAAGAGCCATTTGTTCACATTATGACCAGACAATTTATAGATAATATTTAGACAAAACCTTTTATGATTAATGCTGTGGTTTACTGAATGAATGAATGAGCAATAGACGGCCACTAGGTAAAGAAGAAAACAAGAGTACAGAAAGGAGAACAGAAAGGAGTACGTGTGAGTCAAATCTTTTCACACTTCTAAAGATGAAAATTGCTAACCGATGCCTCAATCACATTTGAACTCCCCACAGTTTATTTCTGTAACTTATCTCGTAGACAACTTGTAGCCTTTCTTTTTTGATGTTACAGGTAGGGTGACAGCATGACGGGAGTCGGCACCGACTGATCCATGCCGTAAAGTAAACAAGACCACATGGTGTTACTGTTCAGGCAAGGATTGTCTAGTCCTTTGCATCAGACTTATAAAATTGTAAATGGATTGAAGATGACATGGAAAAGTAACTGAACAGCGGTTCCCTTGACTTTCATTCAGATTACCCAAGCACAATACACCATAAAATATACATCAGCATTTCCAATTTTCATGTTCAGATTCCGAGGCATGAATTTCTGGATTTTCAGTGACATTCATACAAGGAAAAAAAACAGCTCCCACATGATGAGTGTTGTTAAGCAGGTTCTGGTTTCCTGGAGTCCGGATTAATGAGACATGACTATATACACTTTTACGGGTGAATGTATTCATTTTATGCATGTTTCCTTCTCCTTCCTGCAGATATACAGATAAGAATATACTCTGGTGATTCCTGTAATGTATTGCTGTCTTCGACATATCAAGGAGCATTTAACCAGACCTGAGTAGAAGAACAAAGCTTCTCATTTTGAACAAACAGCATAAATATCATAAGCAAAATTGTTGGAGCACCATAAATTACAAGGGAAATAATACAAATAAAAAGTTCTACTATCCGTATTCATTTATACAGTTAATCTCATTTGTCCTTTGTGAAGGCAGCCAAAGCTTAGAAAGCTCATATCACAAATACATTAACACAAATTATCAAAAGATCTGAAAGCTGGTGTTGACAATAAATGGAATTAGCTGAGGAATGCATAAATTCACACTGCTTTTTTGGCCTGAAAATTATGTGAATGTGAGCAAGTGGAAAGTGTATTAGAATCATGGGTGACCACTAAAACTAATAGGCTTACATGCTGAAGGAGAGTATGATCCAAGGAATGGGTATTTAAAGTTTAAATTGCTGTGAAGTTAGTTTTCACCTTGTAAGCCAAGAAAGCATGAGTTTGATCCATGGTAAGGATAAGAAGTATTCTATGGCCTTTCTCCTCAAAACTGATCTTTCACAGTATTTCTAACAATTTCCAATGGCACACTTTCCAGATAATGTTAGATTAGGCTCACGTTTCTCCCCTTAATGATAATTAACAGAATATATTTTACCATCTGATTTTACAAAGTTGCTCTGCAACTTTACAGTGTATGTTACATGTAAATTTCATCAAATGAAATCACAAGATTTGAGATTAACAAAGGCTTTTTATAACAAAATAACAAAACTTTCTCTTCTCCTAAGAATAATTGACTTTTCATGACAATTCATAATCAAGGTGGATGACAGCCATGCCAGATTCCTTGTGCAAAATGAGACAAGGACACTTTTGATATGTAAATACAATTTAACACAGGAAATGCTGAGGTCACCCAATACTGGCAAGAACAAGCAAATATTTCATGATATCATTACACAAGAGCAACAAAAAATCACAATGATGACAACAGAAAATAATTTTGAAGCCGAAAATGCAGTATGGATCTGGTGATAGTGATGGTGAATGACAACATTTAGCCATTCAATTCCACAATGCCTGTCAGTATCAGCACTTGCAGCTGATCCATTCCCATGTATCTGCCCATATTCACTCAAGACACTGTTCACCTGTTGCTATACAGCAACGGAAAAATAGTTTTCAAAAAAGAGAATGGCTGACATGAGCAGTGTCATGAGTCAGTCTGTAGAAGTAACAACCAAATTTAGCTGGAAACTATATCCATAGTTGAAATCTGTAACTTTCAATTCTCTTGAAAGTTAGATTATTTCCAATGGCATGGGATTGAATGGGTTAAATAAATACAGTAGAATCCTATTAACATGAAAATGAAAGTGCCTGACAATTCTTAGCAGGGAGAGCGAGTTCTGTCTTCTTCATTTACTGTATAATATAAAGGAAAACACTGGTCTTTCGCAACAGTTGCGAGCATAAAGTTCAATAAGTAGTGCTTTCGAGCTGTGTATTTTTAGGGAGTGCCAAACGTTGTCATCATCTTTGATTGATACAGTATTTAATGTAAACTCCACATTCCTGTTCACCAATGGTCAAGAGGAGGGAAAATTTGGCAATAGTGGCATGTTTTTACGTCCTCTCTCTGTTATTTTTCCTCTCGTGACGGTGCAACAGTAGTCATGTTACTGAAGGTACCTGAAACTCGTCACTGGGTTACTGAATGTATTTTACTATGAATAAAGGGGTCATTTGGATGGAGATTTTGTTTTCAATAAGGTTAACCAAACTTTTGGGTAAACTGAAATTTCGGGAAGGATGAACTCTACTGTAATAGGTATAATTTCCCTGCAAAAAAAAAAAAAAAGCAAGAATTTAAATAATGTTGATGAACAGAACTTGCACTGCATATTCCACATCTGTATGACTAGAAAATAATCAGCAGTAGGTTGGCAGTATTTCATGTTTTCAGACTGTCTTTGCCAATAGATTTTGCGATTCACATCTCATGCTAGTCTTGCAGTGACAAGCAATATTGCATACTGGGTGAGCACAATCTGGCCTTGTCCAAATAACAAGGGATGATCGCCTTAATAAGGAGATGATTTTCTTAAAATAAATAGACATAATCAGATCACAAATCTCAGTCTCTCTTAAGACATAAAACAGATTGTCTCCTTAACAATGACAACATGGAAAAGTAAAATCAGTTGGAAAAAAAAAATGAAGAACTAAAACCGAAAAACTGCTGACTCAATACAATAACAAATGTAAACAATAAATGTAATGCTGTATAATCTTAATGTCAACTGACAAAAGGGTTTATGTTAATTTTCCTGCTGGAATTACTCTTTTGCATATTCATGACTTGTTAGTCATTATTCCTCTCCCAAGAAAATATTTTTGCAATGCTGCAAATGCCCTAGACATCACAGCAGAAATCAGGTAAGAACTTTGGTGAAGCATAGAGCTATGGTCAAACAGAATCACTCAATTTTTTCAGAAGCAGTTTTGACAAAGATGAACCCTTTTGTTAGAAGACATTAGAACATTCTCGTTTGCAAAAATCAAAACAGACCACCAGTTAGTGGAAAGGTAACAGCCAGTTATAGCTTGTAACAGTTCACACCCCCTTTCTGTAACAATTATAAAATAGATATCTTTGCATCATTTTGCAAGGCCTTCTCTGCAATCTGATCAAGGGAGAACGTCTTGTCATTTACAGAGCTGGTGCCAGCAGCCGATCGAGACAAGCCAAGCTGAAAATAGGTCTCTGTATTGAGTGCACGGTGGCCAAAACAACACGCCGAGTGGGATCTGAGACAAACAAACATAAAAAAAATTGATAAAAGAAGATGATGAGCTGGTTTACATCTCAATGACATTTGCAAAATACCACATGTAATGCTCCTTATCTTAGGTGTTAATATCCAATATTATGTGGTCTCTGTTGCTGCCTTTTCTGACCAGCTGTAATGTTAAAATGTCAGCTATCCTTGTGTTAAGACTTTAGAAGGCAGAACTGCCATGTGGTTTGTGAGTCATAGTCAGGAACTAAAGACTATCAAGTCTAAGGTTTGTGTATTCAATTCAAAAATATCGGGTGGTTTACGTTGTGGTGTCTGTGAGAAAAACACTTCACTCCCCTTTTCACATTCAACTCAGGTATAAATGAGTACCTGGCTTTTGAGCTGGTGGATACAGGGTGCAGCATTGCAGATGATCAGGAATAACTTTGTTATGTGTTTCATTTCTAATATTATGTATTTACATTGTATAATCACTGAGAAAAAAATCAGATACATAACATTGCATGGCACTGTAAACCAGTTTCCCTATGGGGTAAAAAAACAAAGTCTATTTTCCTTTTAAGAGTCTTATTAATGGAGTGTAAAGAGGTTGAGAAGTAAAGATATGAAAACCATTTTCCCAGACAACCTGTACATCTTCTTCCTAAGGAAATCCAGCATAATAAACTCACTGTATTGCCGTTTATTTGAAAGCACTAACATGCAACGGAATCAGGCCCAAATGAAAAACCCTCAAAATTCTATGTGAATTCTTGGATATAGTCTTTTGTTAAATAAAGAGTTGTTCTGTAGTGGTAATTAAACCTGTATTGTCAGAATTATGCTGATATCTTTTGCTCTGATCAAAACTATGGTGCAGTGTTGTCTGATTCAAGATGAGTGAAAGGAGTGATTATCTCCAAATGTAATATTTTTAGCTTTTTGATAAAACGGATGCGCTATAGGGTGTGCAAACTCAAAATTACATGTATACCGTTACATGAAGAAATTCAGAGCTGCCTTCCCAGTGTTTGGTATGTTGCTTGAGGGTAATATTTTGCTCTCACAGGGTTAAAATAAAAGGAAATCCATTTTAAATGGAGAAGTTTCATCCCTGACTAAAGATTTCCCTATCCCACCTCTCTCTGTGCAGAATACTAAACATGTACATGCATTTGAAAACAATTTTGACATCTCTTCTTCCTTTCTACCAAATTTGATAGGAGTGGATTGATGCAGGTGAGAATACATCCTAAAACTAAAAAAAAGCAGACAGACCTATCTTATGACAAGCTATACAGATGGTAAAGGCTGATAAAAGTATCACAGAAAACACAAAGGGAAAACTACACCATGTTTGCAAATAATGAACATGCCCAGCAAGTAAACAATACAGTGGAACTGGCTGTTGTAAAGTCATCAGGTATCAAAGTTTTTTTTTTTTTTGGCCTTTTCTCTCCATGGGTTGACAACCAGTGAAAATGTACATATGTAAATATTCCATAACCTCCATACCAGACACTAGTGATTTACATAGTGAGGTTTACCTGTAAGTTATATCTTGCAGGTCTGGCATCTCTGCAAAACTTTCATGCATCTTCACACTGGAATCCACAATTTCATTAGCCAGGCTTGTGACTGGGAGAAGCGCAGAGCCTAGTATGAGAACAAAGCAAGAAGCTGTTGATTTGTGCTCTATACAAAATATTAAGACCAACGTGCCTCATGCTAGTCTGTTTGTTATGCAATATTTACATGAAATGAGTAGTTCGATATTCAGTATTACTAAACATGTTGTCAGTTTTTTCGGACTATTTCAGGTGATGAGACGGATGTCCCAATACTTCTTCACGGATTGAGGGAATGTTTAATTTGTCAGCAACTAAAAGTAACATTAATAAAAATACAAAGAGAATGTAGAAGTCTGTTGACTTGTTATACTCTGGAGAATAGGATGAAATTAGCAACAAAATAATAATATAAACACGGTTGGATTCACTATATACTATTCCATAGTATGCTACTTTGTTACTATGTATTAAATCTGAACATCATGGTACCAACTGTAGTTTAATACATTTTTAAAAGTTTAAAAAATAATTATAGTCCAGGAAATCTTCTAGCAAATGATCTTTTAATTCATCATTTTTAGTGAAAGCAAAATGGTAGTGAAGGCAGTTATTATACTTGCTACTAAATGTTCGTAGAGGACTACTCTTGTACCATTTAATAATGTAAAATACTGTGATACTCCTATGCTACCAAAGAAAGACAGTGAACTATTCTTGTAGCTTCCTACACTGCTGTTGACAAAATGGTGAACATAAAGTAGCATCCCAGTGTGATCCAAGAGTAATAATGAGACATCTACTACATGTACTATTCTATTAAAGAGCATGGTCCTGTGCATAACACATCTGTTGCCAAATATACTGAACCCATGTATTCCTGCACTGCAGAGTTAAACACACTAGAACGAGACTTACACAGCTGAGGGAATATGCAAGTGCATGAGAAGCGTGGTGAATCACTGAGGAGTAGCTCGGCACGTCATGCCAATCAGCAGGGTTACAACTAAGTCTAAACCCCTGGCATATTCAGACTACAGTTACATGCAGACATTCATTCCTGCATTACTTAATTTCTAAAAATCTATATGATTACTAATTATTGTGAACAGTCAGAAATAGCCTTTTGTGAGAATCTAATTTTCTCATGCCTCCCATGAAGGGTTTCTCATATGGATATGAGGATGCCAAGTGACATTATTGGATTGTAAAGTGGCAGTCCCTCTTCAGTTTGATAGAGAAATATACTGTAATACCTGGGACTGGAACCCATGCTCCCCTGTGACCTGAAATTTCTACTCCAACTATATACTATATATCTACTATACATACATATATATATATACACACACATATATATTTACGTAAGTTTAAGTGTGTGTGTTTGTGTGTTTGTTTGTGTTTTGTATGCGATTGTATACCATATCTGTACATAATCTTGTTTATCTTATGAATGTATTAGCTGTGCTGCACTTGTTCAGAGCAAATTTCTGTAAGGATTAATAAAGTTTATCTATTTTATCTAATCAGTAATGTCAAAAAAAAAAGAATACAAAAAGGGTTTGTAACTAGAACTAATAACTTTTGTGCTTCCCTTAAGAATTATTGTCTCCTATACAAATTTTCTTACAGACGACCATAATGAAGCTTAATAAAGTCTAAAGCTGATCTCTTGCTATTCTGAATATCAATCTGGATGATATGAAGTACACAGCCTCACACAACTGCAGCTCCATGGCAGTTTGGAAAAAGTTATGATGAAATAGGCAGTATATGTAGTTTTGAGTGGTGCTCTTTGTTTTTTGACTAATATACACTGTGTTCTGCAAATGTTGTGACACAATGATCAGTATGATTTGCCAGTGCAATATCAAGCATAGTCAAATGTATTTTAAGCTAACAATGTTCCATAATCAAAAATGTGAAGCTGAGCCTTTCATAGCTTTTTTTTTTTTTCGCATGACTATTGAAATAGAGATTGTAATTTTAAGACACTGTGCAAGAGAAATATTATTAAAGGTTTTCATCCAAGAAAGAAAATCATTTTCCAATGACAATAAAATTAAAGAATGGGAACACCAGAGTGCCAGATGTAGACAAAATTTAAACAGCATTTGCACTTACAAGCAGGTGACAGTGAAGAAACATAAAAATGTCAAGGGTCACAGACAATAACAAATAGGACATTTTTAAACATGCATAGGACACAGGTTTTGTCACCAGACCCGGAGCTTCACATGTTTGGCAAATTCAAAATAAAATTTCAAGATTTGCTAACAGCTTTCA
The DNA here is from genome assembly GCA_033807755.1 of Ellobium chinense. Lineage (NCBI taxonomy): Eukaryota > Metazoa > Mollusca > Gastropoda > Ellobiida > Ellobiidae > Ellobium > Ellobium chinense. The sequence continues at coordinate 210,968 of JAWQUT010000180.1, read as the reverse complement.
CCAGTACAATAACACAGCATAAATCAACTTTCCAAAGTCAAGTTCCAAGATCTGTCTAGTTTCAGAGATTGGCATGAATCCTAACTATTGTATGCAACCCAAGCCTCAAAGACAACAGACAGAGAAAAGAGCCATTCAATGTGATCTGTTAAATGCTGAAAGCATAAGTTATACTCAAGGTATATAAGAATAAATTCACTGCATGCATAATAATTCAGATTGCAGTCATATTATCATATCCACTAGAATATTAAATCCATTATCAGTAACATATAATACCAGCATCTGCTGTCAATGCTATGGAGTATTAATACCATTATATCTAATGGGCTGTAACAACATACAATTTTGTCTAGCTGTTTGAAATTCCTGAAGTAATCTCTCATAACAGGTCTATCAAAACCATGTTAATTTACTGAAAATGTCACAATTCTATAGTGAAAGATGCAGCTCCAGTCTGTGTTTCACTGAAAATCACAGTTCTGTATGTGCCAGAAGTACAATTTTACATGAGATGCAAAAAACTTGTATAATGTGCCTCATAACTTTATTAATTAACCAATGGCCATCTCAGAAACTACTAGAAGTTAAGAGAGAATAACCTGCAGAATGGGAAGAAGGAGAATAATGAACTCTGCAACGGTGTCAAAAAGTGAATTTGATGTAATCTGGTGCATACAGTCTTTATTTGTAAACAACAGTAGTATTGCACATAAAAAAGTCATTAACATTTACACACATATGAGAATTTATTTTGTTTACAATCTCAGATCTATAATTACTGTTTATGGCTTCTCTCTTAACCAAAAGATTCTTTCTCCCAGTCAACTCTCTCTTTCTTTTCACTCCCTCTCATGCATGCATGCACACACACACATACTATCTTCTATTCTGTGTATTGGCATTACCAGTATCTAATGATCCTTGTGTCCTGAGCTATAACCTATCCTGTCATGAAAAAATCAGCTACACTAAAATGATTGATGTTCCTATTCTACTTTCAACAGTGCCATCAGCAAGATATGAACAAAAATTAAACTTTGAGAAAGCTCCTAAATGATTACGCATGGAATGAATATTATTGATAAAGTTCTGTGTAATGAACATTTTCAACCTAAGTTCTATCCAATACACAGTTTATCTTTCTGAATCAGCCGGCCAGGCCAAACAATCTTATTATTGCCATGGCTTCAGAGTGAAGTTCGAAAGTATGAATGATTGAGTAATGCCAAAGATATCTAGCACCTATGGTAATGCTTGGTAAACAAGCCCTGTGACTGGAAAACAGAGCTGTGAAGTTGACTGGAAAACAGAGCTGTAAGTAAATAAAAAGTGAGTGACACTGGCCTATTTCAGCCACGTGGAGGCCTCAACTAGCCTACTTTAGCCACATAATGAGCTTTGTATTATATTTTTTTAGGAAAGGTCGGTTAGTGGTATAAAAGTAGAACTTTGCATCATAATCATCCAACAAAAATCAGGTTACACCCAAGCTTATGTTTGTGGAATTCCCTAAATAAATTGGTTTATTCTCCCAGTCACAATTCCAAACAAGCAAAGCAAAGGTTGAACTCCAAATAATGGCTGTGAATTGAAACAGCCTTGCTTGTTTTAAAGTTTTATATGGAAAGTATTCTGTATTCTGTTTTATGCAAGTGACAGCTGTTCAGTGGATTGCAAATAAAATATTACGGGCTGCATTGAACATGATCTATGCAGCTGTTATAGCTATTAGGTGAAATGGACCTAATTCACTAAGTGATTATCCAACATAGAACTGAGTGTACATAAAGTCTAATACAATGCCTAGTGGTGTGTGTCTTGAGTATGTGGTGGACAAGGAAAGATGGTGGACATGGAAGGCAAATAATGCAGACACTAGAGTTGAAATAGAGTTGCGTGCTATCCATTCCCTTGACAATAAAGCAAATAATGGGTTGAAGCATAATAATCTGAACGGGAAAAAAAAAACAACAACAACAATACAAAGCAAGCTGTTGCAGTGAAACTTACTACTGTCAGAGTTACCACAACCTTCTGGAACAAACAAACATGAAATATTGGCGTAGCTGTGCTGGAAGCTTAAAGACAGTGTTTACTGGCATAGTATGACATCATCGGGTAATGTGATATAGTAATTATGACTGCACACTGAAGGAAGTTATGCACTTCCTCTGGATGAGTGAAACTGAACGCTTGTATTTCTTAGGTATCTATACAACTGTTATCAAGGTATCACTCTGGTAACTTTTCCAACATCATTTACATATGACGAAATATATGCTAATCCCCCCCCCCCCCCCNCCCCCCCTCCAAAAAATGAATACTGTAAATTTATCACACGCACTTAAATATCTTACAACAACTTCCTAACCAGTCTCTTGAAATTCATGTTTGTAGAATGTTTACTGTATTCCAGTCTGCACTGCACTGTCAAGAAAACTCCATCAGAGCGGATGCTGAGATGGGACTGAGTCATGTAACACCAAATCACATCTACTATACTTGAAAATGTAATTTTGTCCTGATCTGTTGACAGGCTTTGTCTAACTGGCTTTATATACCCTAATAATGTAAATATGTCTTTCTGAGTGAAGTGACACATCAGCACACATGCATGGGGGATTGATAAGCAGAGAATCAGTGCATCAAGCTAGATTAACTGTGGTCAGTGCACGCCATTAGGGAACATCGGCAAAAACTATTGTGAACAAGGTATTAAAAGGATCATAGTTTGGATTCAGCTCAATTACACCCAATTAAATAGCCACTTCCACACTGACATAGCTTCTGGACATTTCATGAGATGTTATATTTGGACATTTGGATACGCCAGGCATAGAGTAAGCTATTGAATTAGGACCATTTTAAACACACACTGCAAATTTCCTGTGGGGAAATCAGTAAATGCATTTTTAATATTTGTTTTATGCCTGGAACACACATAAACATAAGTACATTTAAATAATGTGTTTACTAGCTTTTTCATTCAAACTTTTTTTATTCATATATATATGTATGTATCAAAGGAAAGGATGTTACCTTTGAGACTCTGAGTGAAGGAATCGTACCGAATGTACTGGTAGGATGCATTGATATTCTGATGAGAGAAAAATGGAACAAATGAAAACTGCACACAACAAACAAACCAATCTTACTGTGATGTTTCTTCTTTCTCTTGTCTGATACAGCTCAGTAATGTTGTCTAAATTGTTGTTTTACTGATCTCCTTACACAAACATCCATACTGGTCTCATAGAGGTTTTGCCCATAGCAAAAACATGGGTCTCCTACAGGCTGGATATATTAGGGATATACACATAACCTGTGAGTACATACTTCGGCTAACATCTGGGAAACTCATGGCAAATGCTGGTCATTCAGTAGAATGACATGTCATCTTAGCATCATGCAGATACAAGAAAAAAGTATGCACAAAGTAGCCCATTCTTAGATAACAGATGAACACCAAAACAGATCCCAACAGAATCCTAAATTCTGACTTTGCCAGTATTGTAATATGGAACTTGTACTACCCACATCCTCACATCTAGTCATGATTCAAGTCCATGTCTTTCAAAGAAAACTGCACAGCCACTCATTCCCATGACATTTTGTTAGCTGTCTCTCCAACTTAATTAAATAACTCTGGACTAGGCCTTATCTCTCAATAGCATTTTACAATACCAACAGATCCCTATCATATCTAAAGAATGGATGGACATGGTCTGGAGATCAGTGAACTCATATTCACAAATGATTTATGTCATCCAGGGACTGTAGATCTGGCATGAGTGATGATGAAAGAAAACAATGAGTGAAGATTTTTACCTCAGTCTCATCTTTAGCATGTCTTTCCACATCCTTCACCTGAAAATCTAGTTCTGCCAGATGGGACAGGCATGCTTTCCACTGAGGATAAAGAGCGATTTTAGGCTAGACTATATCACTGACAAAGTTAACAAGACTGTTTATTTCCACCATCAAACATGCAGCTTAACAATAATTTCTACAATTTAATATCATTTTTACAAAGAAAAATATCAGACATTTTAAGTTGCCACAAGCTTGCTTTTTCATTTTGTCACAGAAAGCTCCTTACCTATGTTAAAAAAAGTGATATCAGCAAGGTTATCCTTATTCCAGTCAATCACAAAATGAAGTCTTTGTGTAAAGTGTTCAACTTTTAAGGTTTCGTCTGAACTGTGTGTTTTTGTGAATGAGACAACAACTGAATGTTCATTAAACAAAGGCCACATGAATATTGATTGGCTTCTACTTTTCCCTTACTGAAAATGGAGAGATGCCCAAATTCTAACAATCATCACAAACAGGTAACAGTTAAACGATTGCAGTACAGTCGACTCTGCTTCATCGCCTTTACCGCTTAATCGCCTTGTTTCCCAGGGAACCGAATTTTTACTATATATGAGTCACAGGATAATCACCTCTCACTCCGGATAATCGATCACTCTTCAGCGCCCGTGAATTCATAGATCAGCGGTTGAAGGATTACAGTTGACAAACAAATGTACACAGACGGTTTAACTGCGCAACGGATGGCACACACACAGGGAGTGACAGCTCCCACGCCGAAACAGGTGTAATAAGTCTTTCCTCCCCACCTGTCCCCCTTCGTCCCACGCTACGCATCACCGCTGTCTCCCGTCCGATAATGCTAATGCGCCAAAGGCCTTAAGAGGAGGGGCGGGTCCTGAGAGTGATTTTCTAAATGCTTTGAGATAGGCGATTTTCATGATGATATTTGGACACAGGAGGCCAAAATTAGTAGGAATCATGTCAAAAAAAGTGTGTACATCTTCTGATTGCCATGGAAACGCCGCCATTTTGAATTTCAGTGTACTTAAATCTACCATTTTCAAAATGCAAAGGCTCCGCCAGTTTTCATTCAATTTGTATGAAACTTTGCTGTGTATTAGTTCAAGTCTTTGTCTATATACAATAGGATTGGATTTTTGAAAAATGCCTTTGTTTTGCTACAAAAATTTTTTGAAAATGGTGTGTGACAAAAATACCATTTTTCACAAATTTTCTTGCAAAAATTGACTCTCATTCAAAAACTACAGCAAATATCAAAAATCCGATCCTAGGCCCTATGGGCAATAATACAAGAGTGTTATATGCAAAATATCATGCCAATCGGTCCAAAAATAATAAAGGAGATGCAAAAAAATGGTGCAAAAGTAGTTTTGAGATAATTGCTTTTGAAAATTTCAATATTAAAAAATTTGAATAATTGATGAGGAAATACCTCAAAACATCCCTGGTTGGTATGCAGGGCACATTCCTGTAGTTGAGATGTAAACGAAGGTATCGACACCAGCACTTTATTGATTATAGGCGATTAGATGATTGTGGCAGCAGATCAAATTAGCTCTTTTTGAGCCATCTGAAGCTATTTTCCTGTCAATTTACCATGACCTCCCTGCCTAAAACAGCCATTATGATGGGTAAAACATGCAAAATGTCAATAAGCTTCGTGTATTCGTAAAGTCAAATGGTTGAGATACTTGAAAAACGCAAAAACTCAAAATCAATATTTTGAAGCGAAAATTTGATTTCAGGACCCACTCCCCCCCTTAAATAGACTCCTCCCCCCACGCCATCCGTCACAGAAAGGTGGAGAAAGTAAACATCGTACTGAGAATGTCTGGTGGATTTCGGCTAGATCTGAGAACTTGTCATGTGGATGATCAGTCGATCCAAACCGTGCCATCTTACTCTTTACTGCCTGCTGGGCTACAGCTAGGTGGCCAATGAGAGAGACTGCGGAGATCAAAGATTTTGTGCGCTACAATACCGTCAAACTCGAGTCTGTCCTAAGTCTGGTGACGAAAAGGCGTCAATACACGACATCAAACACAACATCAAAGAAATTTAACCCCGTTACCAAAAATATGGCTGAAATTACCTTCTCCGCTTAATCGCTTCTCCGCTTAATCGCCCACTTTTTCCCTGATCCCGAGGATGGGCGATTAAGTGGAGTCGACTGTGTATGAAAAGTGATACTTACCAAAGAGTTTATGTATCCTCTGTTGCAGTTGACTTCTGCAGAGATGAGCAAGACAAGGAGTGTGTCTGAGTGACCCTGGGCATACAGGATCAACTCCTGCAGTCCATTTTTCTGTGGGTCCCATGGCAGTGAAGATGGCGTGCTAGAGGCCTTCGGTTTGGACCCCGTGGCTTCAGATGTCGACTTTGAGCTACTCTGGGCACTACCTCCACCTTTTGTTCTGTGGCCAGATTGGTAAAACTTTGTCTTCATGTTCCCAGTTTCTGATCCAGATCTTAGCTGTGACGACTCATCTGCTTGATGATCACCAGATTCTGCCACAGGAGAAAGGCGGCCTGGTTCTGAGATAGGAGAGAATACATCCCCCTCAGAATTCTCACTATCGAATGAGTCAAAAGTCAAACGATCTTTTGTTGCACTGACTTCGTTGTTGGTTAAGGAAATAAGGGATCCCTCTCGATCATCTGTTTTCAGCTCTGAGGATGAGTGGGTTGAAGATTCATCGGTGAGTCTCGAATTGAGTGACTCATCAATTTCCTGTTTGCTCCGTGCCAGTGTTCTTCTCACATTCAGGGCAGTTTCTTTCTCTTTGCTGCTGGGTGAGGAGCTGGAAGAGGAAGAGGTGGCAATCATTTCCTCCACTTCAGAGCCACCTACAGAATTACTTGCTGCTGATACGTGAGAGGTGTTTGAGCAGGAATTTTCCATTACAGACAAGGAATCTGTTGTGTTTTCAGTAAGTTCTGAAATGTGTTGGTTTGTGGTGGTTGGGGAGCTGGATGAATATGCATTTTCTTCCTTGGTATTTGAGTGTGACTGTTGACTGAAAGCTCTTTCACTCTGTTGCTGTTGTGAAGATGCACTGTTTTCTGATGTATGACAGGCAAGTAATGCACTTTCAACAGATGCATTTTCTTCTTTCCCAAATGCTGTGTTGCTGGACTGTGCAGTGTTTAGCTCCACATTTAACTCATTTGAATATGAGTTATTTGCCTCATCAACATTATTAACAACAGTTCCATTCCCTTGCAGACTTGAGGTTTCAGGTTGTTCAGTTTGTTTTTGTTCTATGGCCAATGTGTTGTCTCTTTCGATACTACTAGTGCTTTTGTTTAAAGTGGACTTTGACTGAACAATGGAGTTTCCTTCATCCGTGACTATATCTGTGTTTGTACTATGCACAACAGTTTTTTCTGGTACTTCTGAATAATTATCATCTTTCTTCAAAGAGTGAACATCCTCTGCCTGGCTGCTGATTTTGTTCTCTAAGTCAGTATAAGAACTGGCTGAAATTTCAGACAGTGTATTATCTTTCTTACAGGCGACAGTTTTAGAGTCATCATCCATAATGGTGGCTGAATCTGTTTCAGAGATGTCAATCTTTGATAAAATTTTATCATCCTTTGGGGGTGGTTTTTCCTCTTTCTTTTGCCCTAAAACTTCCTCATTCATAATATGGTTATGGGCTCTAGACATGACAGGTTCAGAACTAGAAGTGTCCTGATGGTCTTGGGCAAGCTGTTGAGACTCTCTGTGACTGCTGATGACACACTCCACACGTGTGATGTCTGACAGCTTGAGCTCATGTTTGTCAAATGTCACTTCTGACAGTGTGTCCATATATACCTCGGAATCGGTTCCAGATGTCAAAGTTGCAGTGGGTGATACCATAGATGTTTTGGTGGTCCTTCCACTACTGGTCTGACCACAACTGCTCACATCATCTCCAGGTGTGCCACCTGCCCTGCTACCGCTAATCTCACCCCTGGCTGGGGAAGAAGCACCTTGAGAAACGTCAGATAGTATGAGATTGTTTTGGAATCTAGAAGACATAGGTGATTGTGTATAAGCTTCCTTTGACAAGGCTATCTCTTCCTCTTCCTTGGGGGAAGGTTTCTGATGAGTGTACGTCTTACTCCTCCGATGGTCCAAGGCAGCATAGTCTTCTTGAGGCAGGTAAACGTACAGTAGTCTAACCCCTCCAGGCAGCTCTAGCACTGTAAATTAAAATACTCATTAGCGAATTACAAGTCATGCCAAATATCGGTATGAGGTCTCTTCATCACAGGTTACGTAGAAAAACCTATTCAACAAAGGATAGAGAGTTTTATTACTTCAAAATGTACAATTAAATGCTATTTTCATAGTAATTCTCATTCAGTCATTTTGCTCTCTCAAGCTTCTCTTCAGCTGACTCTTTCTGACAGCTCCTTTTATGTACCTGTAGTGGTACTGTGATTTGAAAGAAAGATCTTACAGATCTCTCCCAAATACCATAACTGGAAGAGTGGTGATACATATATGTCCATATCAAAATGCAAGTTTCTTTATTCCTATTGTAAGGACAGACATGGGATGGGCCTCTGACCTGTATTATTCCAATATATACAGGTGAATAAAATCTAAAGAAAAAGATAAAAAAAACAAAAGAAGAAAGAAAGAACTCAACTACTCCATTAATGTTTACTATAATTACAGTAATTCATATTATATCGAGTAACAGCATTTTCTATCTTAGATGTCTCCCCAAATCCCCTCCCCTGCTTCTCTTTTTCACCTAGCTTCTCTTATTTCCTTATCACCTGTATAATTTTGATTCAACTTACATGAATTAGCCTCCACACAGGGAAACTGAAATAAAATAATGAAAATAAGTTGGAGATGAACCTGGGTATTAAAAATCTGAAATATTTTACAGATATACTCATGCAGTTTTATCAATCACCATCAGATATACTAATGATTTTTACAAAGACAAATTTCTGCATCTCCTAAAATTCTTTAAAATTTTTTCTCTCAGTAGTTAAAAGATGACATTTCTTTACAATGCCAACACTGACTTCTGTTCTACTGTTGCAGTGTCTAGGGGTATTTCTAAATGAGTTCTATGCAGCACGTCATTATAGCCACATGCCTAGGGCAATACATCACATAACGAATGCACCCCTTTGCACTCTGATGTGCAATCTTCGATGTTAAATCCAAAACAAGCTTCAGCAGTATTGCACATCAAGACAGGTTTAATCCAAAAATGGGATTTCAGAAAAGTCGTATAAAGTATTCCATATCTGGAAATGCTGCATAGTCATTATGTCAGACTTCTGGAAATCATCATCATCATGATCATCAGTTTTGGAAACTGTTATTCCTAATATACTGACATGTATAGGGAAGCATTAATTCAACAATATATCAACAAATTGGCTGGGCAGCAGCGAGCAACTCACTAACATCTATCTTTGTAATATCACATAAAGACTCATCTAGAGTGCTTAGAAACAAGATGTTTGGCACACAACTGCATCAGTTAATAAGAGCAAAATTTTTATGATTTATACTTTCACAACTCTTGTAAATTTGGAAACACGGAAACAGTGAATACTAATAATATGCTGTTAAATATAATACAGTGACTATTTTACATTAGATAAACTGCATGATCAACACCCCACATAAAAAAAACAACATATCAATAAAAATCTGATGCATAGAGGGAGTGTGAAACTAATGTACAGTATTGCCAGGTACAGCTACATCTGCCTAATTTGTTTTCTTTTCAAACAACTCCATCACTTGTTTGTTTTCTATTCAAAGTAGGTCTCCCCAACACTCACTACATCACTCTTTCCAACAATGATTACCCTATCAAAAACACCAGTCTCCAGCCCTGAATGCAACAGCAGAAACCTACTGAAATGCATGAACTTTTAATTAACATTAATCTGTAGATTTATGCACCACTGAGATCTGAGCAATTCTCTTCACCAAACATTCAGTTGCACAGGATGCAGTGGAGAACTAGACTGACGTCAACCCCTGGAACAAATTTTCAGTTATCTGAACCTTTCCTTCATTTCCATTCTCAGAGGATCTTGACCCGATATTTCATTCCTCTTCAAGAGAAAGGGAACCTCATCATACTGTCAAGGGTAATGTTGTCATTACAAGTGTAGTAGAGTTCTTTCTAAAATGGAGTTAAGATAGAAATCAAGAAGCTCACCTGACTCTGAGGCATAAGAAGAAGCAGCTGTCGAGTCAAGCTGTTGGACAGATGTGAACACAGCACTCTGAAAAACACAATCCCAATTCACTGTAAGACTTCTGGGGAATAAATTATACTGGAGCAACCCTTTGTACAATACATGATGTCTTTATTTACTCTTATAGCTAAATAAGCTTTTAATACCCTGGATAAACAAATTATTTTCAATGGTCAAACTGTCCTTGAAAATGTCCTTTTCAATTATTGTAGTCATTAATAATGCCTACGTCATAAATGTGCGCAACTAACATTTCCATGACATTTTCAGGTGGTCTTGTCTAACACTATATGTTCCATGAAAACAACGCAATTAAAAGTATCACATTACAGCTCTTTGTGGTGTGAGATTTATCCAGTGTGTGACAAATTCTAACACTATTCGACACCTGGGGGAGTAGTTCAAAACAAAATTATGAACCACCAGACCAATATTTTGAAAATCTGAAAGTTTTCTATGAGAACTCTAGCAGCCATTTTTGGTGATTCCAAGTATTTTCTAGACCTGCTAAACAATGTCAGTGACAGTTTCCTGTGATTCTGCCAGATTTTATAGGTCTGTGGCACACCTGACTCATTACCAGAATCATTCCTGGGTTATTGACCATTCTTCCCTTCCTTCTTCTTCCTCCACTCTTCCTCCTTTCATTCTCTCTTTTCCCTTTATTTTAGTTTGTTCAAAATTTCTGCTCTCCCAATTTTCAACAGATTTTCAGTGGGCCTATTCTGATTATAGGCCTGGTGATGCAGCAGCACAAATCCTCTTGCTTAAACCACAGAATATATCTTTGAAACTTACTTGTTCTTGTTAAATAATGTCCCAGCAATTACACCGTTATGTCTCAAGGTCCTTTGGAGAATGTGGGATGCATTTAGAAACAGACTGCTTTGACTCTGAAAAGGCAGAAATGGGGTTTTCCTCATAGTTTTGTGCTAAATATGCAAAGGGAATGAGCAATGAAAGAGTATGCAAGTGAGATATGAGATATGAAATTCTCCAGCTTGCACAATCATATACTGTATATGGGGTCTATGTGGGCTATCCATATCCCATATAATGTCGGTAAATCTATACCAGTCCCATTTAGGCCCAGCATGTTGGATAACCAACAAACTGACTACTTCGACAAGGGACACATTCCAAGGCTTAAAAAGAGGTCCACAAAATTATACCAAGAGGTCAACAACACAAGTTAACAACCATTGAGCAATGAGTTGAGTAAAGAATGCAAAAGTGCACAAAATAAACAACATGGTTTCACACAAATCCATCCATAATTTTTGTCATTCAACAAAAAAACAAAAAATCTATATGATTTCTATGTCCTTCTTGTGGAACTTCAAATGTAGGCATCTACTGATTAGCATGTCTGAGGTGTGTGGTTCAGGAAGTCACTAAGGGAATTAATGAATTGTCCAGCCAAAGAAAAAAAGGAAATAGCAACTGCGTAATAAAAACATCAAGGGAGCATGGATAAAACTATTGCAAATAGCCACAAAATGCTATTAAGAGGATATGTTTTATGTGACTTTGGAAAACAGTGATAGTGATTTTTTTTGTTTTCTTTTTGGTGCAGGTATGTGAATGAGTCCTTATCCAGACTGTACTTAGTGAGACAGGGATTTTGGAAAAGCAGATAAGCTGGCAACTTCCTGACACTGGACCCATGCAAGACATGCTGACAAATGCATTATATATAACACATCATCTATATAAACCTGACATATTCCTACTGAGCTGTGCATAAACATTAATTCTAATTTCTATTGACAATTGCTGGGTTTAAAGACAGCACATGTAGAGGCTTACCCTGTTCAGCTGAACATATGGCAGAACTTGGAAGGACTGGGATAGAGAGTCTCCTTGTAGCTGACAAAGTGGCAAATACATGTCCCACACACGATTCAGTTCTTTGACAAAACAGTCTGTTGATACACGCTGGTAACAAATATTCAAACATATTTACACAGGTAATCAAGGCAGGAAGAATTAAGAGCTAAGTTGGCGGACTGGAAGATAGCTTCACCTTATTCAACTCATTCAGAACTGTTCCGTCCTCCATTTCACTGATCAGCATTGTGACTTAAAGAGCTACCATTCTCCTTCTTCATGTGAATTATTTTAATATGAAATTAATAGAAACTGAATTATAGGAATACCTTCATTATCTAAAAGATGGAAATGCATATTAAATGCATATTTTCAGCTCATGACATGCTCTAGTGTTGCATTGATTCTTTGGCAAAATGACTCCAAATTGAAACAGTTACTTGTATTTTCAAGCCATTAAGTCATTGAAGACTGATCAATTTTTGACCGCTTGCACAGTCAGATTGGTCTGAAAATACTGCATAGTTAGACTGATCTGGAAATGGTCAACTGTATTGCAAGAATGTCATTTTATTCATCTTTCTTCGGTTACTCTGAATTATCACACTACAACTGTATAATTTCCAAGAGCTGTCCTACACAGTAAAGAGCTGGGCAGGCTTAGTGTATATTGAAAATACTGCATAGTTAGACTGATCTGGAAATGGTCAACTGTATTGCAAGAATGTCATTTTATTCATCTTTCTTCGGTTACTCTGAATTATCACACTACAACTGTATAATTTCCAAGAGCTGTCCTACACATTAAAGAGCTGGGCAGGCTTAGTGTATATACAAAACCTCTTATTCAATCATTAGTGCTCAGCAAGGGGCTAAGATAAGTAAGCACATTGTTAGTCTTGGGTTGGAGGTGGTGAGAGCTCATGTTTGTCATATCATCAGTTTTTAGTGAATTAACTATAACAACTATCTTATACTGAAATTTTGTAACGTAACTGTCCATCATAATTCATAAAAAAACATAATTTGAGAACCACTCAAGTGAGAAAAACCTTGAAGCTGATGGTAAACATTAAACATTTATTTTCTTGAAATAATCCGGCTGTATCTGAGTGTCTCTCAGTCACAGGAAGGCAAGTCTGTTAAAGTTCCATGCAGACAACATACAAACCTCTCTCATGGCTGTGAGACTGCCCTGGTAGAAGATGAATGTTGACCAAACAAACTGCATGTGAGCAATTAGAAACCTGTCTGGAACATCTGGACTGCCTGCCAAAGCCTGAAATATACACAGCAAATATCCCTGAATGTAAGCTATTGCAAAATGAATTTGGAATAATTTGATTATACAATTTGTGAAAGCTTGAAACAAGCAGGCATTAACAACACCATTTCTCTTTTTCACCCATTGTCCAACCTCTGCACCAAATCTCTGTTCTGCTTCCATGATGCGGATTCATCTGATTCCTTTTTTAGACTGAATCAAGAGTGAAGATTTTGATTGGGATATATTAGTCCTCCAGGCATTCTGACTGGCTGCAAAAGCAGCAACTAAAGAATGTTCATAGTTGGAAAGTCCTGCTATATTTTTATACTTAAGTGAACAATTAAAAGAAGTTCTAAAAATAATAATTTCCATTCTCATCTGGATCAAAGACAGTCTCTCAGTATCAGTTTTGACCCAGGTTACAAGAAACAGGTTTAATTAATTAAGAATAGCAACTTTATGTCATCAAGGTAATGGACTCTTTTCCTCATGCTGGCTCCAACCCCTCTCTTCCCCTCACTCCATTATAAATTATAGGAGAATGGTTTCCATGATTTTAACATTAGTTTTGCTACTACATTATATACACATATCACATCTGTGCATTCTATGATTACCGTACTCACAATAATGAAATCTTCATGTTGCAATAGTGCAAAGTTGTGACCGGAGAGCTTGATGACACTGGGTACTGACTCAGGCAGAAACTCAATGCAAAAATCTGCCAGTCCAATTATTCCTCCCACTAAGGCAACTCGGTCATCTGTTCCAACCTTGCAATACAAAACAGTTATGACGAAGCAAATACATCACATAAAAAAGAAATCTGCTATATAATACTGGATCAGCCTGACCCTCTTAGTTCAGATATGATGAAAGCAGATAACAAGACATGTGCCTTGCGAAACCCTCCCCCCCCTCCCCCCAAAGGTTCCCCATCCACTCTTCAACTTCACCCAAGTCACCATCTTCTTCATATTATTATGTCCTCATCTTTCACCTTCTCTTCCTTTCTCTTCTCTTTTAAATGCACTGACTTTAAATACAAGGTTTATTATCCTTTGTTTATGGACCCCAATCCTCAAATGGCCTTTGTGTTGTGGGCCTGCATATTGTCTGAAACAAGCTGGAGGGTGAAGGGGGGAGGGTATGACTCTTTTATCAACAGCATTAACCACAACACCCAGAACACAAAAAGCCCTAAATGAAAGTTCAATCTGCCTGAAACTTTCAACAGCCCAAGAATCAAACAGCTACCCAAACTGAAAATAGTGCAACAAATGATGCAAATGGGAATGATGAAATTATATGTACTGTATACTATATTGTATACTCACAGAGCGAGGATAAAAGTAAAGGATGGCATCATTTGGGTCATCCTCCTCAGTCTTCTTTGTGTGATCATAGATGAAGAACATGTGCCCTTCATGGCTGGTATAAAAAATGGGAAAAAAATAAAAGCACATTACATATTCACCCTTTCATATCACAACAGGTTCTTGAAGTTAGAAATAAGTTTTTTTTTCTACCACTACCTGTGAAAACTTCTCATGCTGCTAGGAAAAAAATCACACATATCCTATTCAGTAAGACGGTAATGTATTATGTCAATATTTGAAATCATCTCTTTTCAGATTTACTGTGCATTCAGTACTGCCATTTCTTGTCCATGTCACTGTCATGCCGTGATTAGGGTTTTATTCATTGGGGTGATGGACACCAGTTTGAAATTTGGTATCAAAGTCATCCATTGTTCTAATAAATTTCATTCACTTAAAATCAGCTGCACATAATTACTGGCTGCTAACCATCGTGACGATAAAGACACCCACAGCCCACTACACTACAGGCAATGGTAACACCATTTGCAACAGGGGCATATTCACATAGATGAGATTTAACAGGGACAATCAAATATTTTGTCAGTGGAAATGAACCATCCATTGAAAAAGAGAGGAAGAAAAATTCACCGCCGCTAGTGAGACATGATCTTAGATGAAAAAGTGTTCTTGTTGCTGTGATGAGGAAGCTAGCAGGTACCTCTTGGGGAGCTGACAAACAAATCTTAAGTCAGGTGTACACTGGATCAGTAAAACCAATCATGGAGTATGCTTCTTCAGCATGGACAATAGCATCTCACACAAACAGACAGATACTAGATAAAATGCAAAACCGGAGCTTGGGCACAATCCTAGGAGCCACGAAATCAATACCCATTAGGGAAATTGAAAAGACAGCAAACATTTAACCCCTGGTACAGAGAAAGAAGATCAAAACCCTGCTCCACACTGAAAAAAATCAAGAGATTACCAGACCTCCCTTTGCATGAGAAACTAGCAGCTTGAACCAAATGAAGAGTCAAATGTTCAAGTTTCAGCCATCAGGATAAGGAAATCCTAAAATCCTACTCACGGCTCATAAACCAACACTACACCCCTCAAGATCTCCATATTGACTCATTGAGGAATGGAAACCAGAGTCAAACATATTGCGTATTTCAACCTTCATCCCTGACCTTGCAAGTCAAAAGACCCAGACTGATGAAGACTGAAGAAGGCTCTCACACTAGGGCACCTCCATAACAGGTTCCCACAGAATAGCTGGATCAGGATCTATAAAGATGGATCTGCTGCAGAGGCAGCAACAAGGAATGGTGCCACGGGAGTCTTCAATAAGTATCCAGATCACACAAAAACATCACTGATGGCTGCAACAGGAAGACTGTGCTCCAATTACAAGGCAGAGCTCTGTGCTTGTTAATCGCAGCACAGCACATTTACAGATTACCAGCAGTCCCGACAAAGGTGGTCTTCCTTATCGACTCCCAATCAGTCCTGCAAGCCCTAGAAAACAGACCCAGTGGTAATATCACGAGAAATCTGAAAAAAGAACTTCTACTTAAAAAAGAAAAGTCAGATGTTCATCTACAGTGGATCCTAGCACCCTGTAGCATAAACGGAAATGAATGTGCTGACACTCTGGCAAAAGAGGGCAGTGCTGAAGAACAGGTCTACCAGCCACTCTCATTTGCCGAAATCAAAACGCTCATTAAAAACCAGGTAGCTGCAGACTGAAAAACTGACACAGACAATAGCTATGCAAAGGATTCCCTTGGTAATCTCAACTGATCAGACCAGGTTACCATCTTCTGATTAAGGACTGGACACTGCAGGCTCAACAAGCACTGGTCTAAGATAGGCATACACAGCTCAGCCCTCTGCCAGTGCCTGCAGGCAGACCAAACACCACAACATGTTCTGCAAGACTGCCCTCTCCTGGCAGAATTAAGAGAACAGTTTTGGCCATCGCTAACTGACTATGGCATGAAGCTATGGGGGAACTGCACAGACCTGCAACCGATCACCCAGTTCATGGCCCATAGAGGTCTGCAAGCATGACCAGGGAACACTGAAGAAGAAGAAAAAGAAGCTGGGTCTGGGATTTTAATAGGGTAAACTAACGAGAAAAGAGCTTGTTTCACAAATACAAAGGATCTTTACCGAAATGGGATGTTACATGAGATCTTAGTTGGAAACTTTTTACTAACATTTCAGAACATTTCAGTATAATTCAAGGTATGCTCTTGACTTTCAAAGCTTACCCCAAATAGGACCCCTCAATCTCAGACGAAATGCATAAAACATAAACTATGGAAAGATCATTATCATTAACTTAAGGACATGACCGAACATCATAAACTGAATCATGCCCTTAACTTTATTTATGGAGTAATTTTAGCCAAAGTCTTTATCAACCCATGATGTTTTCACGTATCCAAGTAAATGCCTTCCTCCTCAGCCTTGCTCGAGTTCGACAGTATCCAGCTACCTCAGTATCACTCCCGGGCATGCCCATATAAGCCATATAGACTTGTCTTCTGTTCACAGAAACAGAAGCCTAGATCGGAATGTGTAAAGAATCCCTTTAGCTCAAAGAACTTCCCCATCCCCCTGTGACAAGACAACTGGTATTGAAGCAAATGCAGCAGCAGCATCGAATAATAAAACAAACCGAAAGGAGGACAGGCCATTGCTGGAAGCCATTTTGATTTGGATCACATGATCAATCCATATTAACGTGTTTAACGACTATAAACGAAGGCAACAACCGACTTCCGCCGAAAAAACCCCAAAAAACGCACATCCTAGATACACAATTTGGTACATGATGCAAACATTATCTTGCATCAGCTGTTATTCGTGTTTGCTACGCACTAAGCCCTCGTCAATGAGCTCGTCATCTGTCTCTCAGTTAAATATTAAGTGATGGTCGCTCGGATCAGTGTCGTTTCCATCATATGAAAAGATTAATAGCCGAAATAATCTCTCTTCATTTTTTTTTTTTAGTCCAAAATTGCAAGGAAGAGTCAGCCTTGAGTCCTATATCCATTGCATGCAGCGTGCTTTGAATACACATTGGGAGAGAGAAAGATGGATAAAACAAAGAGTAGCAACCATAAGTCATCGAAAATAGGAGAAAAGGTAGGCCGACTGATAACAATAGCTTAACTAGCTTGTTTTAAGGGGGGGGGNGGGGGGGGGGGGGGAATGAAAGAGAGCGGCGAGGAAAACTGACCTTCAAATCTTGTGAGTGTATGCAATCACTTTCTGGAGTCAGTGCAAAAGAATCATTGTTATGGTAACTTAATGATAATTCGCATTATCTAAAAAACAACAACAACAAAACATGCAGGTAGCTCCAGAAACGGTACAGTGCAGTGAGTGCAGAGAGTGCATTCTATCTTCTGCATGTAACATTATTTTGAGAACGTCATTTAAGGGAAAAAAACAACAACATACATCTTGTAAACAGCATCTCATGAATATCGAGAGAAAGGGAGATAAAAAATGAGCGAGGAAAAGGTGGTAGAGAGAGGGAAAAAGAGAGAGAGGCAGAGAGAAAGAGGGACGAAAAGAGAGATGTAAGCAGTGAGGTGAAGAAATCTTTTTGGTTTTTTTTTTCAGGCGAAGTAATCTACTTTTTGAATCATTGCTAATGAAGTCACACTTTTTTGCTTTCTGGGCACATCGATACCTATTATTTTGGACGACTCTTAAGTTGAGTACAATGATATCATATAAAAATATATGGTTCGATTACCAATCGTCGCGGTGGTTGCGAAACGATTCATAAGATTCATAGACGTATTTTATATCGATGGGGTCTTTCTATTTTTGAGTGGTATATTTACGATGTCTGTTGATACTTATCATTAATTATCCAGTACCTACATGAGACCAGACACCATCCGAGGCAGTATGTCATTTATTTGTTTTTAATTTTACTTTGGCAGCGCAAAATCTGTCACCTGAGACCTGTAGATCGAATAACAGCTAAACAGCAGCAGGAGCAGCATTAGCAGCATTAGCAGCAGCAGCAGCAGCAGCAGCAGCTATGAGGATGCTCACGATTGTGACGACAATGATAACAACAAAAACAAGAACAACAAAAATAAATGATTGAATAAGCTTTGAATTGTTAACATGGATAAGCATGCCGACAGCTGAATGTTCAATGATTCATAGTCGGATAAAGGTCCCTGACAATCCTTACTATTTGACTGCATTTCCCCCCCCCCCCCCCCCCCCCNCCCCCCTCCCGCTAACTGCACTATGACTCAAGTACTTGTACTATCTTCATGGGTCAAGTATTGCCTGAATTTTACCTTTTGCAACCACTCTTCAATGAGATTCATAAGAGAATAGTTCAGGAACTATGACTGCCAATCATTTCTTTGGGGGTGGGGAGGGGGGGGGGTACTTTCCTCTAGTGGTTGCTCTATTTGGAGTCTGGTAGGGAAGGATGTCTCTCTCCTCTGGTGCAAAGCTATGGAAGCTCCTCATGACCTTAACATTCACAGATACGTGCTTCTTAGAGGTTGATTCAGATAAAAAAAGAGCCCCCACCCCCCTTTCCCGTTTATTTACAGACCCCGCCATGAGCATTAGATAAACTGGAATGACATCTGCAAGTAATTTATATAGCACTATTTATGGAGAAATTGGAGGGGGGNGGGGCGGGCCGGAAGGGAGTCACAAGCCTGCTGTGCGCCCGCCCCAGATTCTTCAATGATGCTTCGGTACACTTAATGGCGATGTACTGCATGGTTATGATTTTGCATGTGTATTTAATTTTCAGAAGAAATTTTTTTTTTTATCTGGTACAGTATCATATTTCAATAAAACTACATGGATAAGGTTGTTGTAGGCCATAATATGTTATCTGACAGATTATATATTTTTTTTTTATTTTATGCTTTTTTTAAAAATTAAAGATATTACCAATATGAAACAAAATCTAATTAAGTACTTGTCTATCTAATTCAAATCTGGTAAAATCGGCAAATTAGACCTACATATTGTAATAACTATGCTTCCATACTCACAGTAAGCAGTGAATTGAGCTACATTCATCCAACTTATTTCACTTAACCCATGTGATGTGGTGACAGAATTAATTCTGCCATCCACTTGCTGCGCCTGAATGCGGCAAAAGAATATATATTATTATGTATCTTCTTGTCGAGTGCTGAGTGCCACGATCGAATTTTGCAGCATGTTGTCATTTGACTTGCTGGCAGGCAACACGTGCAATGGTGTCTGACTGCTGGTAAGAGGAGTTGAGCTAAAAGCCAAAGCCAAGTTCGCCTCCCTCCTTTTTCCAGCCTCATCAACCACTTCAACATTAAACTACAACAACCACAACAACTTCCCATTTACTGCAATGTAATGCATTTTCGAATTACAGTATTTGTTTTCTAAACATATTATTTCAGGTAGTTTTGATTGTCTGCCTGATCCTGTTCCAGGATCGAAGAACCAGTTGTCCTAGAATGAGACAGATGCTTGCATGGTGCTTCACCCTAAAAGTAGTAAAATCTGCTCAGTTTTAGATTAGCTTGAGAACATTTTCAAACATTCACAATAATGTGGCTTAAAAGCAAACTCGATCCTTAAAATTTGTATAGGACTTTAGTCGGTAGTCGAGTACTAGTCACGGGAACCAATCACCGGTTCCGCCAGCCACACACTGTTTGATATGCGGGTGACCTTAGCCCTACTCTCAAAGACAATTTCGGAACACCGCTAGCAAAACACGCATTTCTTGGCAAGAGCAGGACAGGCAACGATGTATCAATAGCGTGCATTTAAACTTTTACCAACTATTTCAAGAGTGTGTAGCAAGTACATCTGTGCATGTCCACTCCTGTTGAACCGATTGCGTGATAAAATCTATCCACCGTCCTTCAAAGGTTAGAGTAAACTAGTGTAGGCCTCTTCTGTAACAACACGTGCGTTACCTAACTCGACGGACGAAAACTAACGAAAGTTTCAGCAGTCAGCCAGGGCTATGGCTGGCATAACGGCGACGGATGAGAACAAGGAAAACACACAGGCAAACCAATGTTCTTCGGGAGATCATGCGCACAAGACGAAAGGAGAGAACATTACCAATGGGCACGGTAAGTAGAAATTTTTCATGGTAGATTAGGAGTAGGCTACACTTATTTTCCCGATCTGGGCACACTCACAAGACCTTTAGAGATGTCAAAAGCGTTGTCGGTGTGCATTGCATACTTCATTTTCACACACGATTCTAGCATTTATTATGAGTGTGCACTTTTATTACTGCACTTTTGGTGGCCTAACTTGCCTTCGAAAGCGAAATGTCAGGGTTAGTTGACTTGTCTAACATCGAAGTGTCAGTCCAAAGGTCTATGGTCTATGGTAGTCTAGCCTGAAACGAGCGCCCAGGGCCACAGAGAGAACATTTTTTTCTATCTATAAATCTCAAGCTCTTTTGACTAAACAACCGTTTTATATTTAAAATCTGAGAGAAAACATCATGGGACATTCTTTAGTTCCTTGACAGAGGAAGGACGGCAGAGGCTGTTGCAATCCATGTGTGTGACCCCATTTTCAAGGTCATGAGTTCAGTCACTGACCTCTGGGCTTGAACACATGGCAGTAACAGTAGGCTATGTAGGACGCAAGTCACCGGTGTCACTTTGCTCTCAACAGCTGTTTACACTGAAATGCCAGCCAAATCTGTTAAAATTTTAGTTACTAAATATTGAGGTCAACTTTCATCCTGGCTTTACTTCAGATGCCATGGTGTATCCAGCAGGGTCATTGTGTTAAGTTACTGAGGCATATAAACTGCAGCACAACACTGTCATTATCAGATTAAGCTTTAATTTCAGGTGTGGACCGCTTGGTAGAAAATGGATGAAACATAAAAGACTAGAGGAAAGAAACATGGGGAAGGGGTGAAATTTGCAGCTCTCCTACATAAACTTTTTTAGAGCCATTAGAACTAGATTAATAGAATGCAAATCTGGTTCATATGAGATTAGAAATATGAGAAAAGGAGAGGACATAGAGCAGAAGCTACAATTTGTAGTACAAATCCATACCAGGTGAAAATATTCCAATTCCTATGTAAATTTAATGAAGAGAAGTGATTTTCCCCACCCCTCTCCTAAGAGTCAAGTCAAAATCTTTAAAGAAATAAATAGTGGCTTAAAAAGGGGCTTGAGTATCTGATTTACGTATCATGTTACACTTTGTGGCATTTCACACTTTGAGACTTCTTGCTGTTTAATTACTGTAGTGCAGGATTTCTGCCATAATTTAATGTATTATCAGTGTCACATATTATACACCTTGGTATGTAGCAGTGAGTATGTTTCCAAAATAATAATCATATTTTTATAATGCAGGATTATCCTTCATGCTGAGGGCTAGTTCAGTAAAGAATACTTTGGGACAATTTAAAAAGAATGTGGTTTAGATAAGAGTTGCCTTATTTGAGCATGAGGGAAGAGGAGGTTTGAAGGAGTAAAAAGACAATGTAGAAAATTTGTTTTTAAGAGACAATTCTGCTCAGGTTTGTATTCGGAAAGGAATTTCTTCAGTTTGTCTTGAGGGTATGGTAGTGTGTGTGGGTTTGCGCTTTTTTGCTATGTCCATTCATTAAATAAATGGTATGCTGGACATGTATCTCTGGCATTCTATGACAGTATACTTTGTCAGGAGTAAATCAATTCCACAGAGCTCAGAGACAGTATCTTTACATTGTGTAAATACTTTTCTGCCATATCTTACGGGTGCAGCTGAACATCAGGAGTGCTCATTTGTATCTCTTAATAGTCTAAATAGCTCTGAATTATTGGAAATCTTTGTAAAATTTATGTTTTGCATTTGGCCACAGGGTTTTCTCCCCTCACTCACTCACTACAGCTTTGCTGTACATGGGGTCTTTTAATCAGCCTCCTCAAAACAGTTAATAAGGAAGGATAGGTAATAAAAGATGATAAAGCAAGAACTTGTTTTCCACTATACAGACAAGGACAAAAAGACTTTGTTTCTCATTGAAGTGGAATTTGTAATTCCCTCTCCCCGTTTTTATGTTGTGCCTTTCNCATTCTCAGTCAGTGCATGGCTTCAACACCACTCAATCCATGCTTGCATTCGAAGTCTGAGATGCTTGTAATCTTTGGGACAGCAGAAGTGGCTGTCAAAATACTTTCCCTTTTCAAAGGTTACTGTTACTAGTGGCGGTATTACCAAAAAAAAGATGATTAAATTTATTTCATGCATTAAGGTGACGTATTTATGTTGCAATGCCACGGTGTAAATATATTAATATTAATAAAATTTGTTATTTATAATCTCAGTCTGTGTGTTGCGTTATGTTGTAAAATTTGAAAAGTCCTCTGTGAGGGAAATAAAGTGTGCAGTCAAATGCTAACCTTACCAATGCCCCCTTCTCCTTCTTGTTTTGTTATTGTTATTTTCACCTGTTTTTGTTGCAGCAGGGAATTAACGGGATATTTCCTCTGTTATTATATAAAACATTAGAGCACCTTTTAGTCTGAATTAAAACTGGTGTCAGTTTACAAAGAGAAAGTGAAAAAGCTTCCAGTGCATGTATAAGTGATTTTGTCCTCTAGACTTCACAATTTTGGTGTGAAATGGAAGAATGGTAGGTATAAGTGGGCCAAGGCCTGCTTGTGGTCATTAAAAAACAGTTAGGAAGTCACCACATGAAGTAGGTACAAGAGTTAATATCATCTTACAGCTTAGTTCAGAGAAACACATTAAAGAAATTTCAACTTTAAGATGCTGAACGTAAATATACTTAAATGGTTAACACATCCCTGAGAGTTAGAGGTTGTGTGTTACAAGTTAATGACAAATATTTGACATTAGTGTAAGTACATGTATGCTACATTTTATTTTTTCACTGTGATTAGTTTCAGTGCATTTTCTTTGTAAGTACGCAGTGATTATAAATGTGGCCAGAGATCTGTAGAACTTCCTTTAACACTGTATCATGAGGGAGATGTTGTAATACCCCATGAAGGTCATTCTGCTCTTAGGCAGCTGAGCCGTCATGATTTTCCTTTAAGCGAACCTATGAGGGCCTAAATGCTTTGTTTTCCTATAATACAGAATGATGACAGCAAACTCAGCAGTGTTGAACCACTACCAAATAAATGGATTTTTAAGATGTTCTCATTACAGCCATTCGGTTTATGTAAGATAGCCAAGCACAGCTTTCCTGACTTTCCACAGTAGGCAGGGAATGTTGGAAAATTAACAGTAGAGAGACCTCTTGAATCTTTCCTGAAGTGGCTTATTTATTACAGAATGGGTATAGTCTCATTGTCTTGTCTTCATTTGCATTGAATTAAAAAAAAAAGTGTTCTTTAGTCCAGGCTTTTATGCTTTACATTTGATCTTTACATTCAGTACAATTAGAGCTATTTTTCATGAATTGGAACTTAACCTTCTAAAAGTCTGCTTTAGTTCTTCGTAGGTAAATTGAGATAGGATAATTTTTTGGTTAACAAATCCTGTTTGATTCTATCCCTTTTACCTGCTGTTGAGTGTATTAAGAGGCGAACACTGATCGGAGTTGCTTTATCAGTTTATGTAGCTACAGCTGCTGGCCAGTGTGAAATTCTATAAATGGGAGAATATGATATGATAATGGAAAGTGAGTCACTTACTTTAGTGGGGAAATCATACATTTAATCATGAATACTTTTGCACAGTCTCATTGTATGGAGGGGCACTAGTATGATGGAAATGTGTAAGAGCAACATAAGAACACAGGAGTAACTACACACAGCAGGGAAGTCACAGGTTTTTATGGTACTGTATTCTCATTCAATCCTTCAGGCACTTTCAGTAAATGCCTGCATTAAGGTGTGCTTTGCCAGTGGCTTATGCCCACTGCTTTGTGCCCCATTTTTGCTGAATATCCTCGTCCCCCTTCTCTCCCCATTCCCTCTCTCCTGCCCCCTCACCCCCTTCATGCCTCCAAAATCACTATTATGTATGCCCAGAGGGCTCACTTGTTATACAGCTGCTCTGTTATATTATTCCTTTGAATCTGTATATTATATATTTTTAAGTGCTGGCCAGTGCTCAAGGTAAGGATTATCAGTGTTCATGGACCATTGATCTCTCACAGATTATCCATGTGGCCGGCCCTTTGACTGGTTTGTTTTACTGTATCAGGTTTTAAGGCTTAGACCACTAGTGTAACAAGCTTGGTCTTGCTGTAAAGGACGCAGTGGTCTGCTCTGTGTACCCAAGGGTTTTAATTGGTACATTTTTCTAATATTTGCATATGGAGAGTATCTAATGTGGCTCCTGGGATATGTAAAATATGGAAATAAGTTATGAAAGATGTCAATTTACCCGACAAGTTGCCAGTAAGTAAGCCTATAAATATATCCTGTTTCACAGAAAGTACTTATATCAATTTTTCATGCCTATTTGACCTCAGAGTTGGATCAGAATCATGAAGATTATATTTTATACACCCCTTGATATTTTGTTTCACTATTAGGACAAGAGTTATTAGAACATCATGCCTGTTGAACTTGTGTGAGCAAACTTTTCTTGTGCATGTAGTATTTTTTTGTAGTTCATTTGTGTAAGCTGTTAATAGTGTATGTGTACTGTGAATCTATTTTCTGAACTAGGAGGGTCTGCCATCAAATGATAGAATGGTTTCTTCAGGTCATTTGAGTAAAGGAAGACATCTCCATACACCCCC
>JAWQUT010000180.1:159504-185717 GCA_033807755.1 Ellobium chinense | reverse complement strand
CCCCCAATTCCCCTCTTCCTCCTCCTCTCCCCAATAAACTTGAGGGAGAATTTTTACATTTCCAGAGATTTCTGAGGCAATGCAAACTTAGGAGTGCTGGAAAGAGGGGAAGATCACAGTGCATTCAAAGTAGTTTTAAGGGAATTACAAAATCTAAGCTGTGAATCATGTGATTGTGGGTTCTGGAGAAAATCTTGTGACAGTACAGATATTTACAGATTGTAGAACAATGGTCATTACTTCCTGAAGTATGGGGTGAGGTCTGTTTTCTTGATGAGGTCTGTTTTCTGCAAGCCTTTGTCCAAATATGAGCAGTTTTAACATTATTCAGTCTGTGAAAATAGTCAGCTTCTCACATCTTTGTATGTATGCAGTGCTGATTAAAGGGAGGTAGTGATTAAGTTCATGTATATGTGTTTCTGAAACATTATGCAGCTAAATGGACTTTGTAAAGGGAGTCCACTGACGTCCACAACTCTACTGATGTCTCTTAACTTGCTATTTGTATAGCAATTGATCTGAAATTATATATTATGTATATATCTAATATCTGTGTTTCTTTGTATATGTTTCCATATACACATGGAGAGAGAGGGAGAAAGAAAAAGTGATTCACTTTTAACGGTTGAAGGGGAGGTGCTCCTAAATGTGTTATATTGTCCATATGATATGGATTTTTGAATGAGTGTGTATGTGTTGGGGGAAGGGGGGAAGCATTTTGGGCACTGATTCTTTTACAGGAGTAGAATCCTGATAACAAGGTCACCTTAGGGACTGAGTTTGGACATTTGAATGGAAGTGTTTATGGTGCAAAGCTGTGGGTGTGTTAAATAGGTTCTGTTGTAACAATATTGCTCATTTACATTTTGTCTTTCCCTTCACATTTGCTGATATTCACCTGCAAATAACACAGGGACAATACCAGTATCCTTAAATGTCCAAAAATATTAATACCATCTTTATCAATTTTTGTTGTTGGAGGACTGCAATGAGACATCTGTTGTTACAAAGCATCAAGATATATGTATATCTCTCTTCATTTGCATTTGGTTTGAAACAGGAGAAGATTATCAACATACCTAGCTAAGTGTCGGTTGAGGTTGGCAGAATTGTATGAATTCAGATCAAGTAAACTGTTTATTCATTTAGTTGGGTCTCACTCATCACTATCTATTACTATTAGTAATCAGCTACTGAGGTCTTCTGATGATCAAATTTTTTGTTTGATGTTACTAGTTACGTAAGTCTGTCTCACGTGGTGAGTGATCTTGAGTTGAAAATTTCATCTCAGCTTGAACTGAAAGTTACTCTTTTAAGTATCAGTCAGTAATGAATAATGCTCTTTGGTTAGTATTACTTGGGTTTTTTTTTCATTTTTTTCAGTTCAAGGGTATAAAATGGACAGTAATTGGCAAACTTGTGCTTTCAAAACATAGAATTTTGATAGAGCATTGTTTAGTAGTAGTCTGACATAACATTATTAATTGAGTTTATGATAACTGTCACATAAGGTGTTTTCAGGTTCGCTGTCTTGTCTTACCATGGTTACATTTGCTCAGTACTTTCCCTCCACTTCGCTCATGAAGAGATATAACTGCCATTGTATGGTTCAGAAACCACATACTTATCTAGAAACACTGGGTTTACTAGTCACTTGGCTGTGGTGTTTTTTTTTTCACCCAGGAACATTTCACTCTCAGCATCAGCCTGCACAGGTTTTGGACTCTGAACAACTAAACCTCCTTGCTAAATAAGAGAGTGTTTATCTAGTCCGTTATGCATGGCTACACATAAAAAGGCCAGGATATTGCATGCGGTCCAATGACTTTGTCGGATCCCAGCAATAAATTACTTATTTCATTACTTTTCCATAGTCTAAAGGTCAGTATGTTTGTAGGAGTGACCAGATAAACATTTATTTCTCTCTGTGGGGTTTGGTTGTATGTTTTGAATCATTGAAAAACAGATCTTACTGTTAACATGCAGTAGCCACAATTGTCCATTGTGGGTGATTTTTTAGAGTTTTGTAGTTTGCAAAAAGAGTGATTATTGTATTGCTGGGCTTTAGTTTTCTCATCAGATAATAATACTTGCATAGGCAGGAAAATTGAAAATAAAAAATTAAAAACAGAACTCAAAATGAAGTTTGTAACTTAGAGCAGATGATATTGGAGCATTGACACAAAGGATAAGCCAAAGAAAATTCGTTTTTAGAGCTGATACTTGTATCTGACAGTGAATCTAAATCTGTAAAAGAGGGATTTAGCCGTGGGTGATCGAGACCAGAACACCTGCTACCCCCTTGATCTGTTTCAACAAGCATAAAAACGATAGAGGCAAATGTAGTGGTGACTTAATATGTTGATGGATTTACTAGTGAAGCTGAGTTGTTAACCATACTATTTTTATATAGCTATTGACAGCGGATATTTTATTGCATTTGCCTTTCACAATGATGAACTGCATACCTCCTGTATGTTTGTGGACTATTTGTAAGTAGTTTTATATTCATGATAGTTTAATATGATGTTCTTATAATATCATTATAATGTAAAAGAACAGTAGTATTTAAAATGACCCCATTCTGAGAATACTGAAGCAGTCCGTAAATAACATTTCACTATCATTGCCCATATACTTTTCATGTTTTTTTTTTTTAATAGTCTATAGAAGGAGAGCAAAAGCATTGTGTGTAGGAGAAAGTAGACTAGCCTATTTGAAATTTCTTTAAAGTGAGTTGGTTATCTGTATGTGGTAGTGGCGATATGTAATGGCCTGTCCGGGGTATAAAATGAGAGGAGACTTGATGGAATGTTTCACTAATTTGAAATCAGTTGCATGCTGCACATAAGATGTATTTTTTTTCTGATTTTAGTAATAAAGAATTCCATACTCCATATAAAATTTGCAGATCGCTAGTTTACTTTCTAAGAATGTTATGGTAAAGAAAATGATTACAGAAATGTCTAGCATTTGAAATATTAATGCAAATCTGAGTTGAGGCAGTGGGGCTTGCCTTCCAACGGGAACAATCAAATGGTGTATTTAAAGATGTTGCAGTTTCTCATTTTAGCATTGCTGGTAAATGATCAATACTTAAACTGATAATGCTTATTGCTAACACCCTCTGTTTGTGTACCAGTGCCAGCAGAAAATGTCCAGTTTTCAGATTCTTTGGCCTGCTGCACAAGTTTTCAAAATGGACCTCTCTGACTGTGTTTGTTGAAATGTAGCTGTTGTGGTGATGTTTTAATTAGAATTATGTGGTTTATGAGTCTCGTATCCAGGTGAATGCCTGCCATGCAATCTCATATTGTTATTACCCCATCAGATCTGATCATGCTAGGACTTTCTCAAAGCTCCCTGGGGAGAATTCAGTGCTGCAACCATTTATAGGTGCTGATCACTAGCATTCTGACAGTATCTTACACCACCTCTAACTAGATACCTATTTTACAGACAGGTAGACGAGGAAAACATGAATGAAATGCTTCCCTAAGACGCTTATAACATGATAGTGGTTGGGAATTGAACCCATAACCTTTTGAGCTTGATTCCAGTACTGTAACCATTTGGCTACAATGCTCTACATTTCTGCAGTGTTTCATGGCTGTTCAGCAGTGTAAATCAGCCTGTCTTTAGCTTTCCTTTGCTTCTAGTTTATATCCCTGCCTCTATCCTCTCTTATCAAGCGGATCTTGTTACATGTAAGATTTCTCTTTTCTTCCTACAGCAGAAGACATGAAAGACATCATTCTGGATAGGGAAGTTGGGGACATGGCAGATGGAGACAAAGAAACAAATGAGAGTGGGAAGGACAAAGATGAAGAGAAGAAAGAGGATGAGAAAGAGAGTGATGAGTCTGAGAAGGACAAGGAGGTTCTTCTGATTCAGGATACTGGTTTCAATGTCCAGATTGCGGCCCCTAATCTGGAGCCGTTTGAACTGCCGGTGAGGATACTTGTTTGTTAAGTCAGTCAAATGTTTACCTATTTAGATGAGGGCACATATTTGCATCATACATTACAATACATGCAGACTCATATTCATCAATGCAGATGAATCATGGGACATTATGAATATATCTGTCTGGATATAAGGTTTTACAATGTGAGATTGAAGAAAAAGAACACCTGTCATACCCATTGAGTATGGATACTTAGAAATATTCAGTTAGTGTATCTTTTTGACTTTGCCTCATTTTCCCCTCTGTCCAACTCTTTGTTTACCTTCTTTTTCTCTGGCACTCAAGCTATGTTAGTGTGTCAGTGTATCTTATTCATGAAATTGATTATGTTTTCAAGAAAGCAATATGCTGGAGAGATGCCTTTCAGAAAATGCTCTATTTAAGAAAATTTTGGAATACAAATTTCCCATTTCTTGGTAAATTTTCTGTTATTTAAACAATGTTTTAGCTTTTGCATATCAGAATGGCATCCCTAAATAACTCCAGTGACTCTGTCGTTGCTTTTCTTTGTGTATTTGTACTTCACAATCTTTCAGTGACTGCAGCTCTGTACAACACTGCAACCATATTGATCCTCCGTATGGAGGAAGAAACATTTTATATGCTGAGAGGGCGTCTCTATTTTTGTCCTGATGTAAACTTATTTGATTTTATCTTGTGTCAGGTGAGCTCAATGGAACTAGTTCAAGAAATCCACCAGGTACTCATGGATCGTGAAGACACCTGTCACCGTACATGCTTCTCCCTTCAGCTGGAAGGTGTCACTATGGATAACTTCTCTGAGCTCAAAGCCATTGAGGGGCTGAAAGAAGGCTCCACTATCAAGGTTATTGAAGGTAATAGGGATAGATAGATGTGGGCAAGAACCAGTACAGTGACTGAGAAAAAGTGAAGTCAAATAGGTTTCGGCTTATGACTGACAGGCTTTGATTCTGTGTGAAGGTGTCTATTCTCCAGGAGATCTCTTACTTCTAGAAAAAATCTTGCTGGTCCACGCTTGAAATATTTAGTGTTTATCTAAATGGACATTTTTACATTTAGAAAATGTTGCAGTATTAATGTTAGTTTGATCCCATTTTACCTCGACCATATGAAGTTTGTGATGGCCTCCAGCAGTGAAGTTTCTCTTTGTTGTTTCACATATTTTCAGAGCCATACACTGTCCGTGAAGCAAGAATTCATGTCCGCCATGTGCGTGATTTGATGAAGTCTGTTGACCCAGCTGATGCCTACAATGGTGTTGATTGTTCCTCATTGTCTTTCCTCAATACAATCACCTTGGGTGACATTCTGGGTAAGATTTTTATGATGTTGAAATAATCCATTTTCATATGTAATCAGTGTATCAGTTGTTTGTCATTGCTGACCATCACCATCAAGAATTGATATAATCTGGTCTGTGTTCTAAAGTTTTGCCATGAAAAGCATTACATCTCTTGATGGTTCTTTCATGCTGGTGAGGAGAAGGTCAAACGTTTGAAAAGTGTTTGTGTCGACATTCACACAGATATTCATTTTCTGTTCCAGACAAGAAACGAAACAAACCTGATTCTGTGGACTGCACCCCTCCTGATGCAATCATTCCCAACTCCAAAGAAAGACCATTGCTTCCATTACACCCTGGCATCAAAGATCTTAAGGTGTGTCTTTGATTGCATGCCTTGCTCTTAGCATTACACTGAGGAAGGAATCGTTTTACTAAAAAGACTTTAGGGGAACTGTTTTGAAGTCAACAATGAGTACAAAGCCAGCAAGAGGGAGTTGTAATAGGGTATTGTTATATAAATGATAAGACTTATGAAAGACCTAAATGTTTGGAGAGCTATTACTGCATGACACTGGATGTGTTGCAATGATGTTGGCCCCGAAGCTGATGTTGGCATCATGGGTATTTGTAAAAGCCTTTTTTTTGTTTTTCCTGTCACACAAGCTGCTGTCTGTAATGTTTATGATACATTTGAACAGAGAGGCA
Source organism: Ellobium chinense (assembly GCA_033807755.1). Lineage (NCBI taxonomy): Eukaryota > Metazoa > Mollusca > Gastropoda > Ellobiida > Ellobiidae > Ellobium > Ellobium chinense. Next base: position 179,778 of record JAWQUT010000180.1, on the reverse strand, counting down.
GATTATCACTCCAAATCTGTTATCAATCTCATGTTTTTTTTGTTTTGAACTCAGGGATCTCGATGTCTCAAAGTCCTCACATACAGTGGTTGGAACCCCCCTCCTGGAAACAGAAGGATGCATGGTAATGTGCTTTTTAACAAAAGCAGTTTTATTTTTCATATTCTGCAATACTGCCAGCACAAGTTATGGAAAAAATAAAATATACTATGGTGTGGCTGTTACAGATGTTCAGGGTTCTCCTTTGAAGATTAGGATGGCAAAGATCTGTGCTAATTTGTCAATTCAAATTTGGTTGTTGACAAGTATGTTGCAGATTCTGTATAAGTGCTAAAATACAAGATGGTGATTAGATCAGTCATTAATGTAGCTACCAATATAGTTTGGATGGAGAAGTAATGATTAGTTATATATGAGCTATTAAGAGCTGAAAGAATTCTCATGGCTTCCTTTATATTATGGCAAAAGTGAACAGCTCACTGTTTCTCTCATCCATCATTGATTTGAATGCAACTTTCTGCTTCTATAGGTGATTTGTTGTACCTGTATGTAGTCACTCTGGAGGATAAACGTTATCACATTACCAGTTGCACAAGGGGATTTTATCTCAACCAGTGAGTTTCATTCTGTGTTGTTTTACTTCTGTAACCTGAAATGGCAGCAAGATGAATGAATGGAGAACTTCCAGAAGTTGTCTTGTGTAACAGTCAAACCTTTAACTTGTGCACAAGTGAAGCTAAAAACCTGATGAACTCAGCCCAATGTTCTTTGGCTTGATTTTATTCACAAATGCAATTGATATGGTTCATGGTAGCCAGCTATTGGTGATGAGAGTTGTATTTAGGTCATCATAATAAATGACACTGAGCAATGTTGCACACTTTATTATCTGAGAAAATTTTGCAGTTCATGTTTTTCACTCTTGGCTGGCCATATTTAGGCTTAGGGCAAGTGGTTGGGCACTCCAGTCTAGAATACTTGTTTGAAGATGATAAAACTTGGAGCTAAACGGTTCACTTTGGACTCAGAGAAAGATAAAAACCAGATAAAAGCTGTTGGATGAAAACAAAAAAATTCACTAAGACTAGTTTCCAACCAGCTGCAAATAGGATTGTGTGAGAAATCTCTGAATGTTTCTTTGTGGGAAGTAAATAGTTTTTAACAGTGCAAAGAAGATAAGAGTGTGTCAGGTTTTATCTGTGCCTGATGATAATTAAAAAGACCTACATTTATACTGTAGTCACTGCTTCCCGCAGTGTTTATCCTAGGCTTTTTACAAAGACAAAAATATACATTATTTTTTTTTTGAAACTTACACAGCAGTCATTTCCACAAACATTTCATGCCTGAAACATTATAGATAATGTGTACTCTCCCATAACATACCTACACGGTAGTTTCATACACCAGGACGTCTCATTCTGACACATCATTACTTTTTTATTTCTATAGAGGAGGCTGGATATGAAGTACAAATCAAAACAATCTTTGAACAAGTGTAGTTTGACATTTTTTTGGATACTTTTAAGGCTATGGTCTTATACCAGAGAAATAAACATTAGCAACTTTTCATTTCCAGATCAACAGAAGATGAGTTCAACCCAAAACCTGCCCAGCCCAAATATCTGTCTCATTCACTGATAGACCTTCTTAATCAGGTAAGTGGAGGAGATAGAAAAATTTGCATTGATTTGTAAAACGAAACAGAAACAGCATTTACATTTTGCACTAGATGCTAGTTGAAAGACTCTGGCTTCATTCAGGATACATGACAGCATTTTAACTAGATTTATTAGATCTGTTTCTTCACTGCCCTGAGTTGATAATAATTTTTTTGTTCGAACTTGAGAGTGCATGTGTGTAACCGAGACCATGACTATATGTCTCCTAGGTCAGCCCAGCCTTCAAACGCACATTCTCCCTGCTGTTGAAGAAACGAGGTCAGAAACACCCCTTTGAGCGTGTACCCACCCCTTATCAAGTGTACTCATGGATGGCACCTCAGCCTGATCACCAAGTTGACTACATCAGGGCTGAAGATGGTCAGTGTTGTGTTGTGTTGTGCATGCTTAGTGTTTAACTTCTGAGAGTATCAAATAACTGCTATGCTGTTTTTTTACTTGATTGGAAATGTTTTGATGCATTTGCTGTTGTTAATAAATAGTGGGAATAGACAAATGTTCAATTACAGGCAGTTTTTAGTTTGTATTAATGACAGACTGTTAGACTGACTTTGTGTCATATTCTGCAGAGCTTTTCTTCAAGCTTTTATGAAAGCAGACATTTCAGTAACACTGAAAACTGATGTATCTAATTCTGTAATTATTTTATAATGCTAAAGAGATGAAGATAATTTCTGTTGTTACCTACTCTTTTCTGATCTTAGCCTTTTCAACACGCCTTGGCTATGAGGAACATATTCCAGGCCAGACAAGAGATTGGAATGAAGAGATTCAAACCACTAGGGAACTCCCAAAAGGCAATTTGCCAGAAAGACTCATTAGAGAAAGAGCTATTTTCAAGGTAAAGTTTATTTTCTGAAATATCTCTGATGTTGAAAATATGGAGGTTGTTTGCGCTTCCTATGATCATCAGTGATATAATACTGAGAACTGTGGATCGCCTGGAGGAGTTCAAGGCATCTTGCATTGATGCCTCGGGAAAGTAAGCATTGGAGACTTAATGTTGCTGACTAATGGCTGCTTTTTTTTTTTTGGTAAGTTAGCCTGCATTTTTTATCAATTGTGAGAAAGATAATGGTTCTAGGATTATTTCAAACTTTATCTTCTTCTTCAGGTCCACAGTGATTTTGTGGCTGCAGCCACAAGGGGAGCCATGGCTGTTATAGATGGCAATGTGATGGCTATCAACCCAGGAGAAGATGCTAAGTGAGTTTGGAAGTTTTGGTAACCTCTGGCAATTCAGCTGTTTTCCTTGTACCCAGTCTTGTTGTTGGGCAGTCTTCTAGAGTGTAAAAACAAACCTCTCTTATAATTTAGCAAGAGAAAGCAAATGGGAAGTGTGGTGTGTTTTTCATTCATCCTGCTTTCTGTAGTTGTTTTCTAATACATGCTCTCCCAAGCTTTTTTTCAGTTGAAGAGTCTCGAAATACGGTCAATTTGGATATTGAAGAAAAAGAAAAACGAACTGCCAAATCTTTGCTTCTTGTTTTTTTCCTTGAAGTAACTGTTAATGTGGTTTTGTTAAATTTCAGGATGCAGATGTTCATTTGGAACAACATTTTCTTCAGTCTGGGCTTTGATGTGAAAGATCATTATAAAGACTTTGGTGGGGATGCTGCAGCTCATGCTGCCCCTGTAAGTTTTATTGATAGACTACCTATAGTCTGAGGTAGGGAGGGCCAAGAACACAGTGTGATGGTTGTAATAGTGCAGTCCATTCCATAGGATGCAAACCAGGGACAGCCTAGATATCAGTGGTTTCAAGAAATGGGTAATAAAACCTTAAGGAAAATTCTCAACAAGATGCTTTTCTCCTCCTGAGTTTAGTATATAAAATGTGCGTAAATTTTGGTTGGAGGCTTCACGTAATCACAGGGGTTTTTAGGAGTGTCTTTCCATATAATGTTTTGTTCATTTTATTTATTCCTTATTAATTATTTTCTTACTTTTGTTAATACTTTTTTTTTTTTTTACATTATTCAGACAGGTCACACCTGTCTACGTATGTCAGTTTCTGATTATATATTAAACACACATGGGGTAAAACCTCACAACTGTACTTTTTTTTTTTAAAAGTTGTTCTTTTCAATAATATCTGACACACCCTTCCATATCACCAGAGTAATGATCTTCAGGGTGTGAAAGCTTACTTTAACATGGACCCTGAGGGCCTCTACACCTTAGGCACAGTTGTTGTGGACTACAGAGGCTACAGAGTCACAGCTCAGTCAATTATTCCAGGTTAGTAGACAGTAGCCCTTATTTCAGCCCTTATTTCAGCCCTTATTAACTGTCTCACTTTTAATTTTGAAATAAGGAAGGGAGGAAGATAGAACATGATACTTTATTCATGTATATATAGTTATCTATACTCGTTTGTTTTGCTTCATTGTTGTTTTAGGTGGGATGAAATATAATTGAAAGAGCACAGCTGTTATCAAGGTGAACTACATGTATACAGCTGTAGGACATAATGAAGAACGTTTGCCATTGTCTTGCCAAGCCAGTTCTCCTTTGTGTGACAGACTTATTCCAAGTTTGTCATTATCAAAGATGTTATGATGACACTCCGAGTAAGATATCAGATAAAATTATGATGACATATTGTTAGAAGAATAAACTGCAAACTCTTAAATTTTTTTCATATTTCCTGGATGAATTCCTTTATTTCAGGTATATTGGAAAGAGAACAGGAACAGTCAGTTGTTTATGGATCAGTGGACTTTGGTAAAACAGTCGTCTCCAGTGAGAAATACAGAGAGTTAGTAAGTTGAACTGTAATAATATCATGATGTGAAAGTATCAGCTGATCAGAGGATTTCATGTAGGGCTGAAAGCTTAACTAGTAATTTGACTTTGAAAGAAATCAGAAGGAATACAATAACATTCTGAATTCTGGGGATCTGTTGTTTGGCAGAACAACACTGGGCCTTCACTGACTTTCATGTATGAAATGTTATTGATGATGCTGATTACTTCCAAGAATTCACTATTTTTTTACTTCTGTTTATTTCCAGCTTCAAAAGACAGCAGCAGCACTGAAGATCAGACCACACAAGTAAGTCCTAGTGGTTGATGAATGAGAGGAAATATGATTCACAGGTTCTGATAATCTTAAAGTTTTGAATGTTAATTTTATGATGAATATTGCATTCTGTTAGCTGTGCCAGTATTGATTTTTTGAAGTTTTGAGTATGGGCTTCAGGAGAGAGTTATTACTCTGATTTACTTCCATTTTCAGCATTTCTTCACAAAATCAGTAATTTTCTAGATCTTCTGTTTAACATTTCCTGTCTGATAAAATATCCGTCTATTCAGTATTGACTCATGCATATTTTTTTCACCATAATCCATCTTTGGTCATTACTATTTAGTGCTTACTCTCCAAAATTACTCTCTCTGTGTATTTCTATATCCAAATATGGAGATATCTTTCCACAACCACAGTGCAGTCTGGAATATAATCTTTAATATCTGTTAAACATTTAGGTCCAAGTTTTTAAACCACAAGGTTCTTACGCAAGGAAAGCCTACAAGATAACATGAATATTACATATTGCCTTCATACACCCAGCAGAATAATATGCATCATAAAGTAATTAAAAACCAGAAGGATTAAACACTAACAACAGAAAACTTAACCCAAGCAGAACTCGAACTCACAATTTATGGGATGGCATTTGGGTTTCTTAGATTTTCATAACTGAATAATATATCACATTGTCTGTACAGGAGTTGGCAGTCAAGCAGCCCTCAGAGTATGTACATTGGAACTGGAAGGAGAGATTGGAGAGGGAGCTGAAATTGTCTTGCATATATGCTGTATTCTTTACTTTCATGAGTACAAGATCTTTCATTTTTCACATATTTCTTGTTGCAGAGTGTTGAACAGTAAAGATGAACAAGTTGAACTATATTCATCCATTGAATGCAAGGTATGTTGTATCTTCAGATCATGAAAGTGTCCAAGTGAATATTGCATGAGAGCTTTCCTGGTTTGACTTCCAATAATTGATTGTGGGGTTGTATTATGCAGTAGTATTGGCTTAAGGCATTACTATATTAATCTTTTTCTTCAGATTTGCTGTTGACATAAAAATGTTTTGCACACACATAAGAAGAGCGTATACCTTGTAATTAATAATGGGGCATATAAACCATCTCTTGCTTTCTATAGCAGAAAGCTCTTTCTTTTTCACATTGCCTGTTTCTTTGCCTTTATTTATAGGGGATTGTTGGGAATGATCAAAGACACTACATCCTAGATTTATTGCGGACTTTCCCCCCAGATGCCAACTATTTACCAGGTATGAGGGAATTTCTTTGTTCCATTATAGCTACAGAAATTAAACATTGCGATCACATACTCTCCTCCAGTTCTAAGACAGTTGATAGTCTGTTGCTTTTGGTGTTGGTACAGCCATGGTTCAATTAGGATCTCTATCACAAGTGTTCATATACTTCGACATACAAAGCTGGAACCGAAGAGGTGTCATAGAAACGTGAGTTAAGAAGTGTTAGTAAATAGGAATTGCAATATACAGTAGCATGGTACAGTAGAAATTGTAATGTAGAGGATTAAATAAGCATTCCTAATTGTGTGTATAATGATACTGTATAGCACATTGTTTTTATTTCCAGTGGAGGGAGAAGAGCTGTCAGAATTCATGAAAAGCCATGGGTATCCTAGACAACACAGACATAAACTGCCTTGTTTGAGGCAGGAGCTTATTGAGGCTTTCACAGAGTAAGTATGAAGCCGAGTGTATGAAACTTTTAAGCTGATTACTAGTTCATTACTGTGAAATAGCAATGTCCATCAGATTGCTTGGCAAGGTGTTGTGAACCAAATGATGTCATTATCATTCAACATCATTTTACGGAGAAAAATGGAAAGATTGTGTGATCATCAGCTCTTGATTGATGTATCAGTGTTCTTTCTTGTGCTGTTTGCATCGCTGTCTTTCTTTCTTTATCCTATATTCTCTTGGTCATTGGAGTGCATGGAAATCTGTAACATTGTTATTATTTCAATTTCAGGAGTCGCTATTTAGCATTTGTGAAAAATGCAGCCCTCCACTTCCAGGCTCTGCACAAACAACCCAGAAAGGAAGCTGAGGTAAGGCTTGATAAATATATCAGCATCCACATGGTTATTCCAAATAACCCATAGTAAGATATGGGGGAGTTCATAGTGATTCTGCATTCTTCCTGTGCCTTTTGTTCTCCTTTACTTCCCTGTGACAGAATGTGTTTATGTTTGATAAGGAGTTGCTTATGAAAATTTGTTCCTGAATGTATGATTTTGTTAATAGTTATATTTTTGGGATTCTAAACTATAGCTCAGAAAGGTCAGATATCTGTTATAAAATAAAGCCTTTTAAAACTTTGCTTACCAACTCTGAGAAACACTGAATATCCAGCATGGCCCTTCCTCTCCCATTTTTTAAATTTTGAGAGTTTTAAATTGGGGCAGTTTCAAAATATTAACTCTTATCTTGGTCACCTTTGTGTTGAGGCTGCAGTTAATGAAACAGTTGTTTTTGTGCCTTAAAGAGTGGTTTCCTGTCCAATGGTTTGCAAATGGCTGTTCCTACAGCCAAATTCTTGCATGGCAACATGCAGTTAAGTGAGTCTGAAACGAAAACAGCTGGGAATAGTAAACAGTGATGTTAAAAGAGGTTCCTACTTTCTGTTAGCTTTATGAGATTTGATGTATACAGATGTAATATGGCTTAAAAGACAAAAAGCCAAGATCTTTGAAAATTGGTGGAGGATAATCTGTTATGCAGATTAGGCTAAGAATATTTTGCTATCGGCACATGGATCCATGCTGCTTTGCAATTGGTCTGCTTATAAAATAAGAATCAAAGATTGCGTGTCAGAAAATGAGATGCAGTAACACTTAGAATGAACTTTTCTAGACAGGTTGTGCAAAATGCTGTGTGGCTTTAAGCTTATCCAAAACTTAAATCTATGGAATGTGACAGAATTTATTCATGACAGAACCATTAGACAAATATGTTGGCAAAGTCTGTTAATATGTGGTCATAATTATATAAACCAATAAATTAATTTTTCATATTCAAGGTAAACTAAAGTCAACAGGACACTTTGGAATCATGATCCAAGTATGGCTCAGTCCCTGCAAAGTGTTAACAGATCAAAAGCCCTAATCATTTGCTAGACATGCTTATTCCTCTGAGGAGTTTCTGTTTCCTTGCTCACAGAAATATAAAGTTTTCTCTTTATCTATCTGTGGGGCAGTAAAGAGAAGACGTAATGTGTTTTGGCAAAGCTTCCTGTGTCCTCACTGTTCATGAACTCAGAGATATTGTGTTTCTTTAACTGTGTGGTATTACCCAGGAAAAACCTGCTTTGACCAATGGCCACAGCTGTGATGAGAACAAAAACAAAATTGAGGAGGATGAAATCACAGAGGAGGCCAAGAAACTGGTGGAAACAATGACAGGCCAGGAAGGTGGAACACGTAAGACGGGTGTGCTCAACTTTCTAACACTTTTTCATTACTTACGCATAGTTCATACAGGTTGGGCAAAGCCAGAGAGCTTGGAATCTCTCACTGAAATTATGGGACATTGGAAGATTTGCAAAAAGTTTCTAATGTGTTACTTCAAATGCTAGTGTCATTGAAATTTTGGGATTGAATATCTTGAAACACTCATAGAGTTATTCTGTTATGGTGACTTCTTGTATGTGTATGGTGCTCACCACAGAATAAGTCAGCAATATTATCATCTTTTATTTTGTATTATTTCACTGTTGAACATGTATTAGTATGTGGGCATCACTTCAAAACTTCAGTCAGCTTCTGGAAAAAGTTTTAATCTTTGAAAAATTTGTTTGAAAAAGTGCCAATCTTCCTGTAGAATTTTTTTTTACTAAAATACACTAAATAACCACATGTAAGCCTTGTTTTCTGTGTTATGTGAATGTAAGTTTATTCAAAGAACTTTTGTATCCATGGGATATGTGAAGGCGCTTTTTATAGCACAGTTTGACAACACAAGGCCTGGATGAGTTTTTTCTTTTCTCTTGCACATACATCTTGCTGAGAAGCATGCCATTTTTTTTTTCTTCGGGTGTTCAGCTAGGCATACTCTAATGAAGAGCTGGAGATTTTTCAGACTGTCTTTTTAACTCGGTATCTGATTTTATTATTTTTTTTTGTTTGTCTTGGTTAAAATTTCATGCTTTTAAAAGGAAAATAGTTAATTCTTTGAAGTGTGATTGACAAAGTTTGGCTTAGTAGAAATAGAGACTTACCTGAATGCATGGCACTTTCTACTGTGAAACACCAGCTATGGTTGTTTGAGCACCATTCTCCAACTGCCTTGTTACCAGGAAAGTTTCTGTAATAGCCCCAGCATCCTTTAAAAACTCAGTAATAGTTCTCTATTTCTGTCTATATCAGCTTAAGAGAACCCTATTTGATAATTGATCTTTTTAGCCAGAGTTGCATACTACTGCTATTTTATTGGAAATTCTAACCCATTGAGAATTAAGTTTCATATTGATATGTTTGAGTGTTGAAAATGACAAAATTGTCTTTCAACAGTTGAGGACGATACACGCGAAATTGTCAGGAAGGCAGCTCAGGCGTCCGGTTCTATGTCCGATACAGGTAAAAACTTACTTATATGTGGTGTACAGTTCTCTGTGAATCAGAGCATCAAAGCAGATGTTTTGATGCTGAGATCATCTAGTGACTGCTTTTTCCTTTTTTTCTAGACTTAGTAAGTAGGACTATGCTGGTCACACATTCATCCATTGAAGACATATGGGTTTCAATGTTCTGTGTATGGCATGCTTGAGCTTATGTCTATAGGTCATATGATGAGAATGAAAGTGATGATTTGGGAAGGCTCTTGACTACTGAAAAATCCAAACCACAGTTTATTGCTGGGGTTTTTAGTCCCGGTCCATGCCTTACACAGCACCATATTTCATATCTTTTACAGAATTCAGCATTACTTTCAACCCAGATGTCTTTCAGCCTCATGTCCGGCATGCTGAGCCAGATGTAAGTAGTGATCTGCGCTATATAGGAATGATTTTTTGGCCAACATAAATTTAAGATTATGAATTTCCCATTGCCGTTATTTTGCAATAATGCTGGAGATCTGATCATGGCCAGTTCCCCAATTAATGGCAGACAGAATGTGAGCAGTCTTATAAGAAGAAAATTATATCAGATGGAATTTCCAATCTGAGGTCACTCAATAATATTTTGTTATTAACTGGTTTTATCTATCACTGGTTTAAACTTAACTGATTAAAGACTACAGCAAAAGAGATTGAACAGGGCATTAAGGTCGAGCACATTTAAGATTAAACTGATGTCATCTCATGAATGTAAAGTCATTAATAATATCCTGAATGACATGTAGAAAGAGACTTGTCTTTTCTTCTTTATAAACACATTTTTTTCGAGAAAAGTAAAAGTCTCTGCTGTAGTATTGTAAGATATATCATTTGTGTGTCAGTCCTGGTAGTGCTTAATAATGCTGCTGTTTTATAGTTTTACAAGAGAGATGATGCCTCTTTTTATTAGTTAATCAGAAGGGCACACAATCGGTTATCTTAGAAACTATAAAAGCTACAGGAAAATACTCAGATGGAAAAATGAAGAAAAATTCAGTGGTACCAAAAGATGAAATTGACTGAATTTGGCATATGTTGTCTTTAAATGGCAAAATGTGTTAGGTACATCATGACTATTTGCTTAGTGAGAGATATTCTTCAATTTCTACATTCAAAAGTAGATGGCAGAATCTTCCATGATTTGCATTATTCTCAATCCAAACCTAGCTGCCTGAAATACCTATTGCATCTGAAACTTGGTGGCATTGCATCACTACAAACTTCTGAGGATAGGAGCTGAACACACAGTGGTGTACAGCACATTTAAACATCAGCCCAATGAGAGAGTCAGTTGTGGCTAAAATGTAGGATTGGGATGATCTTGGAATTTGTAGATGATTGCATAAGCATACCCTACTGTCTTGAGACTGACCAAGTTTGATTTGGAATTTTTGTTTCTGCAGAGTGAAATGTTCAAGAAAGAAAAAGAACTTGTAAAGATGGCTTCTCAGCATATTGTTGCTAGTCAGATTCCTCTAATGGTGAGAGTGATAACTTTGGTTAACCAATTTCATCCAAACTGTTGCTCTGCCTCATTTTTATATATCTGTCTCATGATTTATACAGAACAAGTGACAGGACATTGACTGTTTACTACATCTGTATAGTCTGTTTTGATACTTGGTTGTTGTTCAGAATTTAGAGTGAAAATAATGTTATAGAATATTCAAAGACTGTCTTATTACTAGAGGTTGTTGCCATTTATCATAAAAATATATTTCTTTGGTTGACTATTTATCTCAGGCATGTATTCCAGTTCCACTTGACTTTTCTTATCTCTGCTGTTTTCTGTACCACTCACTGATCTGACAAACAGTCAACAGTGGAATATAGTGTTAAGAAGTCCCATCATAACATGATGTACATGAATGATATATGTCATCATTCTCTAATATGTGAATGCTGATAAAGAAGAAAGAACACATAGATAGTATCCTCCATAAATAGCATATTTTATCGTTTTAAGGTGCATTACTTCTTTTAACCATTTAGCCTTCATTTACCAATATAGACACTTAAATGGCATGAACATGGTGCTCAGTGATGTTTTCATTTGTTAACATTATATTCCTATTTAGATCAACGACTTCCTTGACCATACCTCATCTCCAGTTGATGGGATCACTCTCACAGAGTCTATGCATGCCAGGTAATTGTGATTAGCCCTTGTGGTGCTATAGTAGTTCCAGTTCTGACCTTCATTCCACTATGCTAGATACGTTGGTGGAATAAAATTCCATGCCAGTGCCAACTATGTGATGCAGCAGTTGAATTTTGCAGCCTGGTTTCTACTGGATGGCTGGGAGACGACAAGCTGAATGGTTATTATCTGTAACAGTGGGTCAGGCAACCAGTGGGAGGCTGAACCTGAAGTGCGAGAAGTAATAATCAATTAGATGATTGGACAGTCATCATTACACATAACATGTGAACATCCAAGGCCATTTTTTTTCTGTTAATTTGTAAAATTACAATGTGAAGCTCTATGTAACATCATTTTGATGCATAAAGATTTAAATGGTGTTTAATGAATTAAAGGGCATTCACTGTGAGGAACTTGGATGTAATCTGTGAATGAGTATGGGAAGGGGGAATGGAATAGCAGGGAGAGTTGGGGAAGGGCAAATGTGGGGAAGGCTGAAATAACTAGGGTGGTAGGAGTAATATTTAGGGCTGTATACATGTGGTTATCTATGCCCTGTGAAGAAATGAAATTTTGTTGTGTTCTCAGTTGGTTACATCCTGATAGATGCTAACTGTTTTCCACCTTTATTTTTCAGGGGCATCAACATACGATACCTTGGAAAGGTTGCAGAGAGCCTGGCAAAATACCCCACCCTGTCCTATGTATATGTAAGTATGCAAACCATCTGATAATTGAGGCAGGATACAAACAGTCTCAGATGTGATGAAATTGTAAAACTAGTAAGGATTCAGGCATCCATGCATCATACTGTGTGACCATAATTTCATGCCAACTATGCCTGCCTGTATATGTGTGTATTTTGTGGAAATTTTATCATTTAGTGTCTTTTTTGGGGCCATCCTGTAGCCATTTGTAACCTTGTTTTCAGTAGAGAAAATATGATGTTATATGTAATATTTTAGTTAGTGTCCACAATCAAAATAATTTTCAAACACATGGGAAGAATTTGAAAGCATATTGGAAAGAATGCCTTTCTACTATAGAGAGGGAAAAGTTCACACCATCTTTCAGACTTTCATCCCCAGTTGCCCCTTCCATTTCAGACCATTGCCATCAGTGAACTCCTATGTCGATCAGCCAAGCATCTGTTCAACCACTACATGCAGGGAGTGGATATGATGAACACAGCAGCTGCCATCAGCCACTTTCTCAATTGCTTCCTCGGCTCCTACCCCACTCCCCATGCTCAGATCACTGCTGAAGAGGTTTGTGAGCATTCTTTTAACATACCTGAGCGGGATGAACACTTTGTTTAAAAAACAGTTGCAAAAATACATAAACTTGCCATAAGAAAATAATCAGACCTCCAGATACCATTAAGAGAAGAAAATGCCCAGGCATTGAATTAAAACAGAACTGGTGTCAATATTTTTAAGCAAAAGCAAACCATAATTTGGGCCCATATCACCTCTTCAGTTGGGCAAAGTTGTTTGTCATATACTTCATGTCGAATTTTGTTTTGTCTTAAAGTAGAATACAAAAGATCTAAAAGTTTCTAATGCAAAACTACCTTTTGTTTTGTTCACTGGTAATGCTTTTCATTTCAGAGTAAAGCTGCAAAGAGAAAGAGCAAGCGAAAAAATAAGCACAGTGTTGTCTTCAGTATAGGTAGGTATGAAAGTTCTTGATCATGTTTGGATAAAGTGAATGTCAATGTCATGCTCCTAAATCATGTTAATAATTTTTGTTTGATACATTATTTATCTTATGGCAGAGGAAAATTGAATGTGACGCCCTTGCATTTTATGTTGTTTATGCACCTGGTAGTTCACATTAAGATGCAGTCTCATGTTAGTATTCTCTTTATGGTGTTCTACATTCTTAACATTTTGTGTAATGCCAGAGAGCATTATATTTGTAGGCAATATGTTTTGTTTGGTGTGGAGATAGACAAAGCAAAAAAATGTGTGGACCACAAGACATGATGCTGTATCTTAATATAACTGTGCTTTGACTGTATGTAGTACTGTAGACAAGTAGTATCTCTGGAACTGAAGATCTGTGACTGTATGCATAAGTCTTGCATTAATTTGTGCTCTGTAGTATCTATGGGAAGCACAACTATTTTGGGAGTTCCCATAGTTACAGCAGTGTGCAAGTTCATGCAAGAATTAATGCCCATGATTATTGATGTCCCATATCTTGCCAAAAATTCATTCAGGAGAGGGAAAGTAGCTTTAGAAGCCTAAATTTCACATTTTGAAAATAAGTTCAGTTAGGAAAAGCTGTGTTGGAAATTTGATATTTCTTTTAGGTAGAAATTATTATTTTTTTATTTTGTTCTTTAAATAATGCAATGAAAGTTGTTGAGCAAACGTTTTACGTTTTCAGAAAATACAGAATGGTCCTCAGAGACGCCTAAGAGTTTGTGGAAGAAAATTATTGATGAGGCAGACAGTTACTATGGATATACTTTGGAGTGGTGAGTTGTGAAACTTCCATTGTGAAATATAATGATCACAAAAACTTGCATACAGAGTTGAAAATCCTCATTCAGATATGGAAGCAAAGTGAAATAGACACATAACATCACTCTTTAATGTATGGTGGCAGCTAGAATAGTGGAAATCGTCCTTACTTGCAGTTTTATTATTTTAGGATGGGAAATTAGTCTATTGCTTGTTGCTAATTTCAGATGAAATTCATGTTGTTTTTGGACACATCAATTTTATAGAGACTCACTGACAAAAGTAACATTACGGTTGAACCAGTTCTCACCATCACATCACCATACTGGGCACGATAGTTGAATAAACTTGCATGCCAGCGCCATGGTGGAAGGTGGCGGTTGAATTTGCAGCCTAGTGTTCACAAAGAAGAGTGAAGAGTGCTCTTAACCAGTTCTTTTCTTGTAAAAGTGCCATATCTCTTGTAGATTGGAAGTGAGCTGCCAGAGTGTTGCTGCAGAGAAAGAATGTTACCTCTTATCTGAGAGAAAATTATTTTTCACTCTTTCTTGCTTCAGTGATGGCATTGACGGTGCATTGGAGCAATACAGTTGTCAAAGAGTGGCCATGCTTCGCTCCATTTGTATCAAGGTTGGGGTACAGATACAGCTGAGGGAGTTTGCACTGGAGAATAGGAGCCGGGCCATCTTCACAGAGGATGATATTGTCAATGTGTTCCCAGTTGTTAAACACATTAGCCCAAGGGTAAGTTTTTGATAAGTCTTGTGATAAATGTTAGTCACTTTGGAATGGTTTATTTTAACCAAAGTGCAAACCTGCCCTTCTGCATTACTATGTCTAGGTAGGGAGACAGCTGCAAGCAATGTGAAGAGTATGTAGACATCTATCTATTATGTTTTTAAGGTAGAAAAGAATTAAATTTCTCTCTTTATTTGATTATGGTATGGTCTACCCCTTATGAATTGCTGGTGTAAAAATTATCTTTTAAAGTTTGTGAAACTGTGCTGCATAAGCAGAAAGAGCTCTGATTTTGACTCAAGAGTTGGTGTGGATTAATGCGATTAGTGCCCAGAATGAACAAGACAAACCTTTTCTTTCTATTTTCTTTGTGAATATTATTCCACCAGTGTCCTGAAATGATGGAACTGCATTCAAAATAAAAGTCCAGCTTCTGATTTTTTTTATAAAGAATATTTTAAAGTTACAGAGCATGCATCACACTTTTTTTTGCCTTGGATTCCTTCATTTGCCAGGATCCATCTCGGACTTCATGCTTTCATCATCCTGTTAATATTTTTACCTTTACAGGCGACAGATGCCTTCCACTTTTTCTCAAGTGGCCAGAACAAGATCCAGCAGGGACTTCTCAGGGAGGGATACGAGTTGATCAGTGAAGCTCTCAACTTGCTCAACAATGTGTATGGAGCCATGCATCCTGAGATTGCTGCTTGCCTCAGGTTGCTAGCCAGATTGAACTATATCATGGGAGAATTTGGGGAGGTGAGGAGAGCATATTTTTCATCCTGACATTTTTGGGTTTGAAAGCTTTTGGGAATGCCTCATTTGAAGGGGCTTGATAGTCAGAACATTTGTTGATACATTTATGAACTTGTACCTTGGGCAAAATCCTTTTACACAGGGCCCACTTGCTTGTGCCTCATTGTCTGTTGACTGTCATCTTAATTAATCTAAAGACAGATATTATACCCAATAGCCCTTGATTTCTTTATCCCTGATCTTTCCCAAGCCTCCAATTTCTCATTCACTCAGCAGCTGGAGTATATAAAATTCCTTTCTTTCTTAAGAAGTAGAATAAAGGTGTAATTAAATTTAATCTTGACTAGTCATTGAAACCTTTTTATCTTTTCTTGTCAGGCTAGATTTTTGAATGTTTTGATCAGTTGATATGATTTACATTTTCCAGGCAATGTCCTACCAACAGAGAGCTGTCTTGATGAGTGAAAGAGTGTTGGGAGTGGATCATCCCAACACAATTACAGAATTTGTAAGTATGATAGTAATAATTATGATAATAATAAATAATTATAATAATGAGATTATAAGATTTGCATCCAGGCTATGCGTAATGAAGCAGCTTAATATTGTTATTGCCCAGCATTTCAGTTCATTCAGTTAACTTCTGTCTTGGGAAACATTGTGCTAATGTAGGAGCTCAACACATAACATTTGAAATATATTTATCACTGCACATAGGAAGGCACCAGTTTAATAGATGGATTGATGATGGGAAATAGTACTGAAATGCATTTCCAAGGTATATGGGAATCTGGCTTCAACTTTGAGATTCTGACTCCAGTACTTAAATTATTTGGCCATGCTATAACATGTGAAATTCTTTTCCCTGAAATGTCTTTTCTCACCGATGATTTATGAATAGGTTTTAAATCTTATTTCCACATCTGCAGGCCCACCTTGCACTGTACTGCTTTGCCAACAGCCAAGTAACCAGTGCTTTGAGGTTGATGTACAGGGCTCGTTACCTGGCCATCATTTGTCATGGAGAGAATCATCCAGAGGTTGCTCTCATAGATGTAAGTAATGTTATGATTATTTTCATTAATTAATATATGGATAGCTTCAGCACAAAGACTTGTAATGTTGAATTACAGTAAGGTTGAATTTCACCTTGCAAAAATTGTAATTCTTCATATCCATGTGGTGTTGTTGTGCTTCATCTTTGTGTGGTGTCAAAATGACATGCAGCAGCAGTGTGTATGTGATTGTCACACAACATTTCAACATTATTTGGGATGACTTTTCATTCTTGCTTTCAATGTTGGAAGAATTTTATTGTTGTGAGATGAAAAGAAAAAAAAAATTGTCAGGCATATGAAATAAGTCAGGGATTTGAGAGTCCATCATGAGGTTGGTGGTAAATCAGAATGGGGCTTGTCAGTATAAGGGGCAAAATTCTCACCTAGCCATATCTATGATGATCTATCTGGAGCCTTGTTTGAATGATGTATCTTTGATGGTCTGATTATTAAATGATAGGACTGAGATATGGCTTGTTCTGTTAAAATATAGTCATGAGTTTATGTTCTAGTAGCAGAAGAGAAGTAGAGGACAGATTTACCCATCCATGTCAATATCCATGTGGGAATTGTCCAGCTAAATACTTTCAATAGTAAACCTCCATTGCACTGGTTCAAGAATGGAGTTATCCTGCATGCTGTTTCGACTTCTCTTACCCTTGTCATGTCTGGTATCACTCAGTATTTGCAGTTTGCTCTCGTCGTTATCCCATGTCACTTACCATCCTTTACCATCCTTTTCATTCATTTGTTTTTAATCAGCGCTGGCATCACATAGTGACACAGTCACGTTCTTTGTACAGTTTTTCAGAATGTGGATTTTTTTTCCCCTCTTTGTTCTTTGTGCCATGTGGATGAAAAGTATTAAGAATGGGCCATGATGAATACTGGTAGTCATGATCCAATCCAATAGTGGTAAATGAGGGAATAAAGAAGTTGCAAGGCTAGAGCACCTACTGATAGAGTTCTCTTCGAGTGATGGTTATCACTCATTCTGCTCCGTCAGTGGAACATCTCACCATTTAAGACTGTGGTACATCCCCTTACCAAATACAGCAAACACATTTTATTCATGTCTGAATACTCTTCACATCTTCAGAGTAACATTGGTCTGATTTTGCAAGCAGTTGAAGAGTACGACTTCTCACTGCGTTATCTGGAACATGCACTACAGCTTAACATCAGGTAAACTAGAACTAGTTATTTACACAACCACTTTATTTCAATCCACATATTAATACTATATAAAATTAGTATAACATCTTTAGAGACAAACGTGTATGAATCTTCCTCTGCTCTCTCGTTTTTCTGTCTTCTTTTATTTTGTAAGGAAATAGAGCAAAGTCTTTCTAAATTTGCAGAGGATAAAAAGACAGCTGAAGCCATATCAATGATGACACATCTAGAGCCTTTTTTTTTATGATTAAATCCCTGAATACAGAATGATAGGACTGAGATATGGCATGAACAGAATATTTTCAAATAGCCCTGTTGAGATGAAAGTATCCTGTGAAACTTTCGCAGCCATCCTTTATCAGGAGGCTGATCCATGCTTATGCTACATGAAACTTGCGTGAGGAGTGAACACACTGATGTTTCAAAGTGAAACTATGACAGTATTGTTTGAGGTTTAGCGGTTTTGCCTTCTCAGGTACTTCGGATCTGAAAGTCTGAAGACAGCTATGACTTATCACTTGGTGGCCAGGACTCATTCATGTCGGGGAGATTTTAGGTCAGCTTTGCAGAGTGAGAAGGAGGCATATACTATTTACAAGAGCAAGGTGAGATGAAAACTCTGCATTTTTGGGTCCTCTTTGTTTCTGTTTCTTATCAAATAGGACCATCAAGATAAGTATTGAGCAACCCTTGTCCTTTACGAATGAGATGAACTGACAAGATTCATAGTTTTAGATGACAAGGGAAAGCTAGCGCCACTGACTGCTTGAAAGAACTCAGACCTTTTAATTGAAACATTTTGTCAAAGCCTTTCCTGGTGCTCTGAACAAGATACTAGAAAACAAAGTAAAGCAGGCAGGCTCTAGGTTGTTGCATAAGCTATTTTCCTAGACCTAGCAAATTACTTTACCAGAATATCAGGGTTTTTTTCTCATGTTTTATGTTTTCATGTGTTGTAAAATGTTTAAAATTTTTGTTTTTCAATTTAGTTGGGAGAGAACCATGAACGCACAAAAGAAAGCTCTGAATGTCTTGCCCACCTGACCAAACAGGCTGTGGTTGTACAGAAGAAGATGAATGAAATCTACAAGGGAGAGGTCAACTCAACACTGCCACCTATACAGGTAGAGTATAGGAGACTTAAACATTGGGTATGCCAGAGAGGTCACTGGTGTGAGAGCCATGTACTTTAGTGTAGATCTCATTGATATGTAAGACTGGCAGTCACAACGTCTAAGTCAAATTCAGGCCACATGTTCAAGCAGTATGGCTGACTTAAAAAGTCATAATACAGTAAAATTCACCCAACCTGGAATTTCATGTAACACAAATGAAAAGAAAATCCCAGTCCACAGGCTAGTGCTATTCATAGGAAAATATTTTCAGTAACCTGATAACAAGTTTCAGGGAACCTTTGATAGCATGACAACTGTCGCGCTACCGAGAGAAGAAAATGTGACAGAGAGGAGGGGGAAATAACTTAGCAGTTTTGCCTTCTTTAGTCCATGGGTGGTTGGGTTCATGGAGGTCACATTAAATACTGGGTCAGTCAAGTATGATGACAACATATGGCAATCCCTCACAACACACAGCTTGAGAGCAGGACTTACTGAATTCTGTGCTCGCATTTATTGTGAAAGACTGTTTGTTTGCCTTTATACTGTAAATGGATAACACAAAACTCCCTTTACCAGCTAAGACTTAGCCAGTCCCTTCAGTTTCATGTTAACAGGATTCTACTTTATGTTGTTGGTCACAAGAGCAGTGTCATAGGAGTTTCCTGAAATTCTGCTGAAGTTGTAAACATTGCCATTAAGTTAAAAATAATTCTCAAAGAGCATAACATGTGGCAAAAAATATCTGATGCTACCAGAATAGTTTTCACAGCAGTCAAAATATGCAGCAGATGGGGTAAATATTGTTACAAATGCTGAAGAAAGCTGTTTTACCAGTGCACTCTTTATTTCGTAATTTTGTCAAAGTTTTACTGCCTTCACATTCACCATACAACTGCATCACAAATTCACTTTCCAGCCTTACATTTCCCTTTCGTGAAAAAGGCTCAGCCTTAGAATATAGTCCTTCTTTCCATGATCAAACTTAGAAATCATCCAGTGTGATAAGCATACAGCAGCTGAAATTTCTCTCAAGTATCAATTTCTGCTCTTGTGGTTCCAATGATGAGATGTATTCATGTGTGCATATATTCATATATTCTTGCCATCTTCAGATTCAGCCACCATCCTTAGCTGGAGTGCTCGAAACTTTGAATGTCATTAATGGCATAGTTTTTGTTCAGATCAGGTATGTGGAAGATGGTGTGGAATTTCTCACTTACTGTGGTCATTACAGTAGAACCTCAGTACAATGTATGTGTGATACATGAAAAGAGTGTACTTAATATCAAGTTTCACCTGAATAGTGAAATAATGGAATAATAATGAATCCGTACATGTGCAAGTCATACTTAATAAAAGGTACACCTATTAAATAAGTACTTCTTATGTATTTTTTTGTCAGATAAGTTTAGTTTTAGTGGTGTGGGAAAGAGATGCACATAAAGGTTAACATGAATTATTTTT
>JAWQUT010000180.1:124551-159464 GCA_033807755.1 Ellobium chinense | reverse complement strand
CTGTTATTGCTACCCTAAAGATAGGATTTGAATGGTCACCACATATAGATGATTGTCATAAGCATATATATATATATATATATAACATATTCAGTGACTTAGTTCTGATATAATTTACTCCACTTTAACACAGCCTCAAATTTTTCGGAAAGAATATTTTCATCATGAATATTTAAAAAATTGTAGTGCTGATGGGAGATTTTTCCATGCCTCTGTGAATTGAAATCAGTTGAAGTCTGTTAGAAATAGCCATGTTGTAAACTTTACAAGGAGATAAAATTAAGGTCTAACATCTCAGTTACCTCGCTTTTATCTAACTTCATCTTATCTGACTTGATCTAAATGTGTTTTTTTGTCTGTCTCAGTCCTGATGAACTGGAAAAATTCAAGCAAGAAATGAGCAAACGTCAGCCTGCAGATCAGGCGGGTCAGCAGAAGTTGGAAGATGACCACCCAGAATTGGTTGGGGATGGGGACAAAGCTGAAATCAAAGACATTAAAGCAGAGACTGAAACTCCCTCAGTTAACAAACCAGCTGAAAATGGTGTTGATGTAGTCAACAGCAACAATAACAATGACAACAGCAAGAACAGCAGCAGTAGCAGCAGTCCAGTAGTTGTGGAGGGCATTGCTCTTGCATAATGGAAAGATGGGATGCCAGGGGATAGTTTGCTTGATGTCATTCTCATGAATGAATGTTTGGCCCCACAATGTGGAGTTTGCTTTTCTGCTGTGACTGGACTGATGCCTGTGACAGATGTTTTCACAAGTGGAGCACTGATGTCAAATGTTCAAAATTCCTTGACCATGCTGCCTTACTCAGCTGTTTATGTAATGGCAAAGTGTCCTGCCCATATGTCAAATATATCATGCGAATAGATCACTTTGTTATAACATAACAATACTTGAACATATCAAAATCTTCTGTCACCTGAAGAAAACCGTGTAAATGGCATTACTGTGAACTTTTTTTTCGTTTTTGGTTATGGCAGCTTTAAGAAATTGGTGTGTCTTCAAAATCTCTGAATGATGGTTGCTTATTGAATGTGCAGAAAGAAATATATATCATGATATAATAGAATTTGGTTAGCAGATCAGACTATAAGCAAATAATGTAGTCAATAATATTGTGATCACTCTTGCTGTAAGATGGAATTGTAAGTATTGCATCCTAATACATCAGATTTCTTTTATGATTTGTCATGGAATTTTGTCAAATGTTATTGAAAATGCATTGAATGCTACTGGTAGCATTGTACCTTACCTTTTTTTTAATCTTATTTTAAGAGCCAATGAAACCATGAAAGTCAGTGATTATTTTATGGCTAAAAATGACTGCCCTGTCAACCATATGAATTTGCTTTGAAAAATGCAGTCGTCAATTCCATGGAAGTTATATAATTTTATATGTTAAGACAGATGACATGGTCATGGCAGATTATAGGTCATGGCAGATTATAGTTTTGTCAGATCTTGAACATGTGGAGGATGGCAGCGAAAATGTGGATGGTTGGAAATTTCTAGGAAAGGGGCTATGGGAGAAGGCCACAAAACCATGTGCATTTATTGTAATAGCTTTCTATTTTGCTTGTGATGAAGTGGAAGAGTTTGTGAGAAGTGGAGCTGTAAATAAGATTGTGCACAAGGCAAATTTAATTTTGTATCTGTATTATTTGTTACCTTAGGGAATGGCACCATGAGCATTTCATTCACATTTTTAAGTCTTGAAAATGGACCCTATGCTGACTAGGCATGTTTGACTGTGTTAGGCACGGACCGTGTAAAAACATTAAATATGTCACAGGTCTGGGACAAGTAGGATTAACTTCAAGAGGACAGTTCTGTCTTCTGTGTTAAACCCAGAACAGATTGTCATCTGAATGACTGTCTTTTTGCCCTACAAAATTTTACCAGGTGCCTGGATGGTTTGTCATAAAGATGTTGAAACTTTTATAGACAAAACTGCATCTTGTGCAAATTCACAATAGAAACAGAAGGGTTGAAATGAACTGCATAACCTTTTAAATTATTCAAATCAGAATATAAATTCTTCAAAGTTGTTTGTTTGATGGATGAATGAGCCCAAACTGTCTTATAACTCAGTCAGAACATAATTCCTGGCTACATTGAAATGTGTGCCACTCTTATTCTTTATGAAAGAGAAACATGAAAAGGTTGAAGCTGATCCACAAACGGTAACTGGTGATCCAGTTGAGTCACGCTGATTTGACTGGAATTTTTGAGAGACTCGGCCATCAGGTATGCAGCAGGAGTGAGCACTTACACTGGCAGTCGATTACACAATCACTCTGAAGTTGATTACAGAAAGTAACCATATAGCTGAACCAGGCTGGTGACTGGTTTAACTAAGTGTTGAGTTTTATTTGTAGTGCATGATTGGTTGCAAAATACGGTAGGATTACCGTAGGCCCTAATATACTCTTTTGTAGAAGAAGTCTGAATGTTGAATTTGATGGCAGGAAATTATGTAAGCAGATTCACCGTTGTTGTGTGTATGGCACTATTTTGTTGTGGGGGATTTTCATTTCACACATTTAAAGAAAGTTACCAGTCGGTTATATTTGCAGATATGCACCTTTTATACCAACTTTCTTGAGAGAAGTATAATAATTGTGACTGCATCAGTAGATGTGATTGAAATAATTTGGGAGCTTCAGTTCAGTTTTTGAACTTTTGATTTCATTTTAAAGAAACTGGAGGTTTTCTTAATCAAATGCAGATGTATTTTGCGGATGATAATGGTATTAAACTTTTTAGTTCAGATTCTGTTTCATTGCTAAGCATTGAAAATGGCCTGTCATTTTTCTGAGAGAAACATTTTTGCAAAGCTAAACAGAGTTGGTGTGTGTCGTTGCAACCGCAATTTTGGCAGGAAAATATGATGCATTTTGATTTTTTAATGTGTCACATAGGCTTTGACTTTGGTCTTCTGAACAACATGGTACCTCTCTCAAAAATCACCCAAGTCTGACAGTATGGTGACTGTGACAAGGCTGTGTATTATATTACACATAGTGTTCATAATAATTTTTCTGAAGCATATACCTGAAAAGTTCTGACTTCAGGGTGTTATGACCTAACTTGGCTGAATACTTTCTGCCTTTTGTAAATGCTAGAGATTGCCCTCATGTTTAAGCTGAACTGTATACGGACACATTGCAACAGATTTGCAGGACAGGCATTTGTGTCTGTCCTTTGACATATTTGTAGCTGTGGCCTTGTCTCTAACCACAGTCAATGGTGTGGGCCTATACCTTTGTCATTGTGTTCTCACAGAGTGTACTAATCTGATGCATGTCTTGTGTTTTGTGCATGCATCGCTCCCTCTGACAGGTTACTCTGTCAGGCTATTGAATATGTAATAAATTGCCAGTGTAAATAACCCCAAATGTCTATCAGTGTAATTCCAGACCTAAAGGAATGTGACAGTCTGATACTGCAAAATGTGAAGGTACCTTCTTCATTTCTGCTACTGGTTTGCATCAGAAGAGCTAGTGGTAATTGCAGCGCAGCCAGCTGTATTCTGATGCTGATGTAATTGGTAATGGTAATGAATATGGACCTTGTATTCTGAGGCTGCAATGCAGCTTGGTTACTTTTGGCTTGGATTCTCTGAGTTGTTCAGAATGAATGTCTCTTGCACTCTTCCTTTCCAGCTCTCCATCTATTTCTCTCTCTCCCCCCCCCCCCNCCTTTTTTTTCTTTTTTCTTTTGTCACAGCACTTCCCTTGTGTGAATGGAAGTGCTGAATATTGTTAGCTTTAGTTCATTCCTTAGATTTTAGTTCATTCCTAATGATTGCCATTTGTTGCATGAAGACTGTATTATGTAAAATATTTGTTGATTTGAATTTCATGATTTTTTATTGTTTTATTTTCCTAATCCTAGATGTGCTAATGTGATCTAAATAATGACACTCGGAGCTTGATGCTTTAGTTGCTTGCTTGCATGTGGCATGAATTGATGTGCTTCAGGTGTTCAAAACAATTCAGATGTAATTGTGACTGTGATGGCCATTGCAATGTCTGAGGACCTTTTCTAATAAGGACAGTCTACATAAGAGAGTTTACCAATGTTCAGTCAAAAAAACAAAACAGCTAAGGAAATGAACACCATCGAAGTTTAATCGCCCAAATTGGTTTGTATTTGAGTATAACATTGATTATTTTTTTTTTTTATCTTATATGGACTGTACTTATTGGCAAGCTGTTTATACATTGTCATAGTCACTGAACCTTTTTCCCATTTCCTTACCCACTGCTGGGTTTGCTACAGATGGTTTTACAGATATTTTTCGAATTTAGACCAAACTGCAAACAAAACATCATGTTTGCAGCAGATGTGAATTTTCTTGTACACATTTACTTCTTCCAGTTTTCCTAGCAATGAGAAAGAAAAAAATGAACTGAAGTTTTTCCTGCTGATATGAAATTGTTTCTGAATAAAGGGCTTCATTCATACCTTTGCAAAACACATGGTTATGTATATAAACCACAGAATGTTTTAGAAAGGATAAAAGGATGCTGGACTTATGGTCCAGCAGCCCAGAAATCAACTGCATTTTTGTTTTTTTGTTGTCCCACAAGAGGGTCAGGGATGGTATATCAATGTCATTAAGAGTATTTGATCTACACTGTTGCAAAGAGTATGCCTGGATAGATTTTTGGGATTCCTTTCTGAACTCATTGATCTTGCAGTGGTGCTTGCCAGCTCAGGTCAGTTGAAAAAAGGTGCCTACCTGAGTATCATATATTGCTCAGTGGATGTCCTTATTGTACTCAAGAAGTACTTTGAATCACTGTGCCATCCACTATCATGCAGTCATGCTTGCTTATGACATGTCATTGTAGATTCCTCACTGGTCTGTGTTCTTAGCACAGTGCACAATCTCAAAGCACCATACTTGATATTATAGTGAAATGTTGTGGCAGTAGGGTGGTAATTCAGCCAGTATTCAGAAAAATGTGATTCTCAGATTATATTAAGTCATCTTTCCCTCAATATTAACCTGATAGCAGATTTTATAGCAATCACTGTTATTTGAAACGAATCAGAGAGGTTTGCAAGAAATTTGCTAAATTATTTTGTAATACTGCTAGAATACCAGATGAAAGTTTGGTGATAGAGTGTTAAAGTAATATACTTGTATATATATTTGTCTTGAACAATTCTTGCAAAAATTGAATTATGTGACTTTTGCTCACTTCGTTCAGACATCTGCAACCAAGATTTCAGAACCAGATTGAGCCCACAGCATTTCATAGCTGCAGTAAACAGTATTGTCTGTAATTCAATATGAATTTAATGCTATCAGGTATACTACTAGGTTGGACTAGGGTGCCTGTCATTTCTCCGAAGAGTAAACAAGTTTGGAGACTTTACACGAAAACCCAAAATGATATTGCTCTAGTTCAGCCTAATGGTTTCCTGACCAGTCTCATCCATCATATCAGGGTAAATCATTACAATTACTTCATTCAGACATTCCATGGATGTGGTTAAGAGTCACGTGAAAACCTTGTATTTGAGGACTGACAAGAAAGTTTTGCAAGAACAATTCAGTTTGATTTAGAGTCTTGGGTGTGTGTGTGTGTAGGGGGGGGNGGGGGGTGCGCAAGATCAGGCTCAGTAGGTTTGTTGCTGGTATAAAAGTATCTCACACTTTGTCAAGCCAGAGTCAGTGTAGTTGGGCAGAAACAGTGGTACAGTTCATACTGATGAGGACAGAGAAATGAACCTCCTGTTTATTATTGTGTTTAGAAGAGTGGTGAATCTATTAAACTATTAGCAGGAGAACAAACAATATCATAGAATTGAAACCCTGTTTGTGAATATCAGACACCAGACAGAGAACCAATTTTGTTCATGTTTTATGCATGAAATGACTGGCATGGTCAGAGAATACTCCTACATCAGCCTAATACGATGTACACCAGACTTGCACTTAGATTAGCATGACAGGTGCAGTTTTCATTGAAAAGTATGTGTTTCATAAGAATTGTTGTAACTGCTCAGAATGAAATTATGGAGGAAAATGGGTTGAGTTTTTGAGGAAGATGGCTTCAGTACTTGCTTGACATCATTTATGGAATATGACCTTGTATATCAACTTGGAGAGTTGAAGCTATAAAAATGCCAATATTGTTTATGTGTAGTTAAAGTGATCCAATAACGATTTTGAGTAAAAGTATTTTGGATAAATACAGTGCTGTAATTGTTCCACCGGTATAACTGTTTTTCTGAAGGATGTCACTTTAGCATAAAAGCAATAACATGTATGCGTTTATTATTTCAATAGATTATTGTTGTATGTGGCTTAAGACTTCGTAGGAGGAAGCTTGGTGGTAAAGAACTTATGTGACTATCCACTGAATGTTTGAGACAAATACGCTTGTCTTTCTCATACACCTGCTGAGAAGTGTTTGGCCCTTCTATTTTCTCCTCATCACATCTTTAAAAGTTAAAATGTTTCTATGCGAAGTATTGAGACTGGAAGTTCAGTCAAAAGCACTACATATATTTTGTTGTCACCACAGTTCAAAATCATATGTGATTTTCTAGCTTTTGTTATAAAGGTAAATATTGGATGAAATGAGGATAAAAATGATGAAATGAATTGATATGATTAATAATACAGAAATTTTCATTTTCCTCCTGGAATTTTGATCATGATTTTTGGTGCAACTGAATGTGGATAATTTACATGTAGCTGTGAGTTACATCTGCTTCACAGGTTTTGTTATTGTTGCTAACAGAGAAGTCATCGAAGTGAAAGATAGACTGTTTGAGCTCATATTTTATGCAGACATAATGTTATGGTATATAAAGGCTTGGATATAAAGTATCAGTTGAAAAGTATAATGTAATCCTTATTTGTTGGAAGTATTCGCATGTGTGTTTTCAGAGCTGTTTGATTTTATGTTCAAGTGTTTTGAAGAATTTGAAAATCAGGTAAATAGCTGGGGCATATTCCACAGCAAATTAAAGAGTGAATGTTTCTTTCTTTCATGTCTTTCTTTTCTTGGGAAGAGAGATTTGATATCAAATGACTTTGCTTGTGATTAAAGTTTTTATAGGTAAATTGTCATTTCCATTGCAAAGTGATAAACCCTCAAGCTTAACCACTTCGCAGTGGAAGGGATTCAAATTAATGATGAAATATGAAATGCATTTTGGAGTTGGTGTTTCCATCCTCCTAAGGTACTTTGTAAATAGTCACTGTATTTTTTGCTAACTGCCACTCTTTGAGATATATTCACTAATCAGATAAATAATGTAAGCATTATATTTAGAGAGAGAAGCTCCAATGGTCATTGTCTAAACTTGCTTGTTAGGCAGGCTTATGTACGACTGTGGTGAATCAGGCGTGGAGTGAGACTACATCTGACCAGGTGTGCGCCCCNCCCCCCCAAAATTAATATCAAAACTTACTTTAGTAATTCACATTAACTGCAGCTGAAATATGGCACACATTGGTAGATAGATATTATCTAGTAATGCTACACACATTTAAAAATTATTTTTAAAAAATCCAACAATAACATGCCAAATGAGCATCTGACACATTTGCTCCAGTATTTTAATTTTTTGACATCTTAAGTTGGCATACAATTTTTTGACATCTTAAGTTGATCAGTGTGACAGAGGTATTGAACACCAACGTTATTGAAACATGCAGCAAATGTGTAAAGTTTATCCCCCACTGTGTGTGTAAAGTCTTTTTTGCCACTTAGTTTATTATCACATTACAAGAATGGTTGAGAATATATGCTTTGGAGAATGGGCAGAATTTCATGAAGAATTTAGTTTTAATCTTGGCAGGGATGCGCTGTGATACACAAATAATTTATTGTTTACATCTGTGCAAAAGGGAAAATACCAAATACTGTGAGAAGCTGATCAGCTGCCAAACGGAAATGTGTGGTGGAAATGTGAAATCTTATGACTGAAGTTTTTCTGAATGATAAAGTGGTATTGTTAGTGCAGTACTTTACACATCAGCCAGCCTCCTGAAATTTTATGCATTGTTCATTTGGATGTTTCTTTTTAAGAGTTGATTTGCATTTGTTTTTGATTGGGGTAGTAACAGCAACACATTTCATGTATTATAAGGGTGGAACTAACAGATGGGACAATTATGTTCATGGACATGAATTTTTTTAAGCTAGATGTACAAAACAGAATTATCAGAATTTGTACTTTTGAGTGATTGTACCTTACCTTTATAATACATATGCAGTTATCTGTATGTGTTTTTCCTTCAGATACACATACAGTGGATGTGTGGGTCTGTGTGAGTGGAAAGAAATTTGGTATGTAAAACATGGGCTAGCAAAGAAGAAGATTTCAGATCATTGCCTAGCATTGTCGCAGTTCATTTTCATTGAGGGAGGTTTTTATTGTCATGTTATTTTTGATTATTCTAAGACTTTGCTGTCTTCTGGATTCTAGTTATAAAAATACATCTTTGAATTTGCAACGAATAGTTACAGAGACATTTTAGCCACCAAATATTGACTGGGATTCTTTTCTTTATTGCTTTATTAAGTTTCCTTCAGCATGAACAGTGTGTATAAGAGCAGATGGTTTGCCTTTTTGCATGTCGAAATATGACGTGTGTGTTGTCCAAGAGATGACTGAGATTTTTGTATTATCAGCATTTCATTAATCAGTCATATCCAGGATCATTATTTCAGTAAATTTAGGCTTGATAATTTCTACCGCCTTCTTGCCAGAAATGAATGAAAAACTGGAAGTATTAAAACAAAAATAAAAGACCTGTCGATAGGACTTTGATATCAGATGCATTTTTGGCCAGCTGCCTTCTTGAATATTTCTGGCCTGTGGATTAATGCAAGTTTTGCCTCGGAGCAAATTTTGTTTTTCAATTTTTGAGTATGTAGTATATATGTGTCGCTTTAGATATACTCAGAGAACTATTCCTCAGTGATCCTTTAGAGTAAAGACAGATCATTGCAATAGGACTTTACTTGTGCCAGGGGTCATTCATTTCACTTTCAGATGGCCTGGTGCTGATCTTGCATGTACATACAGAGTTGAAAACTTTCGTTTTCTTTTCCTTCTCCAAGATTGGCAGCAGGCTACAAGAAAGCCAAATGAACGACTCCTTGAGCAAGTAGAGGCCTATGACAACAACCTGCCTTTATTCTATTATGAATAAAAGTCCATGGCAGAGATTGTACTACCATTGCAGTTTGTTATTTGCAGATCTTCAGGTATCCCTGTTCTTAAATTATGGATACTTCAAATTGTTAAAATGCTAACTCCTAGATATTCTTACCACCATTCATAAGAAGATCTTTACGGCAGCACAGTAACTTTCATATACCTCATCCCAATGATATGAAAAAGCTAGAAAACATTTTTGTGATCAGGTGAAAGAATGTGAGTAAATTGAGTATCAGTTCTGAGATTTTTTGCTTCAGATATGGTAGGGTCTGAACTTTGAAATGCTGCTGTGTCCGTTTTGTGCTAAGTATCCAGCTTGCAATCATTCAGTGGAGCTTATCACAAAGATTAATTTGTAAACTTACATCATTCTTGAACATGGAGTGCAGGATCTGCCATGCCCTGATAAAATTCTGTATGACACCAAAATCTAGTTAGTTATACAGTATATTGTGGTGGCATATACAGTGCTAGTATCTGTACGTGAATATTGACGAAATATACCTTATGATAGCTGCAAATTCAACTTTACGTTGAAACGTTATAGCCAAGGATAATTTCAACCATTATCATGAGTATAACCACCATTTTGTAGTAATAGATGAATGGAGTGATATTTATGTTTTGGTGATTTTGAAAACAAACATGTCATTATGTGGTTTTTGTTCTAATGATTTCATTTGAAATAGTATAGCACTGATAGTTGAATTATAAGTGGTGTGATAGTGCATGCTATGTTTGGTACTACTAAGAACTTTCAGTCTTTATGAAAAACCAGCTAGCCTTTAGTGGCATAATTATGATTAAAGATTTGAAAATTCTTACACAGGACTTTGTGTTTTCTGTCTGTTACTGTGGTAGCTATTTGTGTGTTGCTGTTAAGGCCGGCCTTCCATAGGACGGCACATGGCTCACGACATGTCGGCATGCGACGTGCGACAGGTCTTGACCCCCCCTCACATAGGAGACGCGACACGTTGGAACGGCATAGGCAGTCACACTTCCTTTCGTCAGCATGGATTTTTCTGATGAAGATACTTTGATTGCGCTAGCATTGCTAATAAAAGAATGGCAAAACAACCTTGTGTTCAGAAATGTTTTACATTGAATGGAAATAAATTGGTCATGCTGAAATGTTAACCATTATGACTGTGAAACCTGTTTATATCAAAATTAATAGAATACCGTAAACTGGGGGGGAGGCGGAGACTTTGCACAGTACAATAAACTCATCTGGTGGAAATTTACGATCAATATCTTCCCAAACTTGCTTTCTATGTTCCTTGTTATGGTAGTCTGGATTTTGTTGGGGGTCCCAAATAAGTGGCCGGGCTCTCACAAGCTCAATAAGCTTCTTCTTGTTGTCGTCCATCTCGAGTACACCTGCCACACACCTCACAAAAAGTGAACAGGTTGACTTTTCAACACACGCAGTTTTCGTTACCGCTGTGCCATGTCGTCCTATGTAGTAAGGCGGTACTCTAAATCTTTGTGCCCACTTTTGTTTTCACGAGTGATGTGCGTTGTGTGCCGCGTGCTGTGTGCCTTCCTATGGAAGGCCGGCCTAAGAATGTAGCATGTCAAGTCTGTAACAGTCACCTTACACTCTCACAGTGAGAGCTGTTGCAAGAAGAGATGAAAACTTGTTACGTCAACATTTATTTTATTCACAAAAATGATCACAACAACAGAACACAGCTTCCACCAAACACCTGCTTTAGAACTTTAAGTGCTATTTATAATTAAACCTGTAAGCTCTCACGACTTTCAACAGTGAAGGTCCGTGGATGACAATACCAGCCACACCTATAGTCTCTCTGTCTGTTAGACCAGCATCAACAGCACCATTCAACATTAAGGTGGGTAGTTTTCCATATCTGCACAAGCCGATGACGTAACTAAAAGAGAATATGACGTCATAAGCTTACTCAACTAAGAGACAACTTTGTGATACAAGTAGTCACAGTTATCAATAGGTTGCCTATCTCAGAGATAGGCTAACCTTGCACTAACTTGTACTTCCTACAACTCAATACATCCATCAAATGCCACAAAGTAGGTCACTAAGTCATTTTGTGAAAAAACTGCAACAAGGCTTGGAATTGGCACCATTTTTATATTGTCTAATACTGTTTTTTGCCATATTCTAAAAAGCTCTAATGATCATTTGAAGTGTCTGTGGCTGTAATGAAGTCTTCACTCAGATGATGTCCAACTTTCAATGTGGATTGCACAACAATGACCTTAATAAGCTTGTGCCAGAGGCATATAATGAAGATTTGGGATGCAAGTCAAGACCAAATTATCATCCTGAACTTCCATTCCTGGTCTGTATCCAAGCACACAAATATGCCTACAGTAAAAAGTTAATCATAATACAATTAAAGAACACCCCAGGTATGATTGTGCCTTATCCTGAGTTGGGAAATTTCCTGAAATTAGCATCCCTAAAAGATTTGCATCAAGCTCTGGTGCAGAGGTTGCAGACAATGCAATAATATGAAGAAAAATGAAGGGGATGATGCAGGTAACAGGCCATCGAGCTCAGAGAACAACAAATTTCAAAATCAGGTGATCCATATTGAAAGTAAGTTGTTAGTATTATGCCATGAATAGGTATCCCAGCATTTGTTTTCAAACAGAAAACATACTGGCTTGAGGTAAACAAATTTACAGTGGGTTTTCTCACAAATATTATTAAATACTCTGTTTATTAACAGAAGTGCTATATCCAAGAACTCACACTAAATACTCAGAATTTTCATTCATTCCATCCCTGGTTATTCCATACCTGCATTTAAAATTCCTTACTAAAACTATTGTGAAAGAGGTTACAATTTTCAATAAACTGTTCTTGTTCTCATTGAAAAGTCATATGTTTTCAGTACATCCCAGGCAATGCATAGCTCAAACATGATGACAAACATAAACAACAGATGTTGTCAACATAACACAGAATACAATAATTTTCAATTCTTTTCAGCTTTATCAGGTACTTATTGTTTACCTTTCTTTTCTCTCATCTTGTGTTTCAGTCTCTGTTCTAATATGATCTTATTATTTTCTTTAATTAACCTTACTCTGTACTTTAGTCACCTTAATAATTCTGCAAAAAGTCTAACAACTTGTTTTACCATCTTCACATTCTGGTGACATTAGCAGAAATAATGTTGTGGTTTATAAGTTTTGTATCCAGGCTAAAGCCTGCTCATGCAACTTTATGCTATTATTACCCTAGCAGGACTGATCATTCTAGAACTTCCTCAACTCCCTCAGCGCAAAGAGTGTTGCTGCAATTTTACGGGCACTGATAATTAACATTCTGATTTCCACTGTCAGGTTCCCATTTTACAGATGGATGGATTCACAACATGGTCAGGAATCAGACCCAGGACCTTTTGATCTTGAGTCCAAAATTGTAATCGTTTGGCCACATTGCTCCAAAAATAGTGAGTGATCACTTTTTGCCCTGAGCCATCTTGTTCTTCAGGAAAGTCATGACCTGGTACATAAGTTCTCTTGACTGTCCATCCAGCCACTCCAGTTCCAACTGCACCTGTTCATCCACTCTTTTCAGCCTCATCACGCACTTGAGGATAAATTCCTTCGGTGATGTGAGTGATGGCCCACTGGAACTCTCTTCTTCTTTGTCATCAGCATGGTTATCTTCAGTGCTTACAACTTGGTTGGACCCAGCGATGTTCCCCAGTCCTTTCTCACTTTCAGAACATTTCTCTGAATGAGATGTTCTTTGCGAAGCACTACTGTCTGGACCCATCTCTCTACCATTTGGGTCACAGTAAACTGTGCTTTCACCCCCAAGATTCTCTCTTTTCAGTCGTTTAACAGAATCATCTGCTCCATCCACGCTGTCATCAGGTGGTCTTTTTCCACCAGAAATGTTCTGGACAGATCTATCACCTGACCCTGTGTTTTCAGATATATCTGAAGAAACAGTGACTACCGACTTCTTTACGTCACCCTGTGGTGTTGGCATCCCATTTTCTGATACCTGGCCTTCTTGTTCAGAAGACTGTGTTCCATCCTCTTGCTGTTTCTTCTGCTGTTCCCCCCCTTGTCGCTGCTTCTGTCTCCTCAGCCTTCGCTGGTGACACCATGTGTTTTCCACTGCAGTGAGAGTGATACTGGTGTAAGATTTGGCTTGCTTGCCTTGAAAGCAATGGACCTGTGAGCATCAAGGAAAGCCATTGAATATATTTGCAGAAGCACAAAAACAAATTCACAGTCAATTTCTTTTTTTTTTTCATACAACCTGCTACCTTTCATATTTCATGATATTTTAACATGACCAACTATCAGAGGACCAGAATACATGGTAAACTTTTGGTTTATTGTTTCACACCACATATCTCTCACTAGAAGATGGCTTAAAACAGTCAACTGATGTTTATTGTAAAGCATGCAATCATAGAAACCACATGATTGTAATCAGGTTTCACCTTGATGGAATTTTGTACAGTAGTATGATTTATTTTAAAATATGACAACCACTGTACACGACACAGAACATAAAATGACATATATTACTTCTAAGAAATGTTAACTGAATGTGCTTAAAGGTGCAGAAAAGTGACACCCACATCATAGAGGCAAGATTTGAACGGAGGCTCCATAAACAAAGTGCACTAGTAACACTATACAGTGTTGCAGGCCACATCCTAATTCATGGTGGAATATCTGTTGAAAACTCTTCAGTCATGCAGCTTTCCACAGACTTGCCCCAATCAAGCAATATTCTTATCATTAGAGTGGAACCTCAATATTAAGTTCTCATTTAAACAAAATATCTCACCATTAAATTTGAATTTCACATATATGGATTCATTGTTATTGTTATTTCACTAAGGTGGACTTCTATATTAAAATATTTCCCAATGATAAGTACACTTTTCCAATGTACCGAAACATACTTTATAGTGAGATTGTATATCTGTCTAATTACTTTGATGGATTCCAACAGGCCCCTGAGATATGCTGCAACTGTGTGGACTGTATATTCCACCCCTCCAGCACCTCTTGGAACCATGTACTGAAGTGGTGGCTTTTCCTTCCTTGATTCAAACTGGGAACGCTAGAAACAAGAACAGCAAATCAAAATTTAGGAACATGCATGACCTTATGTTGAACTGTGACCAGATGGACAGAGTACATGTATTGTATACATGATCTAGGTTGAAGAGCTGCAAACACTGACCAGACCAGGACCAGTCTGTGAAAACCAGAGCTGGAATTGAATAGACTGAATGAAATCAGGTCAGTAAATTCATTAATTCAATATGAAGTGCATTTTCATTATGAAAATACTCTCATGTGGTAATCAGTGTGAGACCATAGTCCTGTAGCTGATTATCACTTTTCTGAACTCTCAGTGTTTGCAAGAAGTTAGCTCAAGATGTTCAGGGATCAATGAAGTCTCTTGTATGCAGAGTGAATATAGATATATGAACCTCTGTCTGTCACAGTATGTAACATATTTGCAAGTGTCGAAAACTGACACAAACATACATGTTAAAACACACTTGTCATAAACCTGCATATCTCAGAGGGTAGACCACTTTTAAATGAAGCAAACTTCAAAAGGCTTTTTAATAAAGTTGCATTTTCATACATGGCTAAAGCAACCTTTCATCACTGCCAAATCTGATGAACTAAGAAAGTAATTGAAACATTCACAGCATGATGTGATCTGTGTACAGGCTGCACATGTACAGTCTAACATGTTTGTCTCATGCCCCAAGTGTGTGGTGAGTAGACCAAACTGAAAACAAGATCTACTTACAGGAAAACTGACAGAGCTGTCATATGTCCAAGCAATGCCCCATCTCATGGTCTTTCCCTGACAAAATTCTGTGGTTGAGAACTTCGCCACCTATGATTGATTACGGCAGTAAGGATTATATTACTAACCAGGTAAAAAACAAAACCAAGTATGACAGTCACATGATGAATGACCAGTACTTTAAGTGCAACCACATGATTCACTCCTTAAATTTCAAAGTCCCTGCTAAAAATATATTGATCTCCCCCCTTTTTCCTGCACTCCACAGTTGACATTAATTGAGAAAGACCTAAAATCCCTCTAAAATTTTATAAATACCCCCTTAAATTTATGACAAGAGAGGAATGTCTCCTCAAACTCATATAACCTGGAGAAAACATTGCTGACATCACTTGTGATTATACTTTCCTGATTCTGCATACTTGAACATATGGTACTAGATGCTGTGAGAAAGATCCAAGCAATAAGAGAGGCCCATAATGACAGAGCTGGTGGTGATGAGGATGTTAACAACAATGATGAAAATGCATTGGTTGTGCAGGGAGGAATGGGATATATATAGATGATGTGTTTTTTGTTCATGAGTTTTCATTCCTTACAATGCTTGTAACTGGCAAATAAAAACACCCCAAAACAGTCCAATTTCAAGGCTATGTTGTGATTTCCTCTCCTCAGAGTTCTCCTTTGCAGTATGATATTCTTGCATGCAGCAATACGTTTAAGAAATTATAATGCTGAATATTATGTCAATGACAGATTTCAGTACTATTGCAGCCAAAAGGGAGAAGAAGATAAGGGTCCAAGTAAGTGACAAGGACCACTGACCTTCTGGTGACGAAGTTCCTCTTTCAGTTGAGTCAAGCTTGACTTCTTGCCAACCATACTGGTATACACCCTAGCCAGACATAAGGACAATACATTTACTTAAAGTTCCCACAGGTGACTGGTTGACTCAAAGTGCAGTAATATATCAGAAACGTGGTTATACTTCAAAGAACATGTGAAAGGAGAAAAAAAAAATGATCCTCTTGCAGAAGAAACACCATAGCCTTCATAGCTGTGTGAGGAAAGATTTTAAACTTTCAAAATGTAACTACTTTTCACAATTACACTTTACCACTGCTTTTCCTACATCTGACTTATCTAAAAACTTAACATACATTAATACAAAGAGTCACTGATGAAAAGACATTAATATAAAATTCTGCTTGAAGTAACTGACGAGAAGACAAATTCCATTACATTAATTTAACAATAAACTTAAAATGAATATGCAAGGAAGCAGGTGAACAAAGCTAACCTGATTTTGTCTCTCAGTACAGCAGACTCCTCCATCATCTGCCGGATAAAACCCACTTCACCCCCCTGTGAGATGCTTTCCTGTGGACTTGCTGTTGAAACAGAACCTGCCTCTGGCCGATCCACTGAACGTGTATTTGTAATAGCCTGGGCCTCCATATGGTCAGCAAAAAATGGTGGGTTGCACATACAAAAGTCAAACTTTGTGGTGGCAGTGAATGATTCCAACGGACCAATCAACGCATCTTCTGTTGAAACTTGCTTCACTGTTGAAAGGATAGAAGCTCCATGTTTATCATAGAAATTTACTGGTAAGAGAATAGTCTGCTACCATAACCACTATCATTGTGCTGGTGTGATTGTCTGATACTTTTAAGTCCAATTGTGTTCGGAATGAATAGATCGTTCATGAATTATTAGTCATTAGCTCACTAATTTAATTCTGTCGGCAAGCTTCTACACTCACCCAGGTTTCTTTAATCCCAAATGCATATCTGTAAAATGCTGTGACTTAATTCAAAATTTTTAATGAAGCACAGAGATGTTTGTCATGACAAGATGCAGTGCTCACTGTTAAAACCAGAAATTATTTCATAATTTTCATTTACCAATTACCTGGACAGCATCACTAGTAACAATAACCACTTACCAACTTTAAATCTTGCAAATATGCAATTGTCATATGGAAAGCAGTGATGACAAAACTAGTGAGAATTTTACCTTGTATTAGGTCTTGCAGTCCATTAGCTGTGACATTTTTGTTTGCATGGAATACATTTTCAGGGTCTGCTTCTGTAGCCAAAAAGTGCCATTTATTCATTTTGGCAGCAAGAAGAGGGTAAACACAGCTGGCTCCAGTCCCTAATACACAGAAAGAATCAAGACAGAAAATGTAAATAACATCCCAGTCAGCTTTGTCAAAGTAATTTGTAAGTCTCTACTGATTTCAGAGGCTTTGTTTACAAGAATCTGCGGATGTGAATTTCTCATGTGTTGTGATATGTGTTGCTCAATGGCTTTCATGCTGTTTTTGAGATCCAGTAGAATCTCCTTCCCCTTTCAAGACCAGGCTCATAATGTATTTACATTACTTAGAGAATAAACTCAATACTTAAAATGTCTTGCTCTGTGTTGATCCTGGATTGACATCATTCTACTTTGGTTATTGTTGTCACCTGCATATACTGTAATACACATTTTGTGAAAGGAGTCATGTGCTCAGAAAAATCATGGTGGGTCAAACAAACACTGCTTGGCTGTAAGTATTAGCTGAGTGGGAATTTGATCAAAACTGGGTGGATTCTATTAACCAACAAACGGTATTCATCCACAATATGTTGAATGCCTACTTTGGATTATTTAAGCAATCACTTACCAACATCTATTCCCCATTTGCCCTCAGAGATACCCACTATATCCTCAAGCCAGTGAATGTAATTAAGGCGAAGAGGCAATGTAGGAACCAAACGATCTGCTGGCAGATGAACAGTCAAATCAAAATCCTCTTTCAGCAAGCAGGTTGTCAGAGCCCGCAGCGCATCTGCATTCTTGAAATCCAGAAATACTTTGCCGCTATCATCCTGTGTTGTATGAGCTCGGAAATCTGGATATTTGAGTGCTAGCTGAAGAAAATTTGGCTTTGCATTTCTGTAACGATTTCTTGGGTGCATGAATTTATTCAGAGACATGATAAGCTGAATCTTTTGTCCTGAAAAGAATCAAATAAAAAAACAAATTAACAACAAATGCTATGTTTTGAAAAAAAAATACTGAAAAGAACTCTAAAACAACACAAATACAAAACAACCTCCCAAGAAAAACAACAAATACAGGCTTTTCTGAATTTTACAGGTGGTGGCCAGTCACAGAAAACTGGTTGTAGGTCATCAAACCTTCGCTAGTCTACGAGACTATTTTTGAGGCAGCAAGACATCTTGTTCCCTAAAACAATATGTTACCTTCACAGAAGCTTAGATAGAAACTTCTTTCTAACGCTATTTAGACTAGTCGCGCTTGGCTCTTGCTCTAAGTGACAAGTCAGTAGTTCTGACGGAAAAAATAAATAGGAAACTCTCTTACTCGTAGAGCGACACAATAGTGTGTGTATACTTGCGTTTTCGATTCGTACAGTTTACTTCCGGTTTTCTCAGAAGTAACTCCGTTCAATTTTGATTTGCAGCATTTTTTTTTTTTTCTTGTATGTATAATTGTCAAGGTTTTGGTCACAAATATGGGATGCTAGATCGTCAATAACTAATATAAACTATATCATTTCCGTCTTATTTATGATACTGCCGAACGATGTTTATTTCGTGAGCATGAGTTTTGACTGTCGGCTTAAGAGAGGCCTAACTTTCAGTGATGCAAAATCAGTTACGGTGCCGCAGCTTTGATAAAAAACTATACTCAACAATCCCTTCTACGAAATAAATATTTGAGGGGTTCGACCCTTGGACCCTTGTGTTTAGCACGGTAGCACAGTAGCTTACACAACTGTCAACTTAATTATGGCGTCGACAACATCAGTTCTCTTGAAATGCAGTAGTCGTGCATTGCTGAGGACAGGTCTTATGTCATGTGAGTACTGACAGTTTTTTTAAAATATTTTTTGCGGTATCAGAATCTAGACTCTAGAGTCTAGACTAGTCTATTCTATCTAGACGTCTAGACTAGATTTAGATCTAGAATAGACTAGTATAGCTCTTATAGTGTCTATCAAGTAACAAGTTTAGTATCATTTGCTGGAGGATCAGTGTGTATTTGGCTTCGAGTAAACTAAGTCTAATATAGCAGGACATCTAATGAATGTCTCATTACTTGGAAATAGAATGAAATAGTCTAGACTAGGTCTACTATAATTTATACTATAATCCTACAAGTGCATGATCATGATAGTAGTATATTATAATGATAATGAGTGACATTGTGATATAACTTGTAATAGTCTAATTTTCTGCATTTGGAAAGATTATTATGCATTCATTTCTTTCCAAGTAGACTAGCTGATGACTAGACCTAGGTAAATTACCTACTTATGCTGCAGTGATCTTCACTTAATCCAACTTCAGCTTACCCTTTGTAACATAGTAGGCAGATTCCTATACTCAAACCAGCAAGTACAGCTAACACTTAAACACAATATGTATGTCAGGAAGTTAGAAAGATTAGTGTTGAGTTATGCAAGACTTGCCTTGAGAATGAAAAGAATCCACTGTAAATGATTCATATTTTAATTTTCAGGCCCAAGAAAATTGCCAACTACCCATCATGCACGATGTGTTTCCAGTCTGATTGACTTACCTGAGACACATGCCTTACTGCAAAAGACGTGCCGAGATTTTGCAGACAATGAACTGATACCAATAGCCAGTCAGTTAGATAAAGAACATAAATTTCCACAAGAACAGGTGAGAAAACATTATTTGGGCAATTTGGCCAATGTATGTCCACACATAGTAGTGACATAGTGTGATTTCTTGACTTGGAGCACAAGATATTTTTTTTTACAGGAAAGAATCACAGCCATATTATATCACACGACCATCATGTTGACCACCTAATTGATGAGCCTGCATTCTTTCCCACAGCTGTTTCAGTTGTTTCTCAATTGAGAGCGGCATAGCTGTTGATCAGATAAGGGTAAAAATTAAATTGAAGGTGGACATTCTTTGAAAGATGAACCCAGACTTACTTATGGATTATGCTACTTAAACGACAAATCTCAGGGAACATGAAAAAGCTGCGGCTAAATGGATTTGCAATGAATCTGTGTGATTATTTTTGTTCATTTTTTGTAAGCCGGGTGGTATGATAATTTTCTGTTTTGCTGTGTATTCCTTGATTTCACACAAAAGTAAAAGAGCAATGCTGCTATGTCCATCCATGTGGCAGATTAGGTTGTGTGGTGATGAAGATACTCCCTCTTGGCAGTGGATACTTGATTGCATTTATCTAAATAGGTCATTCCCAATGCTTGATGGTCCATCAACTAACATGCGACATGTTGATAAAGGTCATAACTGGTCAATGACCAATGCCTACGAAACAGGTCACCTTTCTTATAGGCTGTCTGGAAGTTGTTCCACACATAACAAGCTAACATGATTGGTTGTGGGAATGGGCCTCACTGCACCAGTACAGCACCATTGGTAGATAAATTCGATCACTCTGTCAACCATTTACATTCTGTCTCAACTTCTTCGGGTAGTTTTGATGATCTCTCTCTCTCTCTTTCTCTCTCTCTCTCTCTCTCTCTCTCTCTCTCTCTCTCTCTCTATATATATATATATATATATATATATAAATATATATAATATGCTGCTCAACTTTATAACCCTTGAAACGCTGATTTTTGCAATTATGTTCATGGGGATATTGCAGTTCTCTGGGGTAATGTAGTGATTATCCGTTGACTTATAACAATACTTTATGAAAATCATTATGGTTAATGAAGGAAGTTGCGATTAAACAGAAAACAGTTATGTGGAGTTGGCTGTATGACATTTTTAAAATCCTGCTGCTCCTCTAAAATAATGTATCATGGTTTATATTCAGTGCCCAGAGTTGTTGATAGTATTGTACTTGTACTCAAAAGTAAGACAATTTTACTGAATGATCTCACATTCTTAGTTCATATTCTGCAGGTCAAAAAGCTTGGAGAGTTAGGCCTGTTGTGTGTAGATGTACCAGAGGCTGAAGGGGGAACTGGGCTAGACTACTTGGCATATGCAATAGCCATGGAGGAAATCAGCCGAGGATGTGCATCTACAGGATGTATCATGAGCGTCAACAATGTGTGTGATTATGTCCTGAAATTTAATTGTTCATGTCAGAGAGAGAGAGAGAGAGAGAGGGAGAGAGAGAGAGAGAGAGAGAGAGAGGGACCGACCGACCGACCGACTGACCGACCGACCGACCTGTAGGGGGAGAGGGAGAGAAGGATAAGAAATTCTTTCTGTCCTATAGTTAATTACAAACTTTTGTTCTAGCCTAGTAGTATTGTTTGTACCTGTATGCCTAGTTTTATAATGGATGCTATACTGTTTCCTTTTAATATTGGCTCATTAGCTGACCACTGAGGATAATAGCTGCAATCATTTCTCACTTTGTAATCAAATGAAAACTGTCTCTTTCAGAGTTTATATCTTGGTCCTATTCTCAAAAATGCCACAAAAGCTCAAAAAGACAAGTTCTTAAGGCCATTTCTTCATGGAGATCGAGTTGGGTGCTTTGCTCTCAGTGAACCTGGTAAATAATTGGCACGCAGCGTAGATAGTTTTATGCCTTTGAAAGAATATTTACAAAAGGGATTGATTTATAATAAAGCTTCATGCTTTCCATCTTCTGTCTTTTCAAGAAATTTCAGAGTTTATAGGGGTTAAATAATCTCCTGGTGTTTTGATGGTCTTTAATACTGCACACAAGACTGTGATTTTCAAACTTAATAGCTTGAATGAAAGGCCAAATAGAAGACTCAAAATTCTTTTACAATAATTCTTGTCTTCCATCCCACCATTTGTAACAGTAAGTAATCTACTAACATATAATGACATATTTGTTATGGTGGAAGTGAATGTTGTTTGTCTCTCTTCAATACTGGAATGAAACCCATAGCCTCTTAGCTTTTATGTAAATTATCTCTAAGCATGGATTGTTTTGCAAGCACCCAGGCAAATATATCTGTCTTATCATATGTTGCAGGAAATGGCAGTGATGCAGGTGCAGCATCTACAACAGCACAGCTCAGCTCAGGGAAATGGATTTTAAATGGTACAAAGGCATGGATTACCAATGGATATGAGGCAGAGGCAGCTGTGGTTAGTGCTCTTGATCCAACATTTGTTTCTGATAGTTTTTTATGTGGCTGTTGGCATTTTGTACAGGACTGAGATGAAGCATATAGTATATAATCAGTGCTTACAAGGGGAATTGTTAAAATGTGAGGAAAATTGAATGGTGAGTTTGGGGAGGAGGGATGGAGAGGGTGGTTAGGCAAAAAATATAACTAAGCAAAGCATGACATGGTTCAAATATTTCGATGAAAATGGGATAATGATTTTACTATAAATGTCATATATCAACAACTACAGTCGAGTCCACTTAACTCCAATTTACTGGGACCACCCCAATGAGTTGGAGAAATCAGAATTCGACTA
The DNA here is from genome assembly GCA_033807755.1 of Ellobium chinense. Lineage (NCBI taxonomy): Eukaryota > Metazoa > Mollusca > Gastropoda > Ellobiida > Ellobiidae > Ellobium > Ellobium chinense. The sequence goes on along the minus strand of JAWQUT010000180.1, from coordinate 137,000 downwards.
ACGATTTCCAAGGCGAGTCAACCCTATGCGAGCGAGCGAGCACCCTGGGGAGGTTACGAGGGCAATTCAACAGGGGATGTAACTAAAGATGGCATATTGGGGAAGTATTTTAAATGGGATTATTTCTTTAATAAGAAATCGCTGTGAGTAGTAGCTTAATAGATGAAGAGGCCGCCACTTTTTCCACTTGTTCGTGGTTTTTCAAGATTGTAGAAAGCGTGCTAGCGGGAATGCCATACTTCTCAGCTATGACATTCTTCGACATCGCACCTCTGTCGATTTCCTGGAGCATGTTAATATTCAACTCAATGGAAAGAGTCTTGAGGTTTCTCTTTTCAGGATTTGAAGCCATTATTTAGAGGACAAATTCAATTTAATTCAAGTTGAAAATGATAAAGATGAGTCAATCGTACACGAGCGAGCGAGCACACTGGGGAGGTCACGAGGGCAGCCTCTTGTTTATTTACCGTCAGGGTGCAATGGGCCAGATGCGTTGTATGTATACACTGCTGCCGAGATGTTTAATTATCGATTGATTTTTCAGCACAGCCGAGCCCTCCCGCATTCTCTCCCTCCCCCACTGTCTTATTAGCGGTGGTGCTAATACACACACCCTACGTATTGTGCTGTGGCTGGTGGCACTTGCCGGGTCCAGTTTTATTGCTGTCTCTATCCGCGGCACCGTCTCGTTTGATTTTCAAGCCGCTGGCGTTGTTTGGCACTACGCGGGGAGAACGCCAGGAAGTGATTTTGCCTCTGTGACAGCAGTCGGCAGTTGGAGTAATCAGAAATAGGTGTTAATTACTTCTTGTTATGCAAAGGCAAATAAGAGACGCAAAGAAGAAAAAAAAATCTATTATTTCTATTTCTTTCGACAAATAAGAAATTGGAGGAATCCGATTTCGACATACATGGACTCGACTGTATAATACAGAATTTTTCTCTAAAGGGCAGATTTCTGCATGAATGCAGACGGTTGGTAGCAGAGTCTGTGTAATCTGAAAGCACAAAATACTTTGAATAAGATGTGTCACGCTAGATCATAAAGATATAGGGTGTGATTTTACATACGGAAAATTCAGACAGGTGTTACTGAGTACTGTGCTGTGCAGAGGAGTTTTCATTTTCCCGTAAACTTTTTATTTTCCCAATTCTTTACTTCCCCATATTAGAACATGTCTCATCAGTTTTTATACATCACTTGCAGGTATTTGCAACAACAGACAAAAAACTGAAACACAAGGTATGTACTTGATGTTGATCAGACTGAAGGTCAAGTAGGTTCTGTCATAATCAGTAGAAATCATGTTATATACATTTGTCATCAGACTTAGTGCACTCACCACTGTCACCAGATTTTAGCTTGACATTGCCGCAGAAGAGCATTTTGTTGTTTTTTACAAGCTGTTGTACTATAGAAATTTTTGCTCCCATACTGTATGTTATTTAGTAAAATGAGAAGTGCAGTAGGACCTTTTAACCTGAAAGGTCCACCTGGGGTATAAAAGAAGAGGAGAGACACGATACGATACTTCATTAATTTGACCTCAGTTGCACAATTCACTTCAAGGAGTGCTATCTTGCACAAGTATAGCACATGCTGTGTTGAAACTTTGCAGATTGTTAGTTTACTTTCCTTTTAATGTTATGAGAAAGAAACCTGATATAAAGTCATCTGTTACATGAAATATGAAACATATCCATCTGAGTTGAGGCAGTATCCATGGTTGTTTGTAGGCTGGGCTTGTCTTCCCATGGTAACAATCAGATGACACAGCTTTCAATCTCATGCACTTCATAGATCTTCATTTCAGTCATACTCAGGTCTTGATGCCCTTACTTTCTATATCAATATCAAATCATTTTCTGTATTATTTCAAATTATTTACTATATCAATATCAAATTTTACTCTTTTAAGCTTGAAATTATGACTCAGGGAATGTTGAAAAGGAAGAGATTATGACTGGTCCCTTGGAATTCTAGTTTGTGAAAGTGTATTGTGTGTCACACTGAAAAATTTCATCACTGAAAAATGATGTGATTACACCTTATCCAAATATCTTTCTTCCTTAGGGCATTAGTGCTTTCCTGGTCCCTAAACCAACAGCTGGTCTTTCATTGGGTAAAAAAGAAGACAAGCTGGGAATTAATGCTACATCGACATGCTACTTGATATTTGAAGACTGCAGCATCCCAGAAGAGAATTTGTTAGGAGAGCCAGGGATGGGCTTCAAAATTGCAATGGTAAGAAGTAAAATACAAGCAAGACTGGAATTTTCTTTTACTTTACTATTCATGATCCTTAATCAATAACCTCTGTAGGAAGTAAACAGATTGTGGAGATTTTGGATTGTTATCATGAAAATTGATGAGAACTGGAAAGGAAGGGCTATAGTTTTTGTAGTATTAGAGGTAAAGCACATGCCAATCTCAAATAGCAGAGTTGGTGATGTGGAACAGCCTCTGTTTGGTCAGGAGGCTTCCAGGTTATAATATACTGGTATTTCAGATTGTTGTCTCCAAATAATACACTGTAGTCAGTCCTTACATATTTTAAGGACTTTCGATATTATTTCTGGTGAGATAATGGTTAAGATATGCAATCAGTTTTACCAGTCATGCCTGGTATGATATCTTTGATCAGCACAGACAAATTTGACATGTCTGTTCTTGTGAGGTGCTGAAAATGAGTGTTCTCATCTGAAGGCATTGGTTAGAATCTAGAATAATAAAGAAAACAATCATAGTCCTCCAAAGTTTTAAAATACACATATGACTTTGCCTTTGCTTGATCTTCAGCATTCTTGAGCTCAGTCTTTTGACAAATGCAGATTGTTTTTCTCGTATTAGCAAACTCATTTTTTTCTTATGACTACAATCTTTGTATTTTTTATGTACATTCAGCAAACATTAGATGCAGGACGGATTGGAATTGCTTCTCAGGCATTGGGAATTGCTCAGGTAATAATCAACCCTAAGCATATAATTGTCACTATTTGGGACCAAAAAAAATGAAAACCTGATTTGATAGTATATTTTTTTTTTAAAGAAGACCTTTTTTGGTCCTGGTAGATGCATTATTTGATTTCTTGAGAGATTATCAATGAAAATATGATCTAAGTTTTTGAATAACAAGATTCATGCATTCAAATTTAATTCCACAACTCTTCTACTCATAACAGCATGTAATCATACCTGTTACTTAAATTGCATTTTGGCATATCTGCCTTTTTTAGCTTCATTAAGTAGTCCTGTGAGGATAACATATGAATAATTCTTAAATATAGATATACAAATTTTATTTTCACTCTGCAGGCAGCCCTAGACTGTGCGATCGATTATGCCATGAAAAGACAATCATTTGGAATGCCTATTGCCAAAATGCAGACTATACAGGTGAGAACTGATTTAACTTTCATATGCTTTTTTGTTAAATATATAGAATAATTAAACTGGGAGTGTTGCTATCATTAGAAACACTGTAGAGAGAATTTACTGCAAAAATTGAAGCGTGGAGGGTTATTATACTTGGCCATATTCAAGCTCTGTATATCAGTGTATGTTAAATGTACTTCCATTGAAATGCATTTGCCTGATATGTTTGTGATCTCTGAGTCTTGAGGACTGGAGGCAGAAGTAATGAATTTCTTTAACACATATTCTGTAGATAGACAGGATCTCCTTTTGCAAAGAGCAAAACAGTAGAACATTTGCATTGGCAGTTGTCCCTTACTTAATGGGCATATCAACTTTTTGCTTCCCAACACATATATGATTTGTAAATATCCATCACTTGGGGCAGTTGTTAATTTCCAGAGTGAAACTGGGAGAGTTTAATTCTACAATTTTTATCACTTGCTCAATAATCTTCCCATTCCCATATGTCCCCTATATTGTGGTCACAGTAACAGTTGTGATTTGAACTGTATACTTCTACAGTGAGACAATCAGTTGCTCATTCTATTTTGCCTGCACCAAAATAGAAACTCTTGCCACCCTCTGCTACGGTTTTAACCCGTTCACTGCCAGAAATCACACATGAATTTTGTAAATGAAGCCTAGAAGTCAAGAGATTTGAGATCTATACAGACATATCTGACATTTTCTGATGAATGAAATATAGTACTGTGTCAAAAACAGGTAAAGGATTGTTTTAATGCAGTTTTTTTCCATTTGTTACCTATATAACAGTGATATCACAGGCCTATTAATTTCTTGGGCATAAAGCAGTCAGAGGCTTAAGAACTCCAATGTCTCAATGTTTTCTGATTATCTTTCCTAGTATTAAATCTTGTGATAATAGAGTGTTTGTTACTAAGATGTTTTGCTCTCTTATCTGTCCAGTTGAAAATAGCTGACATGCAAGTACGCACAGAAAGTGCCCGTTTACTCACCTGGAAAGCTGCCATGTTGAAAGATGCGGGGAGAAATTTCACAAAGGTAAATATCAGTGAAAGGGAATAGCTAAAGAATATAGTAAAGCTTTTCTCGTTCAAGAACTATTATCTGTTAAAAAATAATTAAATCATATCTTGATATCTGAAGTTCTTAGGAGCAATGGATAAAAGCACCAAAAGTTATAAAACAGAGTTATAGAAAATATCATACATTATAATCTTTTTGATGCTCCTTTGAAGATTTGTAGTATTTTAATGATGAAATGTAATATCTCAATAATTCAGTATTTGGTAAGCCTAAGGTAGTGCCTTATTTCTTGAAAACAAAGCTGTTGAATTGCTATTATCATGAATATTCATAGTCTCAAAGGTACATACTATTTTCATCATATTTCATGCCTAGATTTTATCCACTAATCTTGGTTATAAACTGAGCATTTTATTTCTCATCAAACATAATACCCTGGCAGACTATGAAGGAATCTCAGGAACAGACTTTTGAAACAATTTTGTTGTTTAAACTGCATTTCAGGAGGCAGCTATGGCCAAGCTGGCAGCTTCAGAGACAGCCACATTCAATGCTCACAATGTAAGTAGGGATCAATAAATTGTTAGTGATTTTTCCTTATGTTCATAAGTGGCTCTTTGCTGCCATAAAACATAGATGATGATTACTTTTGTTATGATCTTGCAATTATCTGTTGAATTCAATCTCTTTGACTGTGGCTTGTGAGACCAGATGCTACCAAAAAGAATGCAGGTTTATTGCAGTGTCATAACTGACATGTGACATCTGAATAGTTAGAAAGTACAGTAAATACCTGACAACACAAATTCCTGGGGACCACAGAAATGTGTTCTGTCATCAAGAATTTGTGTAAAGAAGAATGCATTGGAAATAAGGGAGATGGCCCATTTTTACACATAAATTCTTGTTGCGGTGAAGTCATGACGTAAGAAAGGCGCATGCGGCAAAGATGATACCACATGCCAATGGATAAACCAGTCTGGGTGGTTACGTTACGGAAGACTCAGGTGGGGGGTAGGGGCATTTCCTGCTAAGTGGTTGGGGGAGGCAAAGCCATGTAGCGAGCAGGGTAATGGTGGAGCGTTGTGGGTGGAAAACATCGCGCTGGCAATGCGAACGATAAAGGAGAGTTCAAGTAAGAACAACAATGCAGCCCAAAAGTTGTTTGTGTTATAGAGATCCTTTAGAATTTTAGTTTGTGTAAATGGAATTTGGAATGCATAGATTATAGAGCCAAAAAAAGCGGGGACTATTTTTTTGTTCATGCAAACAGAAATTTCGTGTTAAATGGGTTTGTGTTAAGTGAAGTCTACTGTATATGTATTTATTCTGGCAAATGAAAAGTAGACATAGCCTTCTAAATGCTAACTATTGTTCCTCCTTCTCAGGCAATCCAAATCTTAGGCGGCATGGGTTATGTCACAGACATGCCAGCTGAAAGGCACTACAGGGATGCCAGAATCACAGAGATCTATGAAGGCACAAGTGATATCCAACGTATTGTGATTGCCACCAATGTATTCAAGGAGTTTGGGGCATAAGCTTTGTCACATTGAGACATTTGAACACAAAGAGGGTCTGAATGATTTAGGAATGGACCATAACTACCTTCTGGACCCTTGTCTCTGTCATTGTAAGATTCACCTTAAATGTGGTGATGAAAGAGGGAGGGGAAAAACAGAATAATGAAAACAATGAGTTTTGTGCAGTTTTTGTAACTTCAGCTGTGATGTACAATACATGACAAGAACTTGTACACTGGTGAAGTTGAAATGGTAAGAGATTCAGAGCTTTAAGAAAAATCAATACCAAAGATGAGAAAATAATTGCAGTCAAACATGGGAACTTGATTTTGGTGAACGTAAGTAATCTTTTTTTTTCCTGAATTTTGAAGGAATATACGAAAAAAACTTAATACACTTGTGCAGGCTATGGTAAAGTGCCTTAGATTTTGTACAATACTGTATTGATGGTGACAAGGCATATCAAACCAAAAACCGAATTAAAATAAGTGAATGCAATTAGACGATTTCTGTCTAAAAGATTCTGCATGCACCTCCAGTTGGTTTAGTTCTGGTTCATTACCAAACAGTTTTAAAAATCAACAATATAAACTCATGTCCAAGCAAATTCTGTGCAGGTGACACAAGATAAGAAATGACAGAGAATTGTTTTGAAACCAGGAACATCACAGACTGGAAGAATTGCTCAAAACCTTAAATTAATTAAATGGGGACCAATGAACATATTAATCATGGCTTTAACAATTAAAGTAATTGGAGCTTCAAACTCAGTGTTCAGTTGTACCTTCTCTTTCTGAGAGTTCCGAGCTTTAGAGTTACACGATGAAATATTTTTTTATGCATGCTTATTGAACCAAAACCAGTCCTGCAAGGTGGAGGTAACTTAAATCTAGTATAATTTCAAAGCAGTCTTACTGCTGCCATGGTTACACCTATGGCATGATAATCCACTATAACCAGGACAAGTGCAAAAATCTTAATGGCTAGAAATTGATGTTGCACTTATGGAACTGAAGATATTTTACAACTATAGCTGTAGTGATTATCTACTAAATATAGTGAGAGCATTAATCAGCACAATTTCAATTATGGTTCATAATTTCAGAGATTGGGATTAAATATTCTGAGAGCTGTATAGGGTATGGTGAATTTTTAATCAGAAAACTGTTCATATAAGTATTATAAAACACCTTTTTTTTTTCACTTTTAACTGACTGCACCTGCACCTGAATGATATTATTTATAAAATAAATGCAATTAAAACTTGTTTTGTCAACCGCTCAAATTGCACATGTCCTATCTCGTGATATGCCATAGGGATGGTGCATAACTTGTAGTTGTGACTGTGGAGTAAACCACAGGAGTTATGCAGTTATGAAGCCCACCTGAATATATGCTTGTGTCGTTCAGCTTACAAGCTTTCATGTATTGTCTGTGCTACCAATCAGAACTTAGATATTAATGGTGTTACTGGGCTGAGGGATATGATATTGGTCAAAATGTTGCACACATGTATGATTGTATGGAAATTGGATATAATTTATGTAAATAAAATCCCATGACAATTATAATCATCTGTGTTGTTAGTTTTTTTGTTTTTTTTTTAAAACAGTTGCACAGATGATGTTGATATGCAGGGTAAATGTTGCCTTCAAATGAGGCTGTAAATTATAAAACATCTCATTATCATAATTATGTGTTGCCTTGAGTAATAATATGAAGAAGAATTTGGGGGCGTTCTTAACTCCTTCCTTTGATGCACTTGGCTCTTTCTGAAACCCACTTTAATTCCTATTTCTGAATCAACCAGCACAAACAATCCCAAATTTGACATAGCCTCATGAGTAAAGCTTGAAAAAAGGAATGACTAAATAATGTTTTTAGCTATTGGTAAATAAATGTTGTGATTGGAAAAGAGAGCTTTAAAGTAAATAAAAAAGGGCAACAGCTGTCATAGTTCAGACATGTGGGAAGCATTTTTAGCTTTTTGGAAAGATGAATTCTTTCATCATAGCTATTCTGAGCATTTTATTTTTTTTTGAGGTGGTAGTATTACAATAGCTGTCTCAAGGCTCTAAACTGTTAGGACACAAAGCACACTAGCGCAGAAATGTGACTGATACCACCTTCATGATGACATGTGGAGCCATAAACGTTTTTACTGTGACAAATGAACCTTGAACCTCATCTCAGCTTTATCAGAGAGGTAGACTCTTGCATTCATTACATAAAAAAAAATCACAAACATATGTAACCTTGCATTTCAGCATCAATATTAGAGGCTCACCTAACCCTCATAAAACACACATTTTCAAGATGTTTCTGTTTTACACCAATTTTTTGGGTGTTACCATTTGAAGGTGAAAAAAAAGAAAGCATGTCCTGTCCCCAGGAAGTAAATGAGGAAATATCAGTCCACCTGTAAGTTTTTAATCAAGGTGCACTGATGTTAAAAACACACAGAGTAATACCAAAATTAATGTGTTAACTTAAAATAGTTTAATGACAAATGATTAAATACAAATCTTGGATATAACGTACATGTCAATCACCAAGGTATGTTCATAATGATAAGTACATTCTGCAATGTCCAGTAATGAAAATGAATGTGGAACTGAACACAGGATAACTTGCAAGTAATATGAACCTCTCAAACAACACAAAACGACAGAATTCAGTATGAAGAAATGTTGAGTACGTGAAAGTGTGATGACATGGAATGATTTGCAGTTGGAAATCTTTCCAGTATCCCCAAGAGATTGATACCATAAAATGCTCAGCATTTTACCATAATTCTTAGGATCAAAGATTCCACTCATTTTTCATAAAATGCTCTGAACTTTGTGCAGTTTCACATAAACTTTTTTCACATAAACTTTAAGTCTAAAATAAGTTATTATTAGCAGCAGTTTACATAGCACAAAGATAGATTTTAAAAACCAATTTTGTACAGGTATGAATACATAAATCTGGATCTAATTAGTCTCTGTTACACATGAAATGAATGTCTAAAGCAAATAGTAATAATAAGGCTGAGAGAGAGTACTTTGCACATATGACTTAAATCCCTAGGCGAGTTTGTACAATCACAACTAAGAAACAACAAAGGATTGAAAATCACCTAAAATTACTATGAAGCTTTCTTGAAGTTGTTTATGATCATTAGGATTATAGGTGTACTAAGCCACCACTGCTGACCTGCATGAACAATCTCTCTAACTTTAGAACCAGTAGTTACTGACAACAGAAGCTTTTACTCTCTGCTGTTATCTTCATGGACCTGATTAGGTCCATCAATAGTTCAAAACACAGAGAGGCTGGTATGAGTGGCTCTAGTAACTGAGACCTCAATGAAAATCTTGATATACTGTAAACTCTAAGGTTGCTGCATATGCATACTGAAGAAAGCATTCATTCATTAACTCATTTATTGATTCATTTTTTTCTTTCACTCATTCACATACACATAGTCCAATATAATATCCTTCGCTACCATTTCCAGTCTATATTCTGTGTTTTTCTTTGTTTTTTGTGAGTTAATATTTTGCTCATTCATGCCTTTTGTGAATTGTTTCTCTTTTGCACCAAATTAAATTTACTTGAATTTTTCATTATATTCTAAATATCTTTAATATAGTGTAGAAATTAAATCAGGTATACTAACTGGAGTGCATAGAATTCACAAATAGTCTGAAGCCCCCCTCCCAAAACTTAACAACAAAACTAAGCTGCTGAAGACAGGGAAATTAAGTCTCAGGTGGAGTAGTGAGTTTATTTGCCCTTTGGAGGCCTGTCTGCAATCCCAAATTCTTAAAAAAATATACTTTAAAAATTATATTTCTATTGCATGTGTCTGGTCTATATCATTAATGACCCTAAAATACTGAAAAAGTAGCTACTTCACACCCTCCTTCCCCACCCCCCATCCCACCTCAATTCTGCAGAGATTCCAAACTGCTTAAAGAAGCAAAAACATCAATCAGGCCATCAGCCTGTGCAACACTTCAACCCCACCCCTACCTCATGTGGACAATGATAACATTGTTCCTATTGCAAAGTGCCCTATGCGCGTTCACAATTCATCATACTGCAGTGGAAAAAATGATAAGATCGAAAATAAGCAAGAAATATAAACAAATGAATATCTTTGAATACAACAGAAATAGCAGCAATGAAACTGAAGCAGGCCCTCAACTTAGTGAGGATGAGCACCTCAAGATCAGACTTACATGAAGACCTCGCAAACTTAAATTCTAGGGGATGAGTACAAATCTCAGTCTATGAAGTTTTCAAGATCATCAGTAAACTGTGATTTGGAAAACAGAGATTGCAGACTAGAACATTACAATGAGTATACCGATTTGAGATTTCTGAGTAAATCAGCTTCAAGCTTGAGAGGTCCCACTGCACTTCTGTTCATAAGCAACAAAGGACTCGTAAACTAAAATTGTCTTGCATCCAATGGAAATGAGGCTTGATTCAATTTTTGCCTAATTCAAGTTATTGGTATGATACCAAAACTTCATGTATGTTCTTTACGTAGTGAAAAATTCTATGGTCTAGCATTACTTTGGCCTGCAATATAATTATTTGAAGTATTGGGGGGAAGGGGGGGGGGAGGCCCTTGCAATGTTTAATATTCTGAGAAAATAATGACTGAAGAACAATTTTGTACTATATAATAACTCTAAAAATATGTTGCAAAAGCTCAAGTTTATCCAGTTACTGACCTTTTGCTCATAAAATCTGTTTCTGTGTACAGAAAGATTTTAATGTCAATTTCTATAGCAAACAATAATTTGATACTAGATGGCTCCTGATATCTCATTATCTAGTTTGGTAACATAAGCCTCAATTTGATTGGCTGCAAGTCTACATTAATTCATTGCAAATGTACAATAAGTCATTATTAACACAGCCACAAACAGAGATCATTTGTCCTTCTTCATTTCTTCGGTATCACCAGCATTGGCGCCTTTCTTCCGTGAAGACAGGGCTTTCTTGCACTGGTTGTAGATCTCATTCAGCTGAAACTCTCTCACCACATTTTGCTACAGGAAAACAAGAATGTAAATAAAGTTACAGCTCTGCATTCACAAATGATTTCAGGGCTAGACTTCTACAAAAAATTACTGTCTCACAATTTGAAAAAACATTAAAACTAGTTAAAATTTCTCTATTATCATTTTTTTTCGGAGTTGCTAAAATCAATGGGTTTCTCTACCAGAATGAGAAAAAATAACAACAAAAACATATAGTTGACTTTATACAGTTGTGTTAAAAACCCCAATGAATATCCAAGGCATTCACTGAGGTCTTTGCATGAACGGTAATGATGTGCATTGAAGGAATTTCCTTAATTTACCTTTGTAAAGTCAAATTTTAAGGTGACATGCTTTGTTGGCACAGGCCTCCTCTCCTTTTCCTTGCCCTCTTGAAATAAAATTACAGTTGGCAGTTGACGGGACAAAGCCCCAGTGTTGATCTCATACCTGGAACAAACAAAGAGTTTTAAAAAAGTGTATATCTTCAGAATCTATATCCCAACAAGTAATAATGTAAAAGGAGTAAGATTGACAATAAAAAAAATGCAACACAGACAGGAGCATTCCATGTTCTGCAATTTTTTGCTCAGTCTCACTCAAATCTCAATTTGCTTTCTTCCCTTTTCTTTCACCTCCTCATTACAACCAAATTATAAGCTTCAAATCGCAATCCTTACTGTTTATTAAAGGTTATGTAGTACTACAACAAGCACCACTACTGAGTAACATATATGGAGATCAATTATTAACCTTCAATTTCAGCTGATGTTATTATGTTATATGACATAAGGATAGAATGGAGAAGTGAACGGCAAAGCTGAAACAGTATGACGAAAACTTACTCTGCAGCTACCTCAGGATACCTAGAGACATCTATTTTCCCAAACTTCAGATTATCCAAATTGTACCTGAGCAGTGAAAGAAAACAGAAATCTTATCTATATGTCAATAATGAAATTATGAAAATAAAGAAAGAGTTACAGCTAATTACATTCAGATCAGCTCACATGAATACAAAAGCAATCACTCATCTTCCTGAGTCCCACTTTCTCTGCCCAGCTTTACCAAGAAGGATGCAACATAAGTTAGGCTTGTAAGCACTAATGTTAAATTGACTAGAGCTTAGTAAGAAATACTTCTAATTCTTTCTCTGGACGAGACTCATTTACACTGCCTAAGGCAAGTCAAAGAACTCAGTATGATGAAGATGTAGACAGCTCACTGTTAAGTGTAGTGAGATACAGAGAATCAGTATGAAGCTGATATATAGTGGATATTCTCGGATAAAGAATATTTGTAATGTGTAACATCTTTTTGAGCAAATACTCACAGGTAATGACAAATAATGCTGAGAATAAAAAGTTTTCTAATAATTTCCTGCTACTACATTAAAAAATCAACCTGGCAGTAGATGATCTTCAAATTTTCAGATGAATCATTAGAGAAATTGTCCAA
>JAWQUT010000180.1:102418-119504 GCA_033807755.1 Ellobium chinense | reverse complement strand
AGGTGATGCGTAGCGTGGGACGAAGGGGGACAAGGGAAGGTGGAGGTGGGGAGGAAAGGCTTATGACACCTATTTCGGGGTGGCAACTGTCACACAGTCAACCTGTCTGCCATCCGCCGCGCAGTTAAACCATCTGTGTACATTGTTTGTTTGTCAACTGTAACCCTTCAACCGCTGATCTTTGAATTCATGGGCGCTGAAGAGTGGTCGATTATCCGGAGTGAGAGGCGATTATCCAGTGACTTTTATATAGAAAAAATTCGGTTCCCTGGGAAACAAGGCGATTAAGCGGAAAAGGCGATTAAGCGGAGGGCGATTAAGCGGAGTCGACTGTATTACATCTGTTTTGTCTTCGAAAGACCTTTCCGAGAATGCATTATTTATATTACAAAATTTATTGTGTTAGTTATCAACCATCAAGTCAAAAGCACTGATTTGCCACATTTTAAGTTGTTGGTTTATACATTTAGTTGTACTAAGGACACTGTTTAAGTTAGATATGTTATGTCCTGCCCTTTAAATTGATGTATAATATGTTGAGGAAAAGTGTTCAGCCTTCAGCGCAGCTCTCCTTAAAAATGTTCATCTCTTCCACAAAAATGTGACAGAGCCTGAAATTCAAGAGCAATTGTTTGAAAAAAATTGCCCTCTGACATCAGCGTTCTCTGGCATATCTGTGCGCCCCTAGACTATATCCAGCCCTTCTTTTCACTCGGGACTGGTCAGTAATCTTTCTCCCCTCATGCTGCCTGGAAGCTGGACACTGGCCGACACTGCCTTCCTTGAACTGATAACATTTACAAGTCATAAATGATGCATACATGATACAAGCGACAATAAATATTGCTACACTGAACCAATAAGTCCTGCCTTGTGACATTTCTTCCTGCTACCACAAGTTGTCTACAAAGACAAAAAGTGCGACGCCATTCCAAGAGTAGCCTTCTTGCCCTTGCCCAGCCCCAGGCATTACTGCTCATAAACTTCGGGCATCTGTTACTACTACAACATGACTCCAAGTTCCTGAGACAACACGCTTCAATCACAACAACACAACACGAGACAAGTTTTACTACAATATTCTAGTCTCTATGGCAACCTGCCCCATTCATTATCTCTTAACCTCTAAACTCAAGTCTAATCAGTCTAGGACTAGACAGTCTAATTAAATCTGAAATTTTCCAAAGCTTTTCCCTTACCAATTCTAATCTGCAGGACCGAAACAGAAAGTCACATGCACCTGGTGTGCTCTTCAAGATAAAATACAACGTTGCGAGAATAATATTTGTAATATAATGGGGTACAATAAGAGGTTTCAACTCATCCATCAACGCCATGGTCAAGATATGACTTTGAAGTAAGCCTTGGCGTCGTCTCTTCGTCTGCAACCGGAAATAGGTAGGGGAGATGACTAGAAACAACTTCCATAGAAGTACAGACTAATGATAAAAACTAATGCGAGTGATGAGAATTAATTTCCGTCTGTGGCAAACAAAGTTAAGTAAAGTGGTATTATGAACGATATTAACCACAAAAATAGAAGCATTCACTTACACAATATATAGGTAGAGAGATATGAATATATGACCCTTTGAATGTTGGTGAGATTTCATTTGCCGATTACTTTCTGTTGATAATATGGCAGCCTCCATGTAGAATCACAATGTCGTAGAATAGGCCTAGCTGTCATTGCCACTTTTATATTTGGAGAGATGACTGTATGACATCATCGATACTATGGAAAATCTGTATGAAATACTTCAGTCGGACCCTGAAGCATCAACTGAAGAATTAAGGAAAGCATACACCAAACTAGTGCGGCTGCATCATCCTGATAAAGCTGCCCAGCACGATAATGACAAGTCCCCAAACAGGCATCTCACTGGTGCGAGCGAGGGTGGCATCAACGGTGGAGCCAGTGCTACAGACATGTTTATAAAAATTGACAGAGCTTGGAAAATACTCAGTGACCCACAGCTACGAGCTCAATTTGATTCAAAATGGCATGAACATTGCGTTACTCAGGATTTGCCAATTCAAGACACTGTGAACATTCAAGAATTTGAGTATATAGATGAAGATAAAGTGTACATTTACCCTTGTCGATGTGGTAGTGATTATTTATTAACTGAAATAGATTTTCAACTTCATTTTGACATTGTTTGTTGTGAAACATGTTCACTGACAATTAAAGTTTTGTATGATACCACATAAAAAATGTAAACATGTCAATAGACGACAATATGCCAGCTGTTTCAGAGGTTTTAGTCATCTGGATGATAGACTGGCATCTCTGCAGTTTGAACAAGCCAACTTTGCTCAGCCTCCAGACCATCCACTGAAGAGTCCAGGTCCATGTTCTTCTTCTAGTGAGGATGTTACTGGTGGCTATGCTGTTCTTTCTCTTGGCACTGACTAGATATATATCCTGGTCCTGCTGTTATTCCTAGGGTGTAGCAGGATCCTTGTGTAGGTGTGGTGTTCTCACATCCATCTTACAGTAACTAACTGTACCACCTCGGCACTGCTGAAGAGGATATTTTTGTGAAATTAGTGATTTTGTTGACACACACCCCATTGTGGTTCAGGGCTTACTCATCCATGTAAACCATCTGCTCAGCCTTGACCCCTTGATCACTGCAGGGCTGTCATTTATTTTCTCTGCAGTTTTATTTCCTTGATCTTTTTAACCATGTGTAGAAATCAGACATCATCACAGCATTCTCAACCTTAACTGTCATACAAGTCCTCCATTTTTGCTTCACTTCAGCTCTCATATTTCATAGAAGACCTTCATATCATGTGTAATGATGTGTAGCTGTGTAGGAAGAAGCTTTATACAGTTCTTTGCTGCAACACTCTTGCTTGTGACTTACAGTTTAAAATATTATATTATAGCTGGCATTGACACCCATTCGATGAACAGGACATTAGGTAACTAAAATAAAATTGTCTGCTATGTGGAGATCCCTGCATTATTACACATTACAGTATATTGCAGTGGCAATATAGCAAATCAGCATGCACGCCCATTCACTGAAAAGGACACGATTGGGTGACTATATTTACATGTTTATCCAATGATATTATATTATATATTCACCCTACATGATGCCATCAATGAATGGAAGGCAGAATTTAAAATTTCAATCTCATCCATAATAAGAAGTGCAAAATGGGGAAAGTAGCACAAGCTTGCCCATACATTATTAATGAAACCTTGTATGCCCAGTAAGCAGACAGACTAAATCTCCTCTGTCAAATTTCATACAGGGTGATAGTTCCAGCCAACTTTAATGTACAGCAGTCTTTGAGTTTATCACATTTGAAAATAGTGTGCCATACTCCCAATCCGTTCTTATAATTGTTATATTTTGTGAAGATGTTTTTATGTTCTCCATGAACAGAGTTCAGAGAAAATGAAGATTTTGTGCAGCTTTTTTTTTTTCTTGCATGAAGAGCTTAGATTCTCTTGAACTTTTTATTTGCCTAAATTTTTTATCTCGCCCATGAAATTGAATTTTCTCATCAGAAACAGTTCAAATTCTGAACAAAATGATACCACAATCTGCATTTGACTTGATTTGTGGAATACAAATGATGTTTATGATGATGTGACAATTCTGAACGATATGTTGTGCTTTTGCTGTCCTGTTCGTAATATCTGATTAGTCGCAGTTTGGGAGAAGAAGGTTTTATATTATATGGGTATCATGAGATCACTCTGTGGTCAAATTGTAAATATCTGACTCTGTGCATGGTTAGACCTTAGTTTGGATTTGTAGGTAAAATTCAGAGAAGAAATCGTGTTTCGGTAAGCTGTTGTTAAACGTAACTTGGAATGAGTTTTGGATACAACGTTTTTTTTTTTTTTATTAACTGCTGTCAGTGTCAGTTGAGCCAACTTCCACCTTATCAGGATTTGCAAAATGTGCTAGATTGGTTTTAGAAGTGAGGGTTTCATAATCTAATAAATATGCTTGTGTGCATGATTTTTTTGTTTATTTCATTGATTGCTAAGCTTCCATGAACTTCTCAGATAACTGATGATGACAGCAGCAGCAGCTGCAAGGAATGATTTTGATTATAGTGATACCAATGATAATGGTCACTCTGATGTGATTATGACATGACACTAAACCATGGTCATCACATACTTTTGATGTGTGCATGTGAAAATTATACATTGGTCTATATGACATGAATTTGGAATGAATGCATGGCAGGCATGTTTTTACTGACACCTGCATTTTTGTTCAATCCAGAAGTCTGTATTGCATATTTTTTTAATCATCCCTTTTTAAAGTACAATATATTCTTTATGTGTGTGAGATGTAAAATATGAAAGTAAAACATATGATTGACAGAACGAGACCATGTTGTGTTTTGAGGCTTTGACATGTGTATGATTGTGAAATGTGAGCATGAGTACATACAGTATGTTTGTTCCACCTATGGGCAAATTATTATTGGTACATTTTACGTTATTGCACATTTTATTTGCCCACTACACCCACCAAGATACATTTTCCATGGGTATCATACATGTTACATGAACTCCTGGAATAAAATCATCTGTTGTATCTTACTTGGAGGGTTGATTATTTACCAGTGCACTGGCGAATGGTTTGAGAATTTGGCTCTGAACCATTATAGTCTATAGTTCCGTGTTTTAATTTCTTTAAGAAAAATATACTTGTGTCAATGTATTGACAGGGGAAGGAAATGGGAAGGTTTTAGGGACTATGACTGGCACAATTTCAGCAACCTCTATAAAAGATGGAAGCAGTAAGGCTGTAGGGTTTGTGAGTCATACTCAGAAAATGAAGACTGTCCAATGTTAGATTTGTGTGATTGATTCATGAACTCGGTGGTTTACAGTGTAGTGTCCTTGGGAAAGACACTTCACTCCCCATTCCCCACTGGGCTCAGGTGTTAATGAGTACCTTGCTTTAGACTTAGAGCTGGGGGGACCAGGTGCTGGACTGTGGGCGACCAGCAATGACTTTGTTATGTATTTTATTTGTAATAGGCCTACATATTTTATGTATGCATGATGTATACTGTTCTTTGTGTCTTGTTATAAATGAGATACATAACATCGTATGGCATTTTAAAGCAATTTCCCTAGGGTCAAAAATATGTCTTTATTTTCATTTTTCATTTCTTCAACAGTTCTGCTATTTTATAGAAATAGACCGTATGTGCTCAATACGATACAGTCAAAACCATTTATAACAGCCCTGGTATAACAGGGATCCGGCTATAACAGGGAATTTTTAAATCCCCATTTTTTTTCCTCTTTATCTTTAGTAAAATATATTGGCCATATGAGGGCCCCACAAAAGCCAAACAGGTTATAACAGGGATACCGAGACACGGTCAAGTAATAAAAAAAAGTGGATTTTAGCTCATGTGTACTTTTGCATATATGTGGGTCTAGCATTACTCATTATGCAGTACAGTCCAGTGAACGAAAACACGATCACGCGAGCGAAGCTAGTGCAACTAATGCTAGCCTAGTGTGAAGGCACTCGAAAGTAAACCATATCTGGGCCGTGTCTATTTACTTTTATTGCAATGTACTGACGAAAAAGATGAGCTTGAATGCATGTAAGACATGATCTATATTTGATATACACTGTCTAAGCAGCACAGCACTGTTATGGGGCGTTTTTGCGCTATTGTATAGCTGTGCACTGTTTCCGTATGGAGCCATCCATCTTGATCAATACAAAAGTGAAACAACTAGCATTCCTGGCCATGGCCAACCAGGATATTTTAAAAGCCATATTATATATATAGGCCAGTCGCCGGGGTTCTCATGGCAGAAGACATCAAAGGGATTGCATTATTGAACATGAATCTCTATTACAGTTTATCAAAACAGAAGTTCCTGGGCGCACGATTGGACCATGGCTGACTACCACAGGGCATACTAGATGCCACATTGGCTAACTACCATGGTCCCCTTTGCAGAAGACAAATAAAAGGGATGACCAAACTTAACATGATGCACTGGCGTCCAGTATTGTTTACATTTTGCAAGGAAGCTTCATTCTAGATCAAAAGTGATGACAACTACAAACCGTGTTTGCTTATTTCCCTTGGTTATCAGGGATCTGATATAACAGGGATTTTGCTCTGGTCCCACAGTCCCTGTTATATCAGGTTTCGACTGTAATACATGTGTACAGACAATTTTTCACGAGATGCAAGTTTGCAGGTGTTACCTCTCTTTATGAATTACTTATCAGTGACACAAATGATTGGCTGTCTTGGAAAGTCGATATTATATATATGTAAAATAGCCAAGGAAGAATAGTCCAAATGCTAAGACAAAGAACCTGGTGCTTTATTCCAAGGTGCCATATAGGGACTTTTAGGATTTTGTTATGTTTTCTTTCATAAAACAGTAGGTATACAGCATTGATGTAAAGTGGTTGATACTTTTAAGTTTAAGGTACTTTCTATCTGTCCGCCTGCCTGCCTGCCTGCCTGCCGGCCTGCCTGCCTGCCTGCCTGCCTGCAGAATAATTTGGGAATAGGGTTGTCTAGAAAGTTTTGGAGTTTCTCCCTCGCTAAATTTTGAGATGATAGGGGATCTTTCAGATCATTATGTATCCACTGCCTCTCTCTCTCTCTCTGGGGCGACCAACTTGTTTCTCCAATGATATTAATGGATTAGGAAAAAACGGAAGAAGACTTGCAACGCCCCCTTGTCTTATACTTATGTAACGGGTGGCAAGGCATATTATAAAATTCTCCGTTATTATTAAGGAATGTGAGACCAGTCTGATAATTATTTTAGATGTTGTAATAGATTATCTAGGGAAGTGTGTGATCAGGGATTTTACCAAATTACTGTGATGGATCAATTTTGAGAAAATAGGTCGAAAAAAACCCACACTAGAAAATTTCCTGTCCCTCCCGGGAATTGAACCGGGGTATCTCAACTTGCAAGTCTGAACATGTTACCACTACACTACAGGGACGCTAAGTTCACATCAATTTAATTCTTAAATACCTACTGCCTGAATATGTTCCCTAACTGTTTCTACCTAACTAGTGCTCATCCTTGACCCTAATAGTAATACACTTCCCGACTGCTCACACTTATCTTAAGAATAGTATAGCTACTGCATCAAGGCATCCTTCCCCCTTTCTCTCTCTCTCTCTCTCTCTCTCTCTCTCTGTCTCTCTCTCTCTCTCTCTCTCTCCCTCTCTCTCCCTCCCTCTGTCTGTCTGTCTCTCTCTTCCTGTCTCTGAAGCCTATCCAAAACAGTCACCACCAGAAAATTTAATCATGAGCTCAACCTAAGTCTCATTACATGTACAGTATCTAACTTCATTACCAGCAGGGAACAAAGAGATATCAACAGAGCACACGTCCACTCACAGGATGATGTAAATGTAGATCTACACTTTTAGGCTTGATCAATGGAACATAAATGAAAGTAATGAAGACAACATACTTGCACTAGAAGCTATTCAGACTGTCCCTACCCCCGAAAGTGGAGTTCAAAAGCTTACAAGTTTGATCGTACATGCCCAGACCGTGCTTGACTGTACGAGGGCGGTCAACATTACATGTAGCAAATTGTAAAGCGAAAACATCCAACACAGTGATGTAACAAAGCGTGAGATAGTTTGGCCTATACACAGAAACGAAAAATGACACATGAAAATTAATGAAAAGAAGAGAACAATGACATTGACAAGGTAAAAGTAGGATGGCAAGTTGACTAGCCAGAGTGTCCACGTTCTACAACAGAGAAACTCATCATCTAAAGTTTGAACTATGAGGAATAAATTCAAGAATTTTTATTGCTTTGTACAGTCATAATTACTAGGTACAGTAGAACAAATAATAATCTATAACACAATACACGGTTAACTATATAATGCGTTTCATTTCTGGCAGTGATATACAGTACATGTATTACAATTCAACAACTGAACAGTTTCAACAGAGGGCTATTGCCTTTACAGTATAGAGCTGTCCCAGCAGAAACTTGCATTTCAACTCCATTCATTTGCATCAAGAAAATGAGAAATTTGCATGCAACAAGAGGTAAAATCTGCGCCAAATTTTGCAAAAATAGCTTCGTAATTTCGTTAATTATCACAACGTCATACACTATTGTACCGTTGCAAAGTTGTAGAAATGGAACACATTGTACTGGGTTTCCGTTGACTTAGTATTGCGACCATGGCGGAAAAATGTGTTGTTCAACCATAATCGGCAAAGTTTACGCCATCTTTGCAGAAAATGTTTAAATTTGCAGAATTACAACAAAGCCTCAAAAATGTGGAAATCTGCGAACGCGATTTTCTGGAGGGACAGATAGAACAATAATCTACAATCAAGGAATCCATTATCAGCAAAAGGCACTACATCAGATACGGTTATAAACTACAAGAACGATTTCTGCTATTATTACATAGACTAACCACACCTTGCAGGGTTGTCTCTGTGCGTATTTCTCTCATCAACAGTTTCATAGTGCAAAGACAGAACAATTTTGATTATCAAGATTTGTGAAGCGAATTAACATCTTAAAACGCTACAGGTTTGTAGTAGGGCCTACCTATTAAGTGGCCAAATCACTGACTCAGACTGTGTCAGAGCCTATACATCCTTTTGGTCATTTGGTGGTATTTATAGTTCCATAGAGCGAAGACTTCCAAACAACCCCAATTCACCCCTTTCTTGGATCTTGTCAGCCATTGTCAGACAGTACATTATACGTGTAATCTGTGGCCTATACATAATCCTTACGTTAGTTAACGCAATGCGGTAACCATGGGAAACTCCCAAAACTTTAGTACCGGTAGTGTTCACTGTAGTTAACGCAGTGCGTTAATTAACGTACGGATTATGCATACGGCCACTGGCAGATCTTTGATCTAGAAAACTCACTTTAACATTCCAGGCACAGCTTGATGTGTTGACGTATGAATCAAAGCGAGGTCAAAAATGATGTAATTATTATAATAACAAAAAAACTGGGGACCAAGTCAGAAGGTGAGGTATCCTTTTTTTTGAAAGGAATTATGAACTCTTTTAGGTGTTGACCTCCTGTTTTTCTTCCTTTTAAACAACAACAACAACAACAACACCCAACAGAAAGGTTTGAGGGGAGGGGTGAGGCAGTGGAANATCCAAAATCACTGCAGAATGTGTAGAACTCTAGTTCTGCCTAAGGTCCAAAGAAAAAAAAACAACAGTACCACAGGCCTAAATACAGTCTTTACTTAGACAAGGGGCATAACTCCTATTTAAAAGGGCATTTTTGGATAACACACCTGCAGTAGGCCTACCTTAATCCGAAGGACAGTTGTGTTATCATGGTTATTGGTTCCATGTGGAGATGGGTGTGGTGAAAGGAGACTCATTGGAAAGAACAGAACTGTCTTGGACCAGATGTTAACCGGCACAATTAGCTTGTTATCTTTGAGGCGGCTACTGGCGTGGGGATCGGAGCACCCATGGACATGGCCGGAGCGCTCAGATGATGTTTCTAACAAATAAGATGGTGGCGAAAAAAAAAAACCAACCCGTCCACATTAAAACTGCCAGTTGCTTATTCATTGAGCTGCGCTACCATGTCCATCATGCGTTTCATTCTTATGCTGAATTTTATAGCGAGTGGGAGAGAGAGAGAGAGAGAGAGAGAGAGAGGTTTGCACCAAATCACTGACCTATTTATCAGCGCTGAACACTATCTTTGTCTCAACCCCATACCAGCGAGACCATTTCAACTTAGACAAGAAAATGCGAATTTGAAATGCCCATAATAATCTATTTAACACAAAACGTGCAACGAAATGGTCACAGCAGGTCACACCATTCTCACATCCGTTTCTAGCTGGTCTGCATCGCGCAACATATTATTTCATCATGAAACAAATTAGGGGTCCGCTCAGGTAGGATAGAGAAACTGAGGGAGGAGAAGAAGAAAACCTGGGACTACAGTCTTGCAGTGAGTCGTATGAAGGAGATGGGCATGGTGAAAGGAAGTGCCAGGAGCTGTGGGCTTGCTGGAAGGAACAAAACCAGAAGTCCACCGGCACATTTAGCTTGTTTTCCGTGAGAGGGCTTTTGGCATTTTTTTTTCACTAGAAACTTTTCTGTTTTTTTTTTCTTTTGCGAAATCGACATAGGTGTTCCCTACACCTTTTTGGCCCAAACTACATAGGTATCCCTACCAACCCTTTTGGCACAGTAGATAACCACCTCATCATGTCGGCCCGAGTAGGAAGTTACGGAATCAGCTAGGTTAACCTCAGGCTTTTGATACCTTCTATTTACTTTTAACAACCTTTGTTTAACGTTTCCTACAGAGGTTGGCTCCTAGGGAAACCAAGCCAATCCTCACTTAAAAACAGGCATATTTACTATAATACATATATATATAAATCGAAGGAATATGTATAACTATACTGACTGGACAACTAGAATACACCTTCCGGAATATTCTGTGTATCTAATCGAGACAAACATTTTTCCAAGTTATCTCCCCTAATCGATAACCAATTGTTTGATACCAAATTTATGTAACAGAATTCACTCATACTGACAACCTGCTCTCGAAGTCAATGAGTTATTACGCTGACACAAAATCTGAATCGCTCAAACTTCACTAGAATCAATCTAAAAATAAATATCCTTTTGTTTTCTTTTAGTTGGGTGAGGAACATATAGCTTGGCTTTGTCACGTATGAAAATACTACTGTCCAACCAAAACACTCTCACAGGGCAGTCTGGCTGACCAGTCAAAATATCCCTGTTCATAAATCTAATGATTTGGTAACCATTTTGTTCTACTGAAAAAAACAATTTATGGTTTATCCTTGTCAAATCAACAGGACGGACGAAATAAACAGACAGAAAGTATGAATCTATATCTGTTATATCAGCAGACTGTTTACAACATGAAGTGACAGGCTCGAATGAATCACATTTCGAAGAATCACACAAGTTTATGTTAATCACAGCTTCGTCTGAAATGTACAAATGGCCGTAAAATACTGTAATGGAGTGTTTCCAGATCGAGTTTCTATGACAATACTGTCTGCTCGTATCACAGCAAAAAATAGATTAGCATTGTAAAAGACATCGAGGCCTTAAGTGTTCAAAGTTATTCAAGATCTTCGCTTTCAAAGACAGCTACATGCAAAGGTATTATGTATAGTTTAAGTTGACACAGATGAGCTATAGAGAAGAGGAAACAGCCAAACATCAATGATCTGTTTGGTGTGCAACAGTGTGAACTTACACACAGATATTATATAAATACGTATAATGCAACTGTAAATACATAAAATAACAAAAAGAAGTAGGCTTTTAGTAGCATGTTCTCTGTGCAGAGTACTGAAACTGGTCGTAAGAGGTATAAATGGAAAGGAATCACCTTGATGTGGTGAAAAACTACCTCATTTCAGAGATACAGTAGTTCTTCAGTAATAACTCCAGAATGTACAGCCGAAATTGTCACTGTATAATGTAGCCTACTTACAGAAACTAAGGCAATACAGGCCAAGCTATTGGACCCATCCCGTTTTAAAGGTAGGAAGACGATGGTCAGAACAGAAATACATGTATAGTGAAGATAAAAACGATATTTTGATACCAGATCTGCAACATTCTAGTCCTGATATTGATTCCTATGTTATTTCTATCCTAGGAATATCGTTGGTGTCTGTTATACCATGTCTGGCATTGTATTTCCTTCTCGCCGTCCTTGTGGTTACAGCCGGCCCACTACAGTGGATGATGGGAATGTTGGGTTGGTTCTCAAGCCTGTCATTCAAATCATGCCTAGTCACTGATTGGTTCGTTTCATTTCTGAAATCTGATTGGCTCCCTGTGAAAATGTCCACCTTAGTGAGGTCTGTCTCACTATTGTTGTCAGATATACTATAACAGGCACTGTCTTTCTTGATCGCTTGTTTGACAGAAGCAGACTTTGGTCTGGCATCTTCGTTGCTCTGATTGTGCTCCTCGCTGCTGTCCATGCTTTCAAGCCTCAGAGGCGTACGACTTTTCCAGTCTGCATACTCCGCCTCGCAATTTTGTGCAGGTGCGGCAAGAGCTGCAGGCGCCACAGTGGCGTTTCTCCGTTTAGGAGTTGGTCCTTTGGAAGAAGAAGTGTCACAGTCAACGTTCACTCCCGCCACGGAATTTGAATTCACCTCTGCTAGTAAAAGAGGGCTATGCGCTTGCGCGTTGCTGGTCTCCTCTGAGTCGGAGTTGTGAGGCGAGGTCTCCATTGTGATGTTGCTCATCGTGATGGAAGTTTTCCTGAGGGCGCTGAACATGCTGTCACCGACAGTTAGGGTGCAGTATGAAGGCGTGGGAGGGGCCACATCTCCCTCTTCTATGCGTCTTTGCAAACTGAAATAAGAGGTGCAGAAACAGAGTTACAGCATACACTTCACATGAAGAAAGGTATATTATTATCTATCTAATGTAACAAAAAAGTACTGTATGTACAAAATCTAATAGTCCAAGGCTTACCAAGGAAGCCATCTGATCTTTCGATGCGGTCGGCCCATATAACTCTAACGAGTATAGTTAACAACGTTACTCATCGAAAAATCATAACTCTGTGACATGCATAGTTCATAATGTCATGGTGACAGATCATTCCTTCTCCACCCTCCCTGCTCTTTCTATTTCTGTCTCTAGCGCGCCGTTTCTTTGCTTCCTTAGTCTCTCAAACAAATTTGCCTTCCAACAACTTTCCATTCCGTGCCACGACTACAATGATAACTTCCAGTTCACTCCGTCCGTTTTGTAAATCAAGACTGTTACCATATATACCATAATAAAGTCATATGAATTACAATCTTATAATAATATGTGTAAACAAGGACGATATGTGTAAGAGTTCGTGATTAAATGCAAATTCTGTAAGTCACATGTGTCATCATTAAGTTCGCTTTACATTTATTTGTAAACTCTATTTCAATAAACTTACTCGACGAGTGAATCTGGTAAAGGTTTCTTGTAGTTCTTCTTGCCGGCCAACCAGAACGTCTTTTGAAGACCTTTTCCCTGAAACACAGAGCACCAGTGAACCAAAGAGCCTATCAGATTAACGGGAAGAAGTCAAATGATGGCGTAGCACTGCCTCTTCCTTTGTCAGAGGCATCAGAAACATCAAAAAAAAAATGTAATACTGACCCCTTCTTGAGTATCGGATAAACAAAATGCAACTTTAGATTTCATAATGCGCACAATACTTAATTAACACCTCGTCACTCCCTTTCATAATACAAGTTAAGGATATACAGTATCATTATATTAGAACTACCGACAAGTGACGGACGAGTAGTATTTAAAACACTAATTATAGCAAAACGTCGGGGGAAGTGGGGGGCCNGGGGGGGGGGGGGGCCAGGAATATCAATGAACATTCCCCCATCCCCTCCCCAAACAGAACCGCCAATGTGCATATGCGGAAAGCTCTTAGAAAGAAGGTTCAAGATGGCGTTGCTCTTAGTCATCCCATTCGCATTTCCTTGGTCTTCTCATCCTCCTTTCACTTTCGCTAACTTAATCACATAATTATTCCTTTCGCACTTTTTCCTCTGCTCTCTCCCGCCCTAGCCCTCCCCCCCCCAAAACCAATAAACCATTCCCCTGTAAAATACAGTATTCTTGGTCTCGGTTTGGACCTTACGGACTTTTCCAAATAATAAATTTGCCTTAGGAGTCTATGCCATATGCTATCCTATAATGCCAGAATGAGTTGCCCGCTCTGTCAGAGTAGGTATAGGCTTGTCTTTCCCACATGAAGCTCATGTGATATCTGAGTGGCACTCTCACAGTGCTAACTGTCCAAACCCAGTGGATCCTATGTTAAGTTCCATATGGATCCCCTGTGGCCTTTCACATGGGCCAAACTGAAAAGCATATTGTGCAGTTCCACGCCAAGAGCTCTAGTCGTCATGCATAGATACAATGTTTCATTGCCCTTAATGCTAAGAAAGACACGAAATTTTAAATCTACCACCACACTGACCTTGACTTCAATGAATCCTCTTTCGATCATAAGGAACCCCCAATCCAGCTCATCCAAGGCCTCTTTCATCTGTCTGCTCATGTGGATGTGTAAGGCTGTGGATACAGACCATTACAAACAGAATAACAACGATGTTGATAATTATGGCGAAGATGGAAACGGTGATGATTAATAATACTGACACCAATGTTGCTGATCATAATGGTAGTCATGAGAACCTGTTAAGGAGAAAATAATTATGGACATATAAAGGCGCAAAGTGATAAGAACAACAGATTCTGATGCTTTTATACGTTAGCCGCTGGTTCGGGGGCCAAATTATAATCCGCCAAGGATATAACACATGGTCCGCGATGTCACCATGTGTGTTTTATATTGTTCAGTGTCATGCACTGTAATGAAATAAGCAGGTATGCCCTCACAAGATGACTACCGTACGAAAATGGCCCCTTTTTGAGAAGGCTGGTCACTCTTGTGGCAGTGTGCAGAATCCATTCATTACTTAACGTATTGCGTTAACCACAGTGAACACTACTGATATTATGGAAGTTTCCTGTGGCTATCTCAATGCGTTAATTAACGTAAGGATTAAGCTTACGGACACTGGTCTACCCTCGTAAAAGTTTCCTCTCCGCAAAACTCACCTTTACCCGTGGACTCCATTCTGCTCGCCATATTGACCGTGTCACCAAACAAACAGTATCTCGGCATGGTCCTTCCCACCACTCCGGCAGCACATGCTCCTGTATGCAGCCCCACCCGTAGATTTAGTCTTTCTTCAGGTTTGTGTCTGATCCGGAAGTGCGTCACCGCCGAAATGAGATCAAGCGCCATGTTGGCTATCTCCCCTGAGTGACGGTTGCCATTCCTTCGTGGACAGCCACTTACACACATGTAGGCATCACCAATCGTCTCTACCTGTGTACAAGAGAGCAAAGTTTCACTTATTAAAAGCCCATAGCAAATTTCACATGCCTTTGATATTGGTGGATTTACATGGAGATTATATCCTAAACTTACCACTTGGACCTATGGTATTCTTCTATTCGATAAAATTTCTGTTTCTTCTCGACCAGATCACAGTATGACTGACTCCGGCTACCTCGATATCCCAAAGTGGGATGTGGGAGTAGGGGGATGGGAGAGTGAAATTTTTACACGCATGACTATAGGCCTAGTATGCGGAATTTGCATTGGTTATGCAGGAATATATATTTCTGTAGTGTGGCAATCAGGGTTGTAAAAGTTACTTTTAAAAGTAACTGTTACAATTACTTTACTTTTCTGAAAAAATGAGTAATTGGTAAAATTATTTTACTTTTTTTTTAAAGCAAAGTAACTGTTACAATTACTTTACTTTGAAAAGTAACTAGTTACTTTTCAGTTACTTTCAGGTCTCAGTTTCTTGGTTATCCAAGAAACGAAACAAGCGTGCAAAAAGTCAACTGGTATTTTTCACACAATTATCACGGTTGTCTTTTGATAAGGATAGTGTGTATAAAGGTTAGGAAGGTGATGTATTGGTCGTCGATTTTAGGTTAACACAATTATAGTGGTGGTGGTTGTAGTGATGATAGTGGTGGTGGTAGTGGTGGGGTTGGTGGTGGTGGTGAAGGTGCTGCTGCTGATAACTGATGACAGTCAACAGAAACAATGGAATAAGAAAAAAACAACACCCCGTCAACTTTAAGCAAAACAAGAGCAGCTAAGGTCAAAGGGAAGCAACCAATGAAATAACAACCATAGCCAGTGCATTCATGATTTGTCTCCCATTTGTGAAAGATAGAAAGTGAGATCTTCAACTTTGTCAAGCGCCTAGAGCTCATTTATGGGGAGGGGGAGCTATATAAATATTCTTTATTATTATTATTATTACGACCGTCATTTTTAACATGTCTGTCTCTCTCTCATTTTTGTGTCTTTCACTATCTTTCTCATTCTCTTGACTGTGTTCCTAGGATCATACGGAATGGAATGTCGTTCCATCCAAGTAATAGGAAATGGGGTAGACCTCAACCATATTATTGTGTGTGTCTGCGCACAGGCGCGTGCGTGCGAGCTTACATGTGCATGCGTGGGCGTTTGCACGAATGTGCGTGTGCACATGTGTGCGTATTTTACATATGAGCGCGCGAATGTGTGTACGTTTGCGTACGTACATGCGTGTCTGTGTGTGAGTGCGTGTGCTCTTGCGTGCGAGTCCGTTTTCTGTATTAAGGACGGTGTTAATGATAAAGGTTATGATGATGTGCTGGTTGACAAAACAATAGGTGTTGTGGTGGTAATGGTGGTGATGGTGGTGATGGTGGTGGTGGGGGTGGTAGTGGTAACGATAGTAATAAATCGTAGGTGGTGATGGTAATTGTGGTGGTGATGATACTGTTGCTTGTGTTGTCTCTGCTGTTGTTGCCATTGCTGATGTAGTGGTGGTGATACTCTGAGAGGGATTTATACGACAATACATTGGCGGTGTCAGTGGGAACAATCGGAAAAAATTCCACTCGTTAGGTTAGGTGCAGCAAACAGTCAAAGGGAAACAACCAGTAAAATGACAATCGTGAATTAGTGCATCCGTGAGTTGTCTCCCATTTATTACTACCTTCATTTTTCAAAATGTTTTTTTTTACACCAATATAGCAACACTTTATTCCTATTTTTCCCCTCTTTATCTCATTATTTTTCCCAGTCTCTTTTTCTATTTCTAGGAACGACCAACACATCATCATCATAACCATTTACAGAAAACGGATGAGCACGTGAACACACACCCCAAACATAGACACAGACCCAGATCCACAGACCCACAAACCCACAGACACACACACACACACACACACACACACATACACACACACACACACATACACACACACAAACTGACACGGACACACACGCGCATACACATGCGTGCAGGCACACGCAGACACAAGCACAATTAAGGTGGTTGAGAAGTATAATTTGGCAACAACGAAATTTCGTGTGATCGTAAGGACATAATGTTAAAAATCGAAGAGAGAGAGAGAGAGAGAGAGAGAGAGAGAGAGAGAGAGAGA
>JAWQUT010000180.1:63516-76654 GCA_033807755.1 Ellobium chinense | reverse complement strand
GGGGGGGCAAGAATGACAGCAAATCACTGATAATAGTGATGGTGGAATGTGCTAGAAAGTTTGTTTTAGTTTCATTAAAAAAAAAATTAATATCGGTAAATATGATTAACATGAAGAAGATTATCAAAATAACCAAAGCCAGCCAGTCAGCCAGCCAGCCAGCCAGTCAGCAAGCCAGTCAGCCACCCACCCACCAACCAACCAACCAAACAAGCAATCAACCAACCAACCAAGCAACCAACCAACCAACCATCCACCACAAACCAAAACAGTAGCACCCACAAACAAACTACACAGAGTCCACACCTGCGTTTGCCAGTAATCATTCTGCATGACAGAGCTCCGTCTAATGTGGTACCGAACATCCGTGCTGGGCTTCTTAACATTCTTGACGTCCGCGAACTGGCCCAGCTGCAGCATGGTGGCTGACGGATGGAGCTTCGGACTCTTCTTGGAGGAAGTGGAGATGGCGGGGGAGAGGCTGAAGCTAAGGTGAAGGAAGGCATAGTACCCTGAGTTCATGTTGAGAGTCTCGGCGGCAACCATTAGTGTCTCCAGAGTGTCGGGTGGGACACAGACAACTGTGGCTAAAGAAGTGTGGAAGAGATAAAAAAAACAGCAAATTTATTTTACAGTGTCATACAATGGTTTACATCTCACGCATAAAACATACACATACAACAGTACACATCATGCAAATTAATACAAAACTATAAATACATTATCAATTATAAATGAAATATATAACAGAAGCATTGCTAGTAACCAAGGTGCAGCGCCCTAGTTTCCCCCAGATCTATACTAAAGCCAGGTACTCATTTACACCCGAGTGAGGTGAGGATCCAAAATTGAGTGTCTTTCCCCAGGACACACCAAGGCTAGCTGTCAGACTCAGTGCCGAACACGCAATGCCCAGATTTGATAGTTTATAGGCGGCAAGTACCACTCAGATGCCGCAGGATGGTTATAATACAAGAGCAGTAGTAATGGAAGAGGCAGCACCAAGGACGTTTCTGTCCTAGGGCCAGAACAATAACCTAGCAGCAACAGCAGCAGCAGCAGCAGCAGCATTAGCAGCAGCAGCAGCAGCAGCAGCACCACCACCACCACCAACATCAACTAGAGGAACAAGCAGAATGGTCTGAATTTCTGTCCCAGCTTTAAGCCACAGCCTTACTCCTATAACCTACCAGTACGATTACCATCACCAGCACGAACACCACCACCACCACCACCACCACCACCACCACCATCAACAATAACAACAACAACAGCAGCAATAACAACAACAACCAGCACGAGCAACAAAAACAACAACCACCACCACCACCAACAACAACAACAGCAACAACAATGGCCTACTTCTAGTAAGCTGCTTGATCTTGCCGAGCTCCTGCCTCAGTGCTGATCTATTGGCGTGGTTGACCAGGATCACCCTGGCCTCTGTGGCCACGTTCTGTAGAAACATGGTGGTTCTGAGCTCCTCTATCAGATGCTCACACAGGCCATTCTCCTCGTAGATCAGTGCTGAAAGTAACATTAACTATTCTTAGTTAAGCAATGCAGAGAGTATTTTATGTATTATACGATCAGAAGTCATGGGCAGATTGCCTATCTTAGAGACAAGCACTTTGAATTTGAACTTTTTTATGCTTGCTACAACCAAATTTATCCGTCAAATGTCTCACACGATGTCAGTCACAAAGTCACCGGTTAAAAACAGCAGCAAAGTTTGAGACTGGCATAATCATTGTGTTGGGTTATTTAATGCAGTTTTTGTCCCTCTAATTAAAACCTCGCTCAAATAAAAGAGGCGAACTGCCTATGATTGTAACGGTAATAATTATTTACTATAACACGAGAAATAACGCTAGTCTTGAACCAGTACATATGAGTAAAATACTATGGGTCATTTTCCTGAAATGCAAAAAAAAGGTAGCTCTTGAATCATGCTCTATGCGAGAAGGCCTTCTGGCCATTTGCTACTATTTGGCTTTGTAAATTTGGATACCAGTCTTGAACACAGAACATGATCATTCTTTGTGATATAAACAAACTTCTAACACGTTAAAAGTGGTGCCAGTTTAGCTATAACATCGGCAACGTCGTGAAACTAACAAAGACAACAAAGAAAACAGCCCACACACAAGTTACAGATATTAACCTATACTAATTTCAAAGAGTTAATTTTCTTTTCTCCGCCAGATGTGGAGTGCTACATTTCATATGATGAAGCTTCAGGTTACACATGCCTATTAAAAAATACCACTTTATTCCAATAAACGATTTTCTCTACAGCTACTCTATAGCCTTCCGACATGGGCCAGAACTTCTTTATTATTTTTCAGTACTCACTGTGCTCAAATAAAATGTGGTTTAAAACAGAACTTTAGCAGTGAACTTCTGAGATAATCCAGGTTGAAGGAAAAGGGGCTGAAAAAAATCTGTCCTTGTCGATGGCAACAGGCCCGCACTTATGGTGGNGCTAAAAACCTCTGGAACCCCCAGGGCTGAATTTTCTTTACATGAAGTACTGAATCAGATTTGCTGTTGACCTTTAAAGGTACAAAAGGGATTAAGTCAAAGACATGAAGTATACTTGAACATCTGGGGCGCTACCTAGCGGATTCAAGGGAGTTAATATCAGGAAGATGACTCATTTGACATCACAATCTCAAACCTTACGTACTCGAAAAACTCAAATACTTGGTGTAAATGGAATGCTATTTGAGGGCTTGAGCATTAATGGTGGGATCTTTCACCATCGTAAGAATGGCATTGAGGGATCGGTGGTAAATGCATCCAC
This sequence comes from Ellobium chinense, assembly GCA_033807755.1. Lineage (NCBI taxonomy): Eukaryota > Metazoa > Mollusca > Gastropoda > Ellobiida > Ellobiidae > Ellobium > Ellobium chinense. The sequence continues at coordinate 73,848 of JAWQUT010000180.1, read as the reverse complement.
AATGGCGTTCAACATGTAGAGCTACAAGGACAGAACTTGTGCATTAACGATGGGATCTCTTACCATCGTAAGAATTACATTAGTGCATCGATGCTGAATGCACCCATGTTGGCGTTCAACATGTAGAGTTACATGAGAGAACTTGTGCATTTACGATGGGATCTCTTACCACCGTAAGAATTCCATTAGTGCATCGATGCTGAATGCATCTTTGATGGCATTCAACATGCAGAGTTCATGTAATTTTTAATTCGTAAATTCACACCATTAAGAAAAACCTTTGTAAACTAATTTTTGGCAGCAAAACCACTGAACAGCGCTTTATAAGATTTCAAAAAAGCCAAAGGACACTAACCTACATTTTGTAATATCTGAGATATAAGAAATGATGGTTGCGGTTGCATTACATAGTTAGCCGCCATATGAAGATCATTTATTATATAAAAATATAATGGGTCGTCCCTAAAATCCGGTTACCACGACAAGTGACCGTAATAAACAAATGATTGCGAGACATGTGTAAGATCTATATTTAAAGTTACAAGGTGTCGGTGTTTCAAAGCGAAATTATCAAGAGTTGCAAACCTCAGGGGTAATAGAACAGAAGTACATCTATTTGAAAAGCATGAGTGTGAATTGGATTTATTTAAAAAAGAACAAAATCAAAGAGTGAAATGACGCAAATCAGAAATCAGCATAGGCGTCTAGTCTACATGTTGAGGCATAAAAAACGATTTCTGGGGAGCTTCCAGAGGTTTTTTTTTTTCAAAGTTTTAGGATTCGGACGGAGCGGTCTGGTCTAATGTGTTTCAATTAGAGCTCTATTCGCTTCATAACCCAGAGGAAGAATCTGAACGTTGGCAGGTCATTGCTGCTGTAGACAGTTGAACGTTTCTAAAGAGGGGAAGGGGTAGGCGGTGAAAACTTTAGTGGTTTGTCCCAACACATGAAAGGGAGAGAGAAGAAGCATGTTTGGGCTTTAGAAATTAAGAGTGCAAGGGACGTCGAAGTGCTCTTGTCGAGGTGGAAGGATTCAGATGAAAGAGCGAATACTGTGGGAAAAAAAACTGATCACTCAGTCTGCGTGCCTCTCTTCAGCAAACACAATATTCGGGACCTGTGTGGGATCCATTTGGGATTTCCCATCTCATCTTGGAATGTCCTGTCCTGATTGGTATCATCATGAAGCCAGAATTACCTGTTCGTCTTCTTAGGGTCTGAATTTACGACTGTATTTCTACAATATTACTGATATGAAGCTATGTTGAAATATTTTGCTTGTTTTCCTTACGTGAACAGGTTTTATGGGACCAGCCTAGACAGACCACATATCGTCACTGCAGACTGCCATTCTTAGAGATAGGCAGTTTCCAAACCAGGCTATTTTTGTGCTTGTTACAAGCCACAACATCCTTCACATGCCACAGACAAAGCAAGTCACAAAATCACTGGTTAAAAAAAACAGCACCAAAGGTTGAGAATGGCATTTTTTTTGTTGCGTTGTCTACTACAAAATTTCTGTCTCCTGAAAAATTTGTTGATATGACATAAGCGAATCCCTATGACGGTGACGATATGGGTCTCATACTGCAGCCCTTTGACGGCCCCTTATCTAAACTAGTACATAATAATATGAAGGAATTGACCTGATCTGGCGATGTTTTCTGGTATAAGGGACTGGTCCATTTTTTTCGATTTTATGACGTTTTCGACGACGTCTATTTTGAAGTGTAATATTATGGCAACACACAGCCTGCGACCGAGACATAATAATATATATATATACTGACTTAGAAACCATAAGCAAACTGTTTTCTTTACATCTTGACCTTACAAATCTTCCTGCATAAGGCAAGGGACACTTTTTCCTTTCTGTAAGGACAAACAGTGCTCGCTATGCTCAGGTTCCGTTGTAACTTTATAGCTCAGCTTGGTGCAAGCCGACATAAGTATCCAAGTATTCGCAGACGTACATAGGTATTTCCTGTAAGAAACGTTTCTAATCGCTATGCTAGGAAACTTCGGAGGGACGGGTGACTCCTGGGTCGCCCAAGATGAATCTACTCATTGTAAAGCTCAGTGGCCATATGTATAATCCTTACGTTAGTTTACGGACTGCGGTAACCATGGGAAACTTCCAAAACATTAGTAGTATTCACTGTGTAGTAACGCGGTATTTTATTAAAGTATGGGCTATGCAATCGGCAACAAGTCCCTATTTGTCTATATCAAAGTTTACTCACGAAATCGTCTCTCAAAAACACAAAATTATGGACGTCCATGAACTTTCAGCATCTCATTGGCCGTATGTATAATCCAAGCTTTTATAAACTTTGCGTTAAATCAATACAGGGCACACAACAAATATTTTGGGAGTTTCCTGTGGCTGTATGCATAATCCCTACGTTAATTAACGCATTGCGTTTACTATAGTGAACACTACTAATAATTTGGGAGTTTCCCGTGGTTACCGCATTGCGTTAACTAACGTAAGGATTATGCATACGTCCAATGTTGTAACTTCAGTGCAATAACTAACGTAAGGATTACACTTACGGCACTGTGCGTAAACGTTAATGCAAACTAGTTTAACTGCAGGACAATTTCTGTTACAATATTTTCTGAATTTTTAACTTAAATTCAGCACGCGGCCTTTCATCTAAAACACACTGGAAAATAATGGCGATTCATTCTAAGAATTTGTGCCACCTCAAACCTCCCAATTTAAACTTGGGCACCACAGCTGTGATTATATTATGGGCATGAGCATTAGGGTCATTTCCAGGGGTTAATTTCCTCATACTTTGTATAGATCTATAAGAGAAAATTCTCAGTCTAATTAACCTGGATCTAGCTAGAGTTAGCCTTTATATGCTTCTTCACGAAAGCAAAGCATACTGAACATAAATGAGAACGGAAACAACGTAGCTGCTGTTGCCCTCTATAATAAACATACGTTTCTCACAAAGTCAGAGATGCCAGAACTGTGCTGCTGATATGAGAGACTTTGCTGAAATCTAGATTCTGGATAAGCATGAAAAGAAATCATTAACCTTTTATTTCAGGATTGGACTCCCCCTAACCTCAGATCCCCCAGCAGGCAAATTGGGCAAACGAGTCCGATTGTGTGCATGGAGAGGGCCAAGAAAAGACAGACTTGGGGGCTTCCTCGAGCTCTCTCTCTCAGTGCATAAATGCCTGATCCCCCCCCTCCCCCGCGCTCCCAGCTGAAAGGAATTTTTAACGATCCCCTTTCCGGTAGCCATGTTTTGGAAAAAGTTGGCTCGGCGCGACAAAACCGGGTCGTTTGGGATGATGTCAAAAGCCATTAAGTAGCGGCGCCAGTGGATCCATGAGGATTTGAGTGAGTGTGTTTGTAGAGGAGTTCCCAGAGCTTGTCTATCAAGAATAACATGACGCTTTGACATAGAAAGTTTATCTTGGGCAAGCAAATCTCACTTTTATTCAATGCATTAATCTATCGCCTACTGTCATGGGGTCTTATTTTATCCGCTCTTCCTCATTCATTACCTAATAGTTCATTATTCCTTCCTCAGCATGTTTTGCTTGCGCTTGAATGCACTCACTTTCTCTTTTCTTCTTGATGCCGCTGTCGTCTTTATTCTCTTCTTTCTTCTTTTTTTTTCTTCCTCTCTTCATTTCTAAACCTCATTTTCTCTGTTTTTTTCTCTGTCATGATTTTTTTCCCTTCCTCTCTTTCGGTCATTTCTCTCTCTCTCTCTCTCTCTCTCTCTCTCTCTCTCTCTTGCCGTTTGTTAAAGATAAGACATTATTCTGTATCGCACTTGTGGCCTATCAGAGATAGACTATTTTTGGATTTAGGGAGTGGATACACAGCACGAATCGATTGTTACATTGTGGCAGACGGGAGCAGGAAAAGGTAGAGGAAAAGGTGGAACAATAAGATGATTGGAGATAGAGAGGAAATAGAAATTAGATTTCATCTAATAACTATAACTAGTCTATACGCGTCTGCACAAATTAATGTGACCCTTAACCACCTCTTCAAGCATGCATGCCTACAAATATGCACTTTGACATGCACACACAAGAACACACACTGTTGGACACGCACATTTTTTCCCCTCTCTCTCTCTTTTGATTTTTCTTGCTGTCTCCTATTCATCCATGTTCAGTAATGTATTTGGAGATTTATCATTCTTCAAATTATTGTCAATTGATGGAATGACGCTGTTGTAGGGAGATGGCGCCATCAGTGGCAGCTCATGATCCCCAAAATTACGCGTGCAACTTCTCCCTCCTCCCACCTTCTCCACTGCTATTTAATCAAATAACAAATTAGATCTAGAGTTTATCAGATCCACTGTAAGTTCTTGCTATATATAGCTATAAATACATAAATATAGGTTTTCTTGGTTTCTCCAGGTTTTCTTGGTTTCTGTATTTTTTGAAATCAATTAGAATTTCAGTATATTCTGGGCTAAATATTACCCGGCATTGCACAGGTTGAACTTAATGACGAGCCGCCAGTCACTGGGCGTTATGAACCACAAGAATGACACCTCTGAAGATTTGAATTACAGTGTTGCTCTACAAGGTAGATGATGGAGAGTGCAAATGGACATGTACCACTCAGGCCTATAGAGATGCGCCTGCCCGTTCTTTATTTAATTCTCTCACAGATAACCTTACTCTTTCATTTTCTCGAAATATCCAGCTGTCTTTAAATAATTACAAATAAAAAAACCAACAATCCTGGATCTATATCGATTTTCTTGAAATATCGATGTTTCTGTTCAAGACACTGTCCATCCTATATCGCGGGAAGGGTGGTCAAGAGGTAGCGCATTTGTCTCTAAGTGCTAAAGGTCTCGGTTTCGAAGTCTGCTGGCGACAGAGTTCTTCATGGATAAACTTTTTTAAGGTGTTTAGAAGGCCTCCTTTTGCCAGATTTCAGATTTCACAAGCTTATTTCCATAGTAACAACGTCACGTAACATGGACATACAGCTACAACTGGACAGTATATAACCAAACAAATGGATAAAAAGTAAAAAAAAAATAGACAGATAATTAAAAAAAAAACCAGACATTCCGAAAACTGGACAAACAATCGAACAGATGGATAAACATTTCAACATCCTAACAAGAGACATGTCGAAGTCTATATTGGTCAAACACGTAATTGTTGAGAAGTTAATACCGATATTAATGGTCTAGGGCACTTTTTTAAAACTTCATATATTGTTTCACTTGTTTTTTCTTACTGGACAGAGGGCGCTTCATGAAGAGAGTATGACTGACAAATTTCACGATGTTTTGCTTTGTGTGGGGACATTTCGAATTAAATAGATTATATGTTTGTTGAATAACAGACTATACATTTTCTTGAATATTGGATTTGTCTTCACATGCTTCTTAATCCATCTTTCCCTTCGTCCAGCCTCACCTCAGATAGAGCCACACTTGTGCTGAAATGGGGTATCAAAACTTAAACCTATCACGAGAAACAAAGTTCACTCGTGTCTTCATCACAACTCACCAACATTTGTCCATTTCAAGTGCTGCATGACAACCAAAGCTGCCTGGGCAAAATCCTCAATGGCACCAAATGTTGAAATGACGTCATCGTAGGAGCTCTGACCAATGACCGCCCTGTACACAGGTGTCCATGTGACCACCGGTTTTGACCAATAAGATCCAAGGAGAGCTACAACTCGGAGGGCTGCAAATGAAAGAGGTTGGAGTGAGTGAGTGAGTGAGTGAGTGAGTGTGTGTGAGTGAGTGAGCAAGCGAATGAGATAGAACTGATAGAGCGGGCTGGATGAGTGAGTGAGTGAGTGAGTGAGTGAGTGAGTGAGTGAGTGAGTGAGTGAGTGAGCGAGCGAGCGAGCGAGCGAGCTAGTGAGTGAGTGAGTGAGTGAGTGAGTGAGTGAGTGAGTGAGTGAGTGAGTGAGTGAGTGAGTGAGTGAGTGAGTGAATGAATGAGTGAATGAATGAGTGAGCGAGTGAGTGAGTGAGCCAGCGAGCGAGTGAGATCGAACTGGTAGAGCTGGCTGGATGAGTGAGTCAGTGAGTGATTGGTGCTTGAGCAATTTTCAAAGTGGGCACGCCGGCAAAGTTCGAGGAGTCATCCCCACTGGAAAGGTCGACAGTGACGTCGTACCAAAAATTTGTTTTTCGGAAAGCTCCCCTCTTCTCCTCCCCTTTCCCATGAACAGAGAGAATACATGATGGGAGATACCGTTGAACTGTGCTGCTCTCCTCCTACTATGGTATGGTCTATGAAATGCACTGTATTATGCTTCTTGAAATTATGCTGGCATCAAATGACATTTTGCGATGAAATCATACTGACATCTTATGTTAACATGAAATGATATTTCGCAATTTAGCCAAAATAAACTCATTGTAATGCGCACGGCCGCATTTTCATCACTGCTAGGGCACTAGGCTATCGTTTACGAGCTTAGCCCTGAGCTTCCCCCATGTTTAAGTCCGTTTCGATTGTAGCTTAAGAGACACGTTCGCAGTAGCATAGCGTGGCCCGTTCGATAGGGGGTTTCAAAGTCGCTTCTATTAAGAGGCATCTGCTGGGATTTCGAATCTTAAAAATAAATGCACTATATACGCCAAATCTACATGTAACTTAAATATATATTGTGATGGAACACGCCCATGTCGACCTAGCCCTGTACTATTGTTTAGACAAAATCAGCTTTGCGATGTTTCATATTAGCAAATCAGTCGATCACATATTGTTGAAATCGTACAATAAACCTAATTCCAGGAAATATAGATCTCTGTTTGGCATCAGAATTGTACAGACAAAGTGTTCATGTGTGGTACAACAGAATACATATTGTCACTAAAACATGCAAATCAGAAGCCAGACCTATCCTAGGATCATCATGGATACAAGAGAAGCAGGCCCATCTAACCCACAAAATTAAAAAAAAAAAAGATTATTTCATTCGGGCTGAGGGAGGGACATCGTCCATCGAAACTTTTTTTGCAATGTACAGTGAAAGCTGTACGACAAGTGGATACATTAGTCTAACCCACAATTATTGAAAATTCTGATGTGCACAAAACTTGAAGTGCGATTTTCTCAAAAGTGAATCTGTGTGGGTTAGATCGGTCTGCATCTTAAATAGATGAGTCTAGCATCTGCTCTTAATTCTAAGAAATCTGAATCTATTATAAACAAATAGTATCATATCTATTTGTTTGTTTGTTTGTGTGTGTGTGTGTGTGTGTGTGTGTGTGTGTGTGTGTGTGTGTGTGTGTGTTTGTATGAACATATTTTCTGTAGGAGCATCATGCACGTATTCCCACAAGTTTTAATAAGATGACTTTTGTGGAAGTATGAAAAGAGAATGAAACTTAATATGTTTACTGGAGATCTAGCGACACCAACCCTCCGCATACTCACCCTGATCTCAGATCTACTCACGCTTACAATCAAAACCTTTTTTTTTTTTTTTGGTTTTGTTTTTCCTAGTGCCAACGAAGTAGCTGACTCGAAAATGTAAGAAAGGTAACAAACTCTCGCTGAATATTATTATGTCTCTTAGATGGCTAGTGCTTTTTTTTGGTGTGTTTTGTTGAGAAATTCATTGCTCTGTCATTTGGCTTGATTCTCTGAGGTTGCAATGGGAGATCAGTGCAGGCCTTCAAAGGCCAAGGAATATAGACATTTTACAGACATATCTTAGTTAGTTACCATTTATTTTTAAGGCAAAAACAAACGTTTTGTTTATTTTGTTAATTCATTATCAGTTTACACAGTCGGAATTTTGAGATGAAGGAAGAAAGACAGATGGTGCCTTGGCTCGACAGACTCCAATGAAGCGACGCTACAGCGCTTAACCCTCGGTGTACTTTAACAATCATCTTCCACTTCCTATACAATTTCCATCAGGATTTAATTTTTTTCCTCCTTTGGTCTTTTCTCTACTCTTGCCTGTTCTATATACAGGCCGAACTATTTTCAGCACTGCGTCTAGACAGTCCGATCTTTGAAAAGGGACCTCTTCTGCGCTATCATCACGCCGTAGTGGATAAAAGAAAATGCTGAGATGGTTTGGCTGTTTGGTTGAATTTACAACAGTCTAGTCCCCTGGGACGGACCGGCCGCCCTATTCATAGACCTTTCTGTTGGTGGGCGGGAATATATATTTCTAGCATTTAAGATACTGAGTTTATAGATTCTGAGTACACGTATGAAAGTATCCACCGTATTTCAAATTTGATATTAAGCGCAGGGGTAATTTCGATCCCTTTTAATATCCTTCGATACTTAAATATTAAAATGGTATTCCAGAGCTTGAGTTTTGAAACCAGCATTCGAAATTGCCGAGTATCACAAGTGTCAATCAGGGGTTTTTTTAAATTAGTATGGTATCTATGGTATCAATACTGAAAAACGATACCGCCCATCACTAGACTTCACCAAACGACCCAAGCAAAGGGCAAGGATGCTGTAATTCAAAGATGATACTCTAGTGTACTAAGTTATTTCTGAAAGCAAAGCCATTTTCTGGCAGCATCTCCCTAATATAATCATGCTATAACGACCGTATTATAATGCCAACCGAAGTGCTCTTTCATTTGTGTGTGTGTGTGTGTGTGTGTGTGTGTGTGTGTGTGTGTGTGTGTGTGTGTTGGGTGTGTGTAAAGGAAGAGGGGGAAGGAACAAGTATGCACCACATCTCCCTTGTCCTCATAATAACTCAGTAGAGCCTCGATATTACGTTCACATTGAAAAGATATACCTTGTTCTAAAATATGAATTTTACACGCACAGTTTCATTATTATTCCATTATTTCATCATTCAGGTAGACCTTGATAATAAGTATTATTATTCTTTCCATGGATCACGGACATACTTTATGTCGAGGTTCTATTATATATAGGACCAGATGAAACTAGTGTGCAGCAGTAATGACTTTAGAGTCCAGGTGAGACCCCCCATTACAGTCGAAAGAGAGGGGGGNGGGGGGGGGGGGGGGGGGGGGGGGGGGGGGGGGGGGGGGGGGGGGGGGGGGGGGGGGGGGGGGGGGGGGGGGGGGGGGGGGGGGGGGGGGGGGGGGGGGGGGGGGGGGGGGGGGGGGGGGGGGGGGGGGGGGGGGGGGGGGGGGGGGGGGGGGGGGGGGGGGGGGGGGGGGGGGGGGGGGGGGGGGGGGGGGGGGGGGGGGGGGGGGGGGGGGGGGGGGGGGGGGGGGGGGGGGGGGGGGGGGGGGGGGGGGGGGGGGGGGGGGGGGGGGGGGGGGGGGGGGGGGGGGGTGAGAGAGAGGGAGAGAGAAAGAGAGAGGGAGAGGGGAAAGAGAAAAAGTAAAAAAAAAAGAAGAGTCATTCACTTTCTTAGAGAAGTTTTGCAGTTCATTCATATCGCATTAATGGTACTGATATTTTTTAGGGGCTGGGAGTGATGGGGATGGGAGAGGGGAGGGGAGGTCTAAGGAGGAGACGTTCGTCTTCTGTGGGCAATCTTAGTCAGGCCAAAGAAAAAACAGTAAACAAGAAATCCCAGTATAGGATTTTCCACCTCAAGAGACAGCTTGCAAGCTATTAGTGCGGCCTCCTTGAATATGAGGGGCCAAGATTCACATATTGCTAACAGGTTAATCCGCACACATTTGTAAAGAAGATCATTGAAGCCCTCTTCCATCAGACTTCTTCCATCGTCAACTTCATGGACCTCTACATCATGGAAAGAAATGGATTAGCGGCTTTATGTATGTGAACAAACTAGATATCAGCGTGTATAAGCAGGGCTAAATGTGTTTTCATCATTATATGTGGATTACCAGTACATTATAAGGACGTAATACGAATTCTGCCTCTTGGACAATATGTTTGTATCTTATTGTGCACGGTATGTTAAAAGTTTTGTTTTGTCTTTTTGTTTCATGAACTGTTGAAAAGCATATGTTTCTGAACTGGTCGGACTGGTAATCGTGCTGATGCGTCCTAAAACTCAGACTCAAAGCAAGCAGGCAAGCAAGCAAGCAAGCAAGCAAGCAAGCAAGCAAGCAAGCAAGCAAGCAACCAGCCAAGCAACCAACCAGCCAAGCAACCAACCAGCCAAGCAAGCAAGCAAGCAAGCAAGCAAGCAAGCAAGCAAGCAAGCAACCAGCCAAGCAAGCAAGCAAGCAAGCAAGCAAGCAAGCAACCAACCAACCAACCAACCAACCAAATCTGCATGGTATTTCTCAGTTCAGCAAGCATCAGTCTAGGAATACAGCATAGCTAGAAACATTTGATGTGAAACCACCCATGGTATACCGTCTTTGGTTTAAGCTCAGAAGGAGGAAGCACCTGGAACATATTTACCCCCCCCCCCCC
>JAWQUT010000180.1:42191-63509 GCA_033807755.1 Ellobium chinense | reverse complement strand
TCGTTTTCCCACTGTCCGAATTTGATTGCATAAATCTGAATATTCTGTTCCCCGTAGTAAGTACAATTATTGGCACTGTCTGTCTACGACTGCACTGAATTAAAAAAAAAACAAACTGATCCACTGAGGTCTTTTTTCAAGTTTGCCCTTTGGACACACGCCAGCCAATTTTCAGAATAAACTGCGAAAGTCAAGCGTAAAGGAAAAAACAAAATTGCCGAATTGGAAACAGCCGCACAAGGCGACAGATAATAATGCCAAGAAGGTGAAACATCAAACAGTGACAGTAATGGACGGGCGGAAAAACCAATCCACCGGATGTGAAAAATACTTCCAGGGGAAACAACTCAGCTGGGCTCCAGCGATGCGTGGACCCCCCAAGTTCATTAGGCCCCACTCCACGCCCTGTCCGCTCCTAATAAGAGGGGAGGCCCTCGGGAATGGTGACGATTGCCTTTAAGGATGCGACGGAGAATAAACATCTTCGCCTTATCAGTCATGTCGCCCTGGCTTGGTCGGGTTGGTTGGTTTAAACATTTGTGATTAACTTATTTTTCCTATTTTATCTCTCCATCTCGGAGTCGACCTGTGTGACTCTCTCTCCAACTCTGTCGCTTGCCCTCACATTTTTTTTTATATTAGCATTAGCCACAGCAAAAATCCTGGTCATTCACTTTCCCATCAGTTACATGAAACAGTTAATGTTATCGGTGAACTGCCAGAAAAGCTCTCAAGAGCCAAAATGCGGTGGGCACCAGACTGATGAAGTAGCTGGCCCTGACAGCAAAAAGGGTCTTGGAGTGCTACAAGTATTATTCAGAAACTCCTTAGCCTTCCTTATCGCGGTTTTCTCATTTATTTTTACACATTACTTTTTTTTAAATGGGTGAATAACTAGTATTACATATCATTCATTTTTTACTCGGCTGAAAAGTAAACTGTTGAAGTCTAAGAAAATATAAGATGCCTCTCTTCCCCCTTTAAAGCAATTAAACGAACCACAACGACTTTGTCTTGTTCTTGCTTTTCTCGATTGTCCCTCAGTTTATAGAGAAGACCGCTTTTTAGAAACCTGAGAAGATGTGTTGGTTCTTGGTTGTCTTTTGTAGTCAGAGTGCTTACACCTGTCATGATGTCATAGGATCAACAGCTCTTCCTTCTTCTCCTGGGTTCTGACCACTTCCTTTTATCGGAAGCTGTGCAGGTTTGGCATATTCCTCCTCCTGGCCTGTACTGGTCGGGATACTTTGGAACAACGCTTCATCTTTTCATCTCATTTCACCTGACCAACTTCTATTCCATTGGATTATGGATGCAGGAAAGTCCAGGTATGCTTTCCTTATCATATACAGAAATGAATAGCTAGACTGTAGTTTTTTTCCCGTGTTTAGTGTGACAAGATCGAGCCTGTAGTATGCACGTCTTCAATTTAATCTTGGTATCCAATTTAGGGTTCATCCGAACAGTTTGTGCACAATATACCACATATGGACCAGCTAGTGTATATTTAGCCCCCGCCTTTGGCTGAACGGTGCCTGGCGTGACTAAATTGAAAGGTCATCAATTCCTGCGCGTTGCTATAAACAATGGTTACTATTGAAAGCTTAAAGTTGTAGGAAGTGATTGAATTCCCCTTCCGAAAATTAAACCACAGTACAGTCTTTCGCAAAAAGCACTNATCTCTCCATCTCGGAGTCGACCTGTGTGACTCTCTCTCCAACTCTGTCGCTTGCCCTCACATTTTTTTTTATATTAGCATTAGCCACAGCAAAAATCCTGGTCATTCACTTTCCCATCAGTTACATGAAACAGTTAATGTTATCGGTGAACTGCCAGAAAAGCTCTCAAGAGCCAAAATGCGGTGGGCACCAGACTGATGAAGTAGCTGGCCCTGACAGCAAAAAGGGTCTTGGAGTGCTACAAGTATTATTCAGAAACTCCTTAGCCTTCCTTATCGCGGTTTTCTCATTTATTTTTACACATTACTTTTTTTAACATGGGTGAATAACTAGTATTATATATCATTCATTTTTTACTCGGCTGAAAAGTAAACTGTTGAAGTCTAAGAAAATATAAGATGCCTCTCTGCCCCCTTTAAAGCAATTACACGAACCACAACGACTTTGTCTTGTTCTTGCTTTCTTGATTGTCCCTCAGGATATAGAGAAGACCGCGTTTTAGAAACCTGGGAAGATGTGTTGGCTCCTGGTCTTTTGTAGTCAGAGTGCTTACACCTGTTATGATGTCATAGGATCAGCAGGTCTTCCTTCTTCTCCTGGGTCCTAACCACTTGTTTTCGTCTTAAGGTGTGCGGGTTTGGGTTATTCCTCCTCCTGGCCTGTCCTAGTCAGGAGACTTTAAAACAACGCTTCATCTTTTCATCTCATGCCACCTCGCCAACTTCTATTCCATTGGATTATGGATGAATGAAAGCCTAGGTGCGCTTTCCTTATCATATACAGAAATGAATAGCTAGACTCTAGTTTTATATCCGTGTTTAGGTTTTTGACATCTATTAGAGAGGCAAATCACTCATTGTGTACAACCGAATTAATCCGCTAATATATAAAATCCCCCTTTTTTGGGGCCCTGCCAGCCATTGTCAGGGTGTAGAAATATGTGAAATGACCTGTGATCTAAATAAAGCATCTAATTTTGAAATTTCAGGTACAATTTGAGCCTTCTAGATAAAAAAAAAAATAAAGTGTGCAGGCCTATGTACTCGCACGCGGTCAAAACCAGCCAAATGAAAAATTGGTGACCAAATCAGAATTCGCGGTGATCTTTTTCGAAAGACATTTGTGAAAAATTTTGGGCGTTGACCCCCTTTTTCTTCCCGTTAAAAGATCGGGCAAAAGAAGTACTTTAACCTCCATGGAAGAAATTTCCCGAAATAACAGTGGTATATGTAGAATAACACAAAATGTTAATATGGCCAAAAGAAGAAAAACAATAGGTATCAAAGACCTTTAGTGTGACAAGATCGAGCCTGTAGTATGCACGTCTTCAATGTAATCTTGGTATCCAATAATTAGGGCACATCCGAACAGTTTGTGCACAATATGCCACATATGAACAAGCTTGTGTATATTTAGCCCCCGCCTTTGGCTGAACGGTGCCTGGCGTGACGTAAGTGAAAGGTCACCAATTCCTGTGCGTTGCTATAGCAGTGGTTACTATTGAAAGCTTAAGTTGTAGAAAGTGATGGAATCACCCTTCCGAAAATTAAACCACAGTACAGTCTTTCGCAAAAATCACTAGCTACATATGACATACATTTGCATCCCAATTACTAGGTCTAAAGAGCCCTTGGACGCACATGTGCCTACCAAAAATAGCATTCATGTGTCGTTCTCAATGTACCCATACGTCTCATTCCCCTTGTAATGAACCATTCCTATGCATAGGGGCGCAATATAGCCGCAATCGTGCTGAAGCGCATGTAAAACCCTAGCTTCAACGAACTTATGTGCAGGACAATGAACTCATGGTCGTTTAGTGACGTCAGCACTTGAAAACCATGACGTTGCGAAAGGGCTAAAAAAATAAACCACCATTCTATTTAGCGTAGGCCCACCCAGGAGTGAATCTTCACCAGTGTTGTAAGAGACATCATTCGATAATATCAGCACATATTCAATATAAAATTTCGTTGCGTTCACTAAACTGCAACTTTTTTTTAATACGATGGAATACTTCATTTATTTTCTTGATCAGTTGTCATGGATATTAGCAACTCCTCATAATGGCAACGTTTGCCATGTTACCGAGAAGTTGAGATTAAGCGGAGAAGGATGTATACGATAGAGGTTCTCCCAGTCCTCCTGGTATGACTGAAGAAGTTGTGCAGGGTCGTAATCATCTATTCAGCCCCCGCCCTTTTGTGAAGTTATACAGTGTTTCAGGATGAAACAAATGTCATATTTATTCCCATAGAGGAAGAGGCAGAGAAGGAAAAGGAGGAGGAGGAGAAGAAGAAGAAGAAGAAGAAGAAGAAGAAGAAGAAGAAGAAGAAGAATATGTCTTGGAAGAAGAACTATAAAAGAAGACCTACTGGAGAAGAAGAAGAAGAAGAAGAAGAAGAAGAAGAAGAAGAAGAAGAAGAAGAACAACAACAACAACAACAACAACAACAACAAGAAGGATAGGTCTTGGAAGAAGAACTATAAGAGAAGAGGAATAAGACGAAGGAAAAGGAGGAGAAGAAGAAGAAGAAAAAGAAAAAGAAGAAGACTATAACAACAACAATAACAACAACAACAACAACAACAACAACAACAACAACAACAACAATAATAATAGTAGCAACAGCTATAGCAAAACAAAGCGACAAACTAATCTTATACAACAGAAATACATAATTTCATTCTCTTCACTACCTTGTAGGTGACGATGAATGAGATTCCCCTTCTCTCACCCCTCCCCCCTCTGCCCCCATCCCTTCCACCGACCCCATCCCCCACCACTCAAAGACCTAAATAATTCCTTCACACTTAAAGTAATGTCACCGATAACACAGTCCCCGAGGGTTGTCTACAGCAGTAAAATATCGAATGGAATAGCAAAGGGAGATTACTGCTCCTCAGTCTGCCTCCAGTGATTAAATACTGGCTGCAGACTGAATTTATTTTTCAGCGCTGAACTGGCCTAGGGCATGGTGCATGAGTACCACGTTGCACAATGGTCTGAGCTGGACATGTAGGAAGAAGGGAGGGAACAATGAATTGAGAGATTTTTCTTATGGAGTGAAATATAATAGAGGAGAGAATAAAATGAAATATTGCAAAGCTGCAATGGATGATACAGGTTAGAATGACCAAGTGTTCCTGCTGAGGCGTCGTAAAATCCTTACTCTGATAAGCAAGCAAGCAAGCAACAAACAAACAAATAAACAAAGAAGAGGAAGAAGAAGAAGAAGAAGAAAAAGAAGGAGGAGAAGAAGAAGATAAGGATCAAAATATGAAGAAACACCAGTTCTTACAGAGTCAGAACAAAGCAATCCCATTTAACACTTGCTTCTGGAATAAGTAGAAGTCAAAAAAAAATACGAAGAGCAGATGGAAGAAGAGGAGAAAGAGGAGGAGAGGAAAGGAAAAGAAAGGAAATAGAGGAAGAAGAAGAAGAAGAAGAAGAAAAAGAAGAAGAAGATAAGGATCCAAATATGAAGCAACATCAGTACTTACAATCAGGACAATGTGGTCCCACAAAGACGTCAACATTATCCCTAACTCTCCCCTAACTGTTGCATCTGGAATGAGCAGAAGCCAAGAAAGNTAGCAACAGCTATAGCAAAACAAAGCGACAAACTAATCTTATACAACAGAAATACATAATTTCATTCTCTTCACTACCTTGTAGGTGACGATGAATGAGATTCCCCTTCTCTCACCCCTCCCCCCTCTGCCCCCATCCCTTCCACCGACCCCATCCCCCACCACTCAAAGACCTAAATAATTCCTTCACACTTAAAGTAATGTCACCGATAACATAGTCCCCGAGGGTTGTCTAGAGCAGTAAAATATCGAATGGAATAGCAAAGGGAGATTACTGCTCCTCAGTCTGCCTCCAGTGATTAAATACTGGCTGCAGACTGAATTTATATTTCAGGGCTGAACTGGCCCAGGGCATGGTGCATGAGTACCACGTTGCACAATGGTCTGAGCTGGACATGTAGGGAGGAGGGAGGGAACACTGAATTGAGAGATTTTTCTTATGGAGTGAAATATAATAGAGGAGAGAATAAAATAAAATATTGCAAAGCTGCGATGGATGACACAGGTTAGAATGACCAAGTGTTCCTGCTGAGGCGTCGTAAAATCCGTACTCTGATATGCAAGCAAGCAAGCAAGCAAGCAAGCAAGCAAGCAAGCAAGAAAGAAAGAAAGAAAGAAAGAAAGAAAGAAAGAAAGAAAGAAAGAAGGAAACAAACAAACAAACAAACAAGAGGAAGAAGAAGAAGAAGAAGAAAAAGAAGGAGGAGAAGAAGACGATTAGGATCAAAATATGAAGAAACATCAGTTCTTACATAGTCAGAACAAAGCAATCCCATTTAACGCTTGCTTCTGAAATAAGTAGAAGTCAAAAAAAAATACGAAGAGCAGATGGAAGAAGAGAAGAAAGAGGAGGAGAGGAAAGGAAAAGAAAAGAAATAGAGGAAGAAGAAGAAGAAGAAGAAAAAGAAGAAGAAGATAAGGATCCAAATATGAAGCAACATCAGTACTTACAATCAGGACAATGTGGTCCCACAAAGACGTCAACATTATCCCTAACTCTCCCCTAACTCTTGCATTTGGAATGAGCAGAAGCCAAGAAAGAATACTAAGAGCAGAAGAAAGAGGGGGAAGAGGAGGAGAAGGAGGAAAAAGAAGAGGAAGAGGAAGAATAAGAATAAGAATAAGAATAAGAATAAGAATAGGAATAACAATAACAATATGACGAAACATCAGTACTTACAGTCAGGACAAGGCGGTCCCACAATGACGTCAACCTTATCCCTATGCAGAATGACACTCTCCCCTAACGCTTGCTTCTCGTCACAATCTCCGGAATCACGCCACTCCGTCTGCACATCTACCTCACCCGAAAAGGTTCCTTTGTTCATCTTGTTGTTGGAGATCCAAACTTCTGTGGCTTTGATTCCTTCCTGGACGGTGTTGACGAGTTCTGAGGGATAGCAGACTTTACTCAGGCAGACGCTATCCAAACCGTAGGCCCTGACCATGCTGCCGCTAACGTTGCCTAGAGCAGGCACTAGGAGACCTAGTCTGTGAGAGGTGGTTGTTGTTGCGTGGTTGGTGTTGACAAATATGATGACGACAGTGATGAAATTTATCATCATAGTCGTCACGTTAAGTTTGAATAAAAGCGCGAACACGCGTGAGACAGGAAGTCCTGTTCGCGCCATGTTGGTTTTCGATGAAGAGTTACCTTTCTTTCTTTGCTAGCCGGTGAGTGATTTCCGGTGGTGACTCTCATATGGACGTGTTGTAGTGATTAGACTTCACACCACGGGATTGTATTGTGTTCCGGAAGTGGCTAGCGCCGAAACAACATGGCGAACACTTATTTTTTACAGCGATGTTCCTTGTGGTGAAGCTGGTGGTAGATTTCTCGGTTTAAGCTGAGCTGGGCTCTTTTTATGGTGAAAGTAGATGGACTAGATCTATGGCTTCAGGGTAGATCTAAGAATACACAGGTGCCTTATGTGTGCAGGTTGACAACAAGAAGACGGCAGGATAATATTATGTAATACCTGGATCTTAAAACAAGAGGCTTATGATGTAGAATTCCCGTGAGAATACTGTAAAATTTGCTCTCTGTATTCTCAAAGCACATGTTTGGTAACCTCTCGTAGCTGTTCTGGCCAATTGCATCACACCTTAACACTATATTTTCTTGCAGACACACACTGTGTTGGATATGTCATGTCCTTCATCAGCCTCAACGTGTTCACTCATATATGGGCGACTGAAATGAACGAGAGAAGACATATAAAAAACAACTGCTCATGGCACACATAAAATGTATGACATACAATCATGAAAGGCTGAGAACAAGATTTATGCCCTACACAGTAGATTAGTAACGGGATCAGCTACACCGACCACTGTTTAGGACAACTGTAATTGATTATAGCAGAAATTCCTCTCAGGGATATCCCCCCCCCCCCCAANCCCAAAAGCGCCAACCAGCTCCTCTCAGGAACAACCTCGCTCTCAGCAGCAGCAGCAGCACCGGCAGCAACAACAACAATAATAGCAAAACAACAACAACAACAGCCATCGTTTGATCTAGAAGATCTAAATTCATACCAGGTTCTCAGCAAAGTTCAGACAACAGTATAAGTAGGAGGGAACAAAGCACTACACAAATACATGTACATTCAAAAGGTCCTATTATGAAGTTTTCAGGGCCTTCTAGCTTGTTCCATTTTCAGCCTTTCGCAATATCCAAAGGGTTGTTCTAACCGAGCTGATATTTTAGGGCTTGAAATGTGTTTTGAAATGACGTTTGTTTCATATAAAGATTTTTCGCAGTAAGCAACTGCGAGTGAACATGCATACACATTCACACACAGACACACAGACACACAGACACACACAGACACACAGACACATACACACAGACACTCACACACACACACACACATACACACACACACACACACACACACACACACACACACACACACACACACACACACTTCATAAAATACAAGGATGACGTCTGTGTCATATCTCATGTTCCAAATTCTGACAAATCGAATCGGTCCCCAGAACAACGGGCGGTAATCGCCTTACATTCTTCACGAAACTCTTGAAACTCTATTCCTGCTTAGTGCCCTCCCCTTCTCTTTAGTATATGATTTTTGTTTTCTTGTTTTGTTTTAACCCTCGTCCATTTTCTGTCTACTTCGCTGCCACCCCGACATCCGCAGGTCTGGCATGAAAACTGTTGGTCAAGACACTTCGCAAGACAGGCCGGATCGAGCCTGGTTTCCGATGACGAACCTACTTGACCCCCCTTCCCCACAACATCCATCAGGCTGAGGTCCAAACTTTTTACAATCTTAACAATTCCGATGTAATTCTTTGCTATTTTTTTCTTTGGGTTATCTTTTCCTTATCTCATTCCTTACTTCATTTTCTTCCCGTTCATCATCTCTGCTTCTTGTTGTTTTTTCAAATTAATGTCATCTCAAATTACGATTGTTGTGTTCTCCAAAAACGGGCCATCTTGCCCTAGGGGACATAAAATAAAGCCACATCAGTCAATCATCCCAAATTACGATGGGCCTACATTGAACTTGGCCCAGGGAGTGCAGCCCCCATGAGCCCTTCTGTCAGTACGCCTCTGACAGCTCACGACTCATCATGTGGCCTACTCCCAGACTACAGAATCAAAGAGAAACAGTTATGGTGGTCCACAAAACAGCGATAAAAGAAAAGTAGGTCAACATGGCCGCCGCACCCTGTGGACAAAACGGATTATAACAGCGATAATGAAGGAAAGATAGTGTGAGCTGAAAGAAAAGCATGGGCCATGCAATGCAACATCGTAAAATAACCTGCAGTGCAACGCCTGGCATTTGATGTCATAAATACTGTATCTCATCTGCAACTGAATCATTCGTGGATTAGGTCCGGTTTCCCCCTTGTTGATTCTCAATGACTTCCTATATCGGATGCCATAAGAACTGAATAGCGGATGCAAAACTAGACTAACCCCTCACTCTACGAATGTGATCAGCATGGCTGGGAGGCGAATTTACAAGTTCTAGACTGCTGACAGCGATTAACAAGTCCCATTCACGACTTTCTCGAATTAATGCCGTTGATTTGTATCACCAAGCTGGAAGTGACCCTGTCTCTACATCACAGTTATCTTAGGAAGATCTCTCCGATTGGTTAAGGCTTTCCACCCTTGCAACATTTCTTCATCATATAAAGGGAAAACAGTGTGCAAGGAGAATTGGAGTGGGGTGGAGGGGTGGGGTTTTATGATCCAGTTTAGGAAATTCATTGTCACAGGATCAATAACAATACTACAATAAATACAATATTAATGGCTTTCACGCGTACACAAACATTCTTGCACGCATACGGCACACAAACGCTGTACTTAAAGACACATTACCAATACACGAAGGCAGAACAATTGATTGAAACAAAACATGCTCAAACTTGGAAAATCATATCAGCATACTCTAGTGGGACACATTATTGATTCGAATGGCGGATGACACACACAGACACACAGACACACAGACACACAGACACACACACACACACACACACACACACACACACACACACACACACACACACACACACACACTTCTTTACCGTTCTCAAATTCAGTATTTGTCCATTTCTTGAGATCTAACTATCTGATGGAAGGGGTTGAAGCTGTAATTTAGAATTGACGTAAATTTCTTTTTGCACGTATGTACAACTCTCCAAAGTTAGTATTATAGTCACCGTTAATTGAATAGCATGATTTTTTTTCTTGCAAGGAAAAGGAAAAAAGGGAGGGAGGGAGAAAGAGAGGGAGAGTGTGAGTAAGTGAGTAAGTGAGTGAGTGAGTGAGTGAGTGAATTAGTGAGTGAGTGAGTGAGGAAGTAAGATGGAGGTGATGAGAGAAAGAAAATGTTAAGACAGCAAGAAAGAGAGAGAGAGAGAGAGAGAGAGAGAGAGAGAGAGAAAGAGAGATGGACACGATCCACTATAAACATGGTAGATCTATTATATAACCCTGAGTGCCTTCTGTTATGTGAAGTCTCGCTTCTCTAGTGAAGTGTGAAACACTCAAGTGGTTCCAGAGTATCTCGATTTTGTCAGCCTCTGGCCCCCTTGTCATCTCCAGTCTACTTGAACTATTCTGACGCAAGAGTGCAGGGCTCATTGAACTGATAAACCAACAGTGATAAGTTCAGCCACTATGAGTTGTAAGTTCAAGGAATGGTGACTGGGTGCAAAACCAGATCAACTCAAAAGAGATTTTCAGGGCAAAACAATGCTATCTTTAAACATCTTCAAACAGTGATAAATTCAGCCACTGTGAGTTGTAGGTTCAAGGTGCTAGAGAAGACTAGGTTCTCAAAGATAAATATTCAGGGCAAAACAACGCTATCGTTTAACATATTCAAAGGGGTCTAAGTGTTACAGGGTGGAAAGGCATATAGTAGTATTGTATTCGTTCTCTCTCAATAAGGGGGAGGAAGGTGAGCTTAGTCTGATAATTTTTCAGATGTTACATATTATTTTAAGGAAGTGTGTCACCAGGACCAAATTACTGTGAAGGATCAATTTTGAGAAGAAGGGCCCAAAAAACCTACTCTAGAAAATTTCTGTCCCTGCCGGGGATCGAACCAGGGTCTCTCAGCTTGCAAGTCTGAACGTGTTACTACTAAACTACAGGGACGCTAACTTCACAGCAATTTAATTCTTAAATACCTACTGCCTGAATCGGTTCCTAACTTCCACGTGCGAACCTAGTGTTCATCCGTGACCCAAACACACTTCCCGACTGCTCACATAAGAATAGACCAGTCTCAGCTATTATGCACTGATGGACTGATGGTCATCCGGGTATCGCAGAACATAACTCCAACAATAATTACTTTCACTTTATACTTTTCCATCGTAAAAAGAATATGATTGGCTGATTTGGTCTGTAACGTTAGCTTTTATTGGTTGATGCATCGTTTACTTTCGGAAGCAAAATTTGATAACACAAACACGCTTCTAGCTCCAGTTTGATTAAACCGGAAGTGAGCTTTGTTGGAGTTGACTAATTACGAACGATCAGATCTATAATATATGACGACCTCTCTTCATTCCATGTAAAAACGGTAGCCTGTGGCAAGTGCACTTTTATGCTGGTGCTGGTGTTTCTCATTCAATATCTTCATCACAAACAGGATCGAATCAGGAACAGTCATTCAACAATCTAATCACTTAGACAAAAAAAAAAGTGATTGGAAGGAATGTCAGCCTAGTGATCTTTGCCCAGACTGACAATTCTCACTTCATTTACTTTACAAAAGGACGTAGTGTCTACGTCCATAAAACATTTTGTGTGTGTTTGTTTGTTTGTGTGTGTGTGTGTGTGTGTGTGTGTGTGTGTGTGTGTGTGTGTGTGTGAGAGAGAGATTGGGGCGCGGAGGCGATATGAAGGGGTGATGAATGAAAGAAAGAAAGGGCGAATTACGTTGCGTAGTACTTTCAAAAACAGTGGGTGCGTTTCTCAGTAAAGTATAGTTAAGTCTACGTTTCGTAGTAATATTTCATCTTGTTTCGTAGTACACAATATCTTTATAGAAGCAAAAAAATTCGACCATCTAATGTTATTAATGGTGACAAATTAATATTGCGTACGTACAGTTAGCTTTTGTCATGAGGTTGCAGGGGGCCTAACTGGTACAAAAAAACTGGACTATCAGAGTCGATAGTAGCAGAGTATAAACTAATCGTAGAAATAATCGTATAACATGAAACCACACCGCAAAAGTGGTAAAATTCAGTCTTGAATTTGTTAAAAAATAATTGTTGCAGATAGTGTTTGTAAATGGCTTTAGCGGATTTTATTTGTGCGGGCCTGTGATCTGCAAAAGAAGGCCAAAATTTTAACCCCTATTCATCTAATTTAAAACTGTAAAAAATCTAAATGAAGGACCCCCACTATATAATTTGAGCACAATGATGGCACCAGACCTGCAGAATAGTCTGGTCTTTTTGGGGAGCGTTCCTGTGGTTCGAGGAGAAATTTTTATTAAATAGCTCAAAGAGGATTTTACAGTTTGGCTCCCGCAACCGTGAGCGCGTTGGCTTTAGTCTTTTCTTGGCTGGATCGCCGATCTGTTTGCCTTACTCACCTACGAGAAGTAAAAGACTTTTAAACAGAAATTTCGTATCTGATTTTCTAATTTGAGCTTTAAAACCAGTCAATGACAATAACTTGAAGAATATCTAAATGAGATGATGTAAGAATTATAACTTTTGCTCACAGCATCTTGAAAGCAAGAGAAGATACTTCATTACCTACTTTTTGTCCACAGTTTTGTCTTGATAGTAGTTCCACAAGTCTTTTAATTTGGTGGTTTCGCTCTGTGATCTGTTTTGGAAATACAGTCTCGCCCTTGCAATGATATTTTTATTAGCCGTTTTTGGTGAACGCTTGTGACCAAGTTAAATATCTCTCTGCGATATCGTTTAACAATTCCTAAACAGGTATGTATATTAATAGATATCGAATCGTTGTGCTACGCAAAGAGGTGTTACAAAAAGATTTGCTACAAAAAGAGGTGTTACAAAAAGAGGTGCTACAAAAAGAGGTGCTACAAAAAGAGGTGCTACGAAAAGAGGTGTTACGAAAAGAGGTGCTTACTTCACTACGAAATGTGACGCGTTAATCCCCACCCTACGAAACGTAAACTTCCTGAAAAATGACCTTGTCCGCAAGTTCTTACCCTTCCCCCACTCCCATCCCATCCCTTCCCCAAATCTCAGCACGACTACGCAAACGATCACATTTACATTTTACTGAACGTACCTAAAAATGCCGGGACACACACTGCCAAATAAACCCGCATGAATTGGTACAGATTAATGTCAGAATCAATTCATTTGCTAGGTTTTACAGGGTGATTTTAGTAGTGCTGACAAATAGGACTCTTTCGCGGTTTCTATAGAAACAGATGAATAATTGAGGGTCATAACAGGGCGAAATAAATAACAGTACAAACACATACACGCACGAATATAGGAATGCCATCGTTTATGGGGACATCAGCCTAGTTTCTATGAGCACTGAGCGGAAACTATTCGCTGGAATCACCTTGCACACTTTTGCAAATGGTTTGTTTCGACTACAGGACTCTGTAAGAGTGACCTTGATCCAAATTTGAAGAAACACTCATTCAAGGTTGCCAGATTTGACTATTTTTGGCTATTTCTAAGCCAAATATCAGATTTTTAGTTCCTTTCGAAAGCCCCTGGCTCGGAAATAACTTTTTTTTTTTGCTCCCACGGAATTTAGGTCAACATTGATAAATTTCGTGCACAAAGGTATGTAAAACTGTCTGAAAGAACGATTACAATTGGTCATAAATGCAAGAACCCCAAACTTTGTAATAACAGCTTTTACATACATACACCTTGCATTGCAGCCACCTTGATAGGAGTTTCATTAATGTAATATTGTGTATTTCTAGGTATTACAAAAAATGTTTTACATTTATCTTGTTATGAATAAAATGGTATTTTTGGCACTTTAAAACATTTTCCCCACGGGGTAAATAAAAGTCCTTTTGTTTATTTAAGTAACTTTTAAGGAATTATGATACACTTTCTATAACTTGTTTACGTAGTCAAAATACTTTTGAGGCACTTTAAGGCACTGGAAGAAAAAAAACCCTGCCCACTTACTGTCTCCTGCATTCAAACAGTGTGTGATAGTTAAAAAAGTGTTTGGGCTTCTGTTAGTTATGGTTGGACTGATGAATACAAATCAAAGATCAATCCCAAAAGTGTTTCCTGTTAACAGTCGTTCCTCGTCTCGTTATGAAATAAGTAGAAATTTTTTTCTTAATTATCATACACATGTAGATTCAGTACATAGACAGTCAGTAGTAAACATGTAGTTTTATATTATGTCAGATCTGGACCCCAGTCGCATATTTCCTCACAGAATTTGACTTTTTTCTTTTTGGCTCTTTGTCATGAGCACTAAAGTTGGCTCCAGTTCCAAAATAAAATATTTGGCAACTCTGCACATTATGAAGAACAGGTGTCTTTGCAGTGTATTGTGTTCACGCGATATTGTATTGTGAAATGATGAGTGTTGGATTTTGGTCACAAAAGAGCTTTGAACATGAACTTGAAATAGAACTTGAACTTGTCGTTCAGTGAGAAACAGCAGAACCTCACAACTTCGAACCGATTGTACTAGAATTCCATGCCAGCTTGTTGCAAAACTCCAAGCCCATGCTCTAACATTGCTATCTCTGTCTCGCAGGTTGTCAAACAAGTTTTACAAGTCCATTTATCATACTTAGACCGTACATGATATATGCAGATACGAGAGACTAATCAGTACATCGTCATAGACAATAAAAGTATAAAATATGAATATTTAGTATAGTTTCCAGTTTCAAGAAATTTCAGGAGTTGAACTTGAACGTGGTATGAGCAAAACAAACAAAAAAAAGGGGCCAGCTTATATACTTAGTAACTATAGATTTCTATAATAATCATAATGAATCTAGATGTTTTTTCAGGTGTATCCTTTGATACTCTTATTAACAGTTCTTTCGTTGTGTACGTGTTTGGTCTGTGCAATAATATTTCAAAATACACTTCCTAAGATTAGTTTCTAGTTAAAATATGTTTCCTTCGATTAGTTTCTTATTAAAATGTATTTCCTTTGATTAGTTTCTAATTGAAATATACTTCCTTCGATTAGTTTCTAGTTAAAATGTACTTCTCTCGATTAGTTTCTAGTTAAATGTATTTCCTTCGATTAGTTTCTAGTGCACGATACTCAAACCGTGCATGAAATTCATCACCAATGGCATTATGTTGGCCCAAACTACATTTTCTCTCCTCAATAAGTATGTTTTCCCACCTCGAACGAGACCTATGTCGCTAAGAACTAAGATATTACCTAAAAAAATAGACAGTAAAATGGTTTCTGTACACAAAACTGTTGCTTTTATAGGTAAATGGTAACTTCATGTAGATAAATTTGAGTCTTTTGATGAAATTTAAACTGAAAATTTTTTCTTCAGTTAGGCTTTTCTCAAAATTGAGAATTGCGCATTAACGATGCGATTTCTTACCAATGTAAATAATACATCAACTCTGCATGTTGAGCGTTACTAAGAGTGCATTCAGCAGAGATGCACTGATGTAATTACGATAGCAAGAAATCCAAATGTTAATGCGCAAGCTCTCAATTATTTCTTATTTTATAGGACTGACTCCCTGTTATTTGTTATAATTATACCTCGGACCAGACTATTGCTGGTCAAAACTTTATTTTCTNACCTACTTTTTGTCCACAGTTTTGTCTTGATAGTAGTTCCACAAGTCTTTTAATTTGGTGGTTTCGCTCTGTGATCTGTTTTGGAAATACAGTCTCGCCCTTGCAATGATATTTTTATTAGCCGTTTTTGGTGAACGCTTGTGACCAAGTTAAATATCTCTCTGCGATATCGTTTAACAATTCCTAAACAGGTATGTATATTAATAGATATCGAATCGTTGTGCTACGCAAAGAGGTGTTACAAAAAGATTTGCTACAAAAAGAGGTGTTACAAAAAGAGGTGCTACAAAAAGAGGTGCTACAAAAAGAGGTGCTACGAAAAGAGGTGTTACGAAAAGAGGTGCTTACTTCACTACGAAATGTGACGCGTTAATCCCCACCCACTAAACTTCCTGAAAAAATGACCTTCTCCGCAAGTTCTTACCCTTCCCCCACTCCCATCCCATCCCTTCCCCAAATCTCAGCACGACTACGCAAACGATCACATTTACATTTCACTTGACGTACCTAAAAAAGCCGGGACACACACTGCCAAATAAACCCGCATGAATTGGTACAGATTAATGTCAGAATCAATTCATTTGCTAGGTTTTACAGGGTGATTTTAGTAGTGCTGACAAATAGGACTCTTTCGCGGTTTCTATAGAAACAGATGAATAATTGAGGGTCATAACAGGGCAAAATAAATAACAGTACAAACACATACACGCACGAATATAGGAATGCCATCGTTTATGGGGACATCAGCCTAGTTTCTATGAGCACTGAGCGGAAACTATTCGCTGGAATCACCTTGCACACTTTTGCAAATGGTTTGTTTCGACTACAGGACTCTGTAAGAGTGACCTTGATCCAAATTTGAAGAAACACTCATTCAAGGTTGCCAGATTTGACTATTTTTGGCTATTTCTAAGCCAAATATCAGATTTTTAGTTCCTTTCGAAAGCCCCTGGCTCGGAAATAACTTTTTTTTTTTTGCTCCCACGGAATTTAGGTCAAGATTGATAAATTTCGTGCACAAAGGTATGTAAAACTGTCTGAAAGAACGATAACAATTGGTCTTAAATGCAAGAACCCCAAACTTTGTAATAACAGCTTTTTAATACATACACCCTGCAGTGCAGCGACTTTGTTAGGAGTTTCATTAATGTAATAATGTGTATTTCTAGGTATAACAAAAAATGTTTCACATTTATCTGTGTTATGAATAAAATGGCATTTTTGGCACTTTAAAACATTTTCCCCACGGGGTAAATTAAAGTCCTATTGTTTATTTAAGTAACTTTTAAGGAATTATAATACATTTTCTATATCTTGCTTACGTAGTCAAATTTAATACTTTTGAGGCACTTTAAGGCACTGGAAGAAAAAAAAAACCCGCCCACTTACTGTCTCCTGCACTCAGACAGTGTGTGATAGTTAAAAAAGTATTTGGGCTTCTGTAATGGTTGGACGATAAATACGAATCAAAGATCAATCCCAAAAATGTTTCCTGTTAACAGTCGTTCCTTGTCTCGCTACGAAATAGGTAGAAATGGTTTTCTTAAGTATCATACACATGTAGATCCAGTACATCGACAGTGAGTAGTAAACATGTTGTTTTATATTATGTCAGATCTGGACCCCAGTCGCATATTTTCTCACAGAATTTGACTTTTTTCTTTTTGGCTCTTTGTCATGAGCATTAAAGTTGGCTCCAGCTCCAAAATAAAATATTTGGCAGCCCTGCACATTATGAGGAACAGGTGTCTTTGTAGTGTATTGTGTTCACGCGATATTATATTGTGAAATGATGAGTGTTGGATTTTGGTCCAAAAAGAGTTTTGAACGTGAACTTGAAATACAACTATAACTTATCGTTCAGTGAGATACAGCAGAACCTCACAACTTCGAAACGATTGTACTAGAATTCCTGGCCAGCTTGTTGCAAAACTCCAAGCCCATGCTCTAACATTGCTATCTTTGTCTCGCAGCTTATCAAACAAGTTTTACAAGTCCATTAATCATGCTTAGACCGTACACGATATATGCAGATACGAGAGACTAATCAGTACATCATCTAGACGATAAAAGTATAAAATATAATATTTAGTATAGCTTCCAGTTTCAAGAAATTTCAAGAGTTAAATTTGAACTTGTTATGATTAAAACAATATAAAAAGGGACCAGCTTATATACGTAGCTAACATTTTAACTGTAGATTTCTATAACAATCATAATGAATCTACATAGATCTATTTTTTTCACGTGTATTCATTGATATTCTTCTGAACAGTTCTTTCGTTTTGTGCGTATTTGGTCTCTATAGTAATATTTCAAAATACACTTCCCACGATTAGTTTCTATTTACAATCTACTTACTTCTATTATTTCTAATTAAAATGTAAACCTTCGATTAGTTTCTACTTAAAATATACTTACTTCGATTAGTTCTAGTGCACGATATTCAAATCGTGTATGAAATTCATCGCCAGTAGCATTGTGTTTGGCCCAGACTGCATTTTCTCTCCTCGATAGGTATGTTTCCCCACCTCGAACGAGACTTATATCGCTAAACTAAGATGTGAGATATTTCAGGGTCTAAAGATGATTGGAGTCATCCAGTATTGAAATTTGGTTTGTTAAAAAAAATGACAGTAAAATGGTTTCTGTACACAACACTGTTGTATTTATAGGTAAAAGGTAACTACATGTAGATAATTATGAGTTTTTTTATCAATTTTATAGTGGACATTTTTTCTTTAATTAGCATTTTCTCAGAATTGAGAATTGCACATTAATGATGGTATCTCTTATCATGTAAAAGAGTACATCAATTCTGCATGTTGAGCGTTACTAAGAGTGCATTCAGCAGAGATGCACTGATGTAATTACGATAGCAAGAAATCCAAATGTTAATGCGCAAGCTCTCAATTATTTCTTATTTTATAGGACTGAATCCCTGTTATTTGTTATAATTATATCTCGGGCCAGACTAGTGCTGGTGAAAACTTTTTTTTTGTACTTAATGAAAGTACACACAACAAGCATTCATGACATACTAATAACTTGATTCGGTCAAAAAGCGACTTAAACCTCACTTTTGACAGGCTGCAAGCCATATTCTGAGTGGGCTCCCTGAAATTTGAACCTGGGAGATTTCACTGTATTGAGTATTTGACTCTATCATACAAACATTATTCGTCAAGCTCATTCCATATTTGTCTAAGTCAGTTTTTGAGGTTTTGAAAAATCTAGCGCTTTCACCCTGTTGTTCAAAGCAATACAGAGAGGCAGATGTGGTCTAGCTTGCAAAATCAAAATACAATAACGAGTCAAAACTGTGCAGTAGTTTTAGCGGGAAAAAGAAGATAAATGGCAGATCAGAAATGTAAACAATCCAAATCATCAAACAAAAAAAAAAATTACTTAGGCGACTGTAGAATGAGCGTGACAGAATAGTTCAGACTTTTTAGTGGAGGGGTCTGAGTTATGGTATAGTTCAATATCTTCGCAAAATTTATATAGAACATGTACAAACATCTGCAGCGATAGCCGTAGCTATCTCCCCTCTCCCCCCCAGCCCCCCTCCAAACCCTCCCTTCGCAAAATCATGGCTTGNAAACCCTTCCTTCGCAAAATCATGGCTCGGAAGCTCCTTCCCGGGTGTTTTCTCTCTTCTGTTGTTTTCTCTTTATCCCGGTTGTCAGCACCTTTCTTTAGGAGGCTAATGGGAGTGCTGGTTACAGCCCTATCTACATTAGAGTTTCGACTCTACATGGGAGGATAAAATTAATTATGATCTCGAAAAGATACTCATGGGAAATAAGGAATCCCTTTGAATTTTCAGTACTCTGTCGGAGGCTGACTTTGAAATGTATGTCAACAAAATTGATTTTATTTTCAAATGAAATAAATAGCAATTGACGAGGTTCTTTTAGTGATTTGTTGGTATGATGATAATGATATGGTAAATTAGAGTATACAGTTTATTTCAAAGGAATAAAATTGCAATTAACCAGGTCCTCTTGGTGATTTGTTGATGTGAAAATACTGATATTGTAAATTAGAATGCATGATTGATTTTCAAATAAATAAAATTGCAATTAACGAGGTTCTTTCGGTAATTTGTCGATGTCATAATACTAATACAGCATTAGAGCTCATGTTTGATTTTGAAATGGATAACACTGCAATTGTTGAAGTGATAATACTGATACAGTCTATTAAACACACGACGGATTTTTAAATGACTTAAACAACAGTTGACAAGATTCTATCGGTGATTTGTGTATGGGATAAGTCTGAAAACTGTTTTACAAAATACAGCTGATTTTCAAATCAGTTAAACTGAATTGGAGAGGTATGTTCGGGCATCTAAAAATCCGTCGTGTGTTTAATACACTGTATAAGTATTATCACTTCAACAATTGCAGTGTTATCCATTTCAAAATCAAACATGTGATGACACTGTTAAAATTAAAAACAGGTTCTACATTTGACGAATGTTACATCTTTGGAAGTAATAATTTGAATTGAAGTAGGAAAAAAAATTAAACCACAGAAACAGAAACTTATCAGACAAACACTACTTACATTTCATTTTAATCCAATATGTGACTATTTTACAATTAAACCATCCTGAAATAGTTACAATGCAACCAGTAACCTGTACTTCCAGAAAATAACAAAGAAGCAATATGAAAAATTTTGCACGATTTTGAAGCGAACAAATTTAAGACCTTCTCGCTAAATCATGTCACTTTCTAGAGAGATAAGACAATGTCCTTTCTCCTCATGAGTTTTCAAAAAAATAATTTCTCAAGACTAGACAGGCAGATGATTAAATTCTATAGGCCTCAAATTTCCATAAATAGATAATAAATACATGTAGATCTATATCACTTCAATATCAAGTTTTCATGTATGCTTTGTCTTGTAAAGTTTACACAGAGAAGCCCCGGGGAAACTATTTCAATAAATGAAAATAGTACAGACATAATAAAGTTGCCTTAAATCATAGGAATGCCATCTTTCTCTTTCCATCCTCTTGAGCTAGTCTGAAGTCTATAAATCTTTACTGTTCATATTACGTATATTTGTATGTACATAGCACGGTACTACTCGAGCTTTTAAAAGTAGTCTGTTTGTATTATACACTCATTGTTATTTGCCAGTGCATATTGACATGAAAATCCTGTTACTTAATTCCGTAGGACCATTTCAGAATATCTGGACACTTTGATCTAATTTTATCTACATTATCTCGAAGTTTTGTAAATCGGCGTCTTAATAACAAGGGTGGACTCAAATCAACATGCCAATCACTCGTAAGACATTTTCTCGTAGCTGCAGTAGATACACCCTAATCCTGCGCGGGCCATACGGATCAACGCCGATTCGGAATTAGAGGCGTCTTGTTGGAGTGTTCTGAACCACAGGCTTGAGAATATTTAGAACAAATCTACGGATCATGTGCTGTAAGCTTACTCCAAATATGAAAATGGCGTCAGAGGTCAAAGGTGGGCTGGGCGGTGGCGTAAGAAAGATTATACCATGCTGAAGAAGTCATGGAATATGTTTCTATATTACCTATTAGGGTCAAGTTTATGTTAAAGTCAGCATACAAAGCCACTCAGTTTGGCTGCCATACTACAGTTAGAAGAATAGTTTAAGAGGATTTATGCTGTCAGTGTTGAAGAGTAAATAAATAAATAAATAAATATATAAAATAATGAGTATGTAAGTGTGTGTGTGTGTGTGTGTGTGTGTGTGTGTGTGTGTGTGTGTGTG
>JAWQUT010000180.1:33694-38385 GCA_033807755.1 Ellobium chinense | reverse complement strand
CACTGTAGCTAAAGTGTCCGTCTATGTTCATTGTCTTAATTTGGTGAAGGAATAGTATTAAAGAAGAATGTCGTTCAAATTCTGAGTGACATAGGTGTAGTACAAGATGGAAAAGGAGCACTTGAGTGACATAGGTGTAGTACAAGATGGAAACGGAGCCTTAGTAACAGAAGTGAGAAGGGAGTGGGCACAAACAGATGCTCACTCAAAATCAGACAAAGGGGAAAGTGCTCAAGAAGACAAATGTAGAGATAAAAATGGAAGAAGGAAAGAAAGTGATTGGCGAGAATCGAAATTCTGATTGACGGAAGAGACACGCTTGAATGAAGTTAAACAATGCGCTGTTTTGGTAGGCACGTTGGGATTAACCCTGCGCTGTTACCGTAGACCTTCTTGCGCTGTTTCTATAATAGCTGTGCTTATTTTCGGTCTGGACTAGAGCCAAAGGGAGCTACATGGCGCACTTCTTCTCAGACTCGGAGTTTGAAAATCTGTGCTGGAAAAGAATGACTTGCACGACCACTTATACCTGAGTTGTCCAAAATGCTATTAAAACAATTTTATAATATATTGTGCTTAGGTATCGGAAATGGCCCTCCCATTCTATTATCCCGATGATTGAACTGATCCTGCGGCTCAAACAGTACTCAGCAATTCGCTTTCCTCTATTCTGGACGTCACTGTCTACAATCCCCAGCTGTTTTCACATTAAAGGTATTGCATGTAGTCTATGACAAATCGACCGCGAAGACAGCTATTTGCAAATGAGAGGACAAGAAATCGCTCTTCAATGCACAGAATTCACTAATCACACCAAAAGACAAACTTGACCCAAAATCTGTCTAGATATAAAAAAAAAAAGAAGCCGTTTATGATGTTAAGATTTTAACAGTGGGTCAGCATAGAATACACTCTGAAATTTCGTCGATGGTCAAAAATGGTAGCGGGGGAGTGTGGTGGGTATATCGGAAATTCGATATTCAATGAAGTTTAAGCAAAGTGTCAATACTGAGGAAAATTGTCAGCCACTGAGAACACTGACTCCTCACTGCACTACTATGGCCAGAGACACGCACTGGGAAACAGAGAAACCCCAGCAGGAAAAAGCACTTTGTTACGCTGTGAGAGCTAAAATAAACAGTTTCTGCTGTATGATTTTGTGACAATTGCGTTGCTCTATCATCAAAATACTTCAACTGAAAGTTTAGATCACATATAAACAAAAAGCTATAATGATGTGGTGGGGACGTCTAAAATATTACATGCTCCGTTACCTTCAAGAGCAATAGCAATATTTTCAAAATTTCTGGTCGTGTATCGTTATGGAATGCATAATGAGAGCAGTTCAAGTGTATGGAGGTTTTTAAAAGAGGAGATAAGGAAATATACAATGAGGTAAAGGACACGCAAACATTTTGAGACTATGCTAAGTCATTTTTATTGGGATTAAAATTATTAACCACAAATTTCCCAAAAAATTATATTTCATGATTCCAATAATCTATAGTCTTTATATTTAATCATATTCAGAGCTAACAACTTTTTTTCTCCTAGTTTGATATTTAAGAAAAGCATAGGCCCTTCATGGACCGTACTATTTTACTGGCTTTACTTGGCGTGAGAAGAGTGGCAATAAAACTGATCATCAGGCAGACGAAAACAAAAAAAAAAAAAACCGAAGCAATCAGACTTCATCTGAACATCGGGAGGTTTATGCCTGTCTCCTCCAGGTCATTTACGCCAAACGATATTGGCCGTCAAGTTCTCACAAGACAAATTTCACATAAGCGGTCGGCTGGCCAGGGGAAACTAATCGTTTCTTTCAATGTTGGGTACGTCAGGGTCCCTCGTTACCGAGTTGTCCGAGCAAAGCTTCTGGACAAATCCAGAAAAAAAAAAATGGCCATAGTTTGCGTCTGGTCCCAGTTGCCAGAGAGTGCTTAAGATGGGGGCATTTTCGAGAAGAGAAGGGGGGTTACCATGGACGTTTGAGGGGAGAGAAAACACTCATGCTGTAAGGATATATCATGGAAAGCGGCTGGACAAATACCGGAAAAATGACCAGAGTTTGCGAATGAACTCAATGGCGTCCTCAAGGAATAATTAAGAGGGGAGATAATTTTGGGGGAGGGGGTGCCCATGGTGGTTGTGGGAGAGGAATCAATCATGCTGGAAGGATACACCGAAGAAGCGACTGAACTCGATCAAGGGTATACAGCATCCACAAGGGGTGGGGATGCAAGTGAGAGCGGGTGAACATACCAAAATTAGTGATTTTTTTCGGGACGGGGAGAGGGGGGTGTATCACAGGTCAAAAGGCCTCTCAAATCTACGCCACCGACTAGGTCAAGCAGGAGCTTGTCTTTAAGGTCATTGATCCCCAGCTTTTCATTGCAAAAGTAAATTTTCAGCCATTGCCGTGTTACGTGCTCAAGATATTCACACGGCTTCCGGTGGTACAAAGCTTAGTCGATTACCCGTAATTGATGACGCATGATTACTCAAACTCGTGATCACCGATAACTTAAAGGCATTAGTCAGTCATTCTCGCTTGCGTTGCTCACTCATAGGGTATGACGAAGGCAGGAACTTGTCCGGGCCAGCTGATTCCGAGGACTGCTGAATTAGTTCAGTAAAATGGGATTTATACATATATTTTCTCCTATTCCTTCAGCCACCCACAACCCCTTTCCTCATTGACTCCACTCACCGAAAAGAAAAGAAAGTTTCATGACGAGTAATGACAAACTAATAGTGTCACCTGGAAGCAATAATATAACCGATACGACATGTCAAAATCTAAATTTTATAGAAGAAGCAAAAATTATTTTCATTGTCGTAAATCTGCACTTAGCGAAGCTTTTCTTAAGAAGTAAATGCAGTGCTCTATTTATAGAGTTCATTCTGCAGAATTAGAACGTACTCACTTACAGTGAAACAAAATAAGGTTTTGTACTATAGGTAGGTTTTTGTCACTAACATTTCTTGCTGAAAAAGTTCGACATTGGCCCATATCGATTGAGAACACTAGTTTTCACTGAAATTTTTGACGTGCTTGAGCAGATGCCGGTCAGAAAAATAAAAGGTCTCTCAATATTCCGATATATCTTTGGGGCGGGGAAGGCATTACATGAAAAATATATTTCGCAGTTTTCCATCGTACCACGAAAATACTGGAGCTAGAGATCTGAGATTTTGGCACAATAATATGCTTCATTACTGAACGTCCAAAAACATCATTTCCTACTTTGGTTTGGGCGGCATCTATCAGTTTATTGCGTCTTAAACAGCCAGTGGTTTCTAAATGCAGGTTTTCGAGATAATCTAACTTTTGTATAGTGGAATAGCTTAGATTTTAATCATGTCCAACGTCAATCGGAACTGAGCTAAAGAAAAAAAAAGAGACATCCAGACTGCTTTTAATAATATAATGAAAACTCCACGAATGGTGCAGATAAAGAAATAAGCTGGTTTACGCATATAAACATACAGATAGAACTGTCGTGGGCTTTACGGATGACAGAGAGGCTTTTTGCTTACCTTTCTTCGTTGTCAGCTTAATAAAGTTCTTGTTATTGTTATTGTATTTTCCAATACCACGGAAAAGAAGTAATATGATTGATGACCATGGCGGGAATCGAACTCATAACCTTTTGATCCTGAGTCCAGTGGCATAACCTTTTGGCCACGCCTTTTCACACGGGTTACAGCAAGAAAATGTTCCACTACATTTCTCAAGGTAATTGTAACGAAAGATCCTGTGTCGTAAAATATATAAGAATCGACTCCTAATGCACAAAATAGCAAATGTCATTCCAGCATGATGATAATCCAAAATAGACAAACAGTCTGATCTCGAATCCTTGAGGTTTTGTCTCCGAAAGATTTTAACACACATCTAAAATTTTAGTCTACAAGATACCATATTCATCTACAATCACAGGTGTCAGTCTGTGGCTAGCTTCAAAAATGTAGATACATAAAAAATATAATTGCATAAACAGATGCTAAGCTTTACAGACTAAGAAATACTAACTACTGATGCTAAGCTCTTTTGAGCTTTACAGAATAGCAACACAACAAACGGTGCTAAGTTTTACAGAGCTTTACAAAGTAGCAAAACAACAAATGATACTAAGTTCTACACAGCAGCAAAACAATCAGCAGTGATAAGCTTTACAGAGTAACAAAACAATGAATGGTGCTAAGCTTTACAGAGTAGCTAAACAGGAAACGGCGTTACGCTATGCAGAAATGCAAAACAACAACCTATGCTTAGCTTTAAAGAATAACAAGTAACATTGTTTTGTCACTCTGTAAAGCGTAGCACCTGTCTGATATTTCACTTTACTTCTCAGCTTTAAGGCAAATCTCTTAGCTTTAAGAAACATAGACATTGCGTAGCAGGTGTTCTGCTTAGATTCGTGAATGACTTTGAATTAATGGCTGTAGATCTGAAAGACAACTTCATTTTGCCTCACATGTAGGGGAAGACACACTCTTAAGTTCTCTTAAAAAATCTGAAAGAATCTCAAAAATCAATATCGTGACCTCTAATCGCGGAGATCGAACGTCGCAGCTGACAGAAAGAACAGGAAAGAAAAGAAGAGGTCATCAAGATTAGCCAGGGCTAGCTGGGGGCTGATACCAGAATTTCGTTTTCAAGAGTCGCGATACTCAGCCTTCTCAAT
>JAWQUT010000180.1:18694-28694 GCA_033807755.1 Ellobium chinense | reverse complement strand
TTCTCCTCCATACGCTTAAAGTATACGGCAGTGGCAGCTGGTCATTAAATACAACCCCTATAATGCCGGGTTAGATTTAGCCCAGAAAATAAAGAAATTGGTTGTAAAATAGATATAGCAACCACATCAAATCCATACGCCTTTATTATGTGTTGTTGTAGACATTCATATGGCCATTCAATTTTTGCACTATGTTCATGATAATATAGTCATATGGACCCTCGTTCGCTCGCTCGTATGAAAAGGGGTGTGAGCTTGCACGGGTGGTTTTGGGGGATAGCAAGCCGTCGCTGAATTTACAGTTCAGGGAAATAGCCCGGAAACATGTCACAGCTGATAGGCTATCGTTTTATTGATAGTCTGGTTTCGTTTCATAATAATCCCTCCTGTCTAACGGACTGAGAAATGGGTGCCAAAATGTAAAATTCCTTAATGTTTTATCAAAACTTACCTAAACGAATCTCATAGAATGGCAAACAACCTGATTCATCATCATGATCATCATTGTCGTCTTCGTCGTCATCATCATCATCATCATTCACAAACCGAATTTTAAAACTGTGCTACAAACCGTGCTACTCTTAATCAAAGAGGCTTAAACACAAATTTAAACGTTTTAGCATTAGGGCCATGAACAGTACCACAAAAATCATCATCATCATCATCATCATCATCATCATCATCTCATTTTCATCGGTTTCATCGTCACGGTAGCAGTTGCATCACAGTTTGCTAGCTGCACAAACTACACACAATATGAACACATACATTATTTATTCACTCTTATTTCTCTTTCTGTATGTCTGTCTGTCTATCTGCTCCCTAATCTTCTCTTCCTACACCACTAAGCTCCTTTGAGACCAAGAAATGATCGTGAGCCCGAAATTCAAAGATCTTCGTAGCTTGAAGGCGCCCGAGGATTTTAGGCTACCCACAATTCCCTCACGGTTCAGGAAGCGAAGCGAAGCCGACCAATGAGTGTCATTGAATTTGCTTGTTCAGAAGCGGCCGTAGCATCCACTTAATTTAACCCTCGACGTTTGAAAAAGTCCCTTAAGTGTCATAGGATGCAAGGATGTAGAACCAAACGCCCAGTCAGAAGTTTATTGATAAGAGATTTTTATTCTTGTGATCTGTATGATTGTTGTACATGGTGAATGCCTTTGGTGTCATAGGAAGCAAGAATGTTCAACCAAATTTTAGAATTCTATTGATGGGTTATTTTATTGAAATCTCTATAGTTCTTGAACATGACGAGTACCTTAAGTGTCATAGGAAGCTTGGATTTCAACCAAATATTGTCAGAGGTTTATTGATGAGAGGATTTTATTCTTGTGATCTGTACGATTTTGTACATGATGAATACCTCTGTATATTTCGATAGCTCTTGAGGTGAAATATCATGTTTCGTGACAATAGATCTCTGTAAATACATTTATATTGGCATAAAAAAAAACTCACATGATTATGCAGTTGTTCACAATACACTGGCTTTGTCAAAGTAAACAAACTTTACCCTGTTCGGTCCTCTTCTACTATTAAACATGGAACTTCTTAACAAATGTATGTACACCCGCCGACTTTATCAGGACTATATTCTGTCCTTGGCATAGGCGTAACCCTTGCAAATGATGCTTGGGGTACCGTTATTCCAGATTGTACTTTGTAAATAGATAAGGTGGAATCAGAAATAGTACCGCTACGTTTACATTGTGGCATATTTTTGCTACGACACGTTTATAAGAAACTCTTACTCATTTAGTTGGACCTAAGAACTGCACGAATTTAACGGAAAAGCTTAAGATTAAAGTTTCCTCATTTAGACCAGTCAGGTCTGGCAACCATGAGTTAGAAATTCTTAAAATGCTTGCTTTGCAGTATGATTGCTTCCAGCTTTCACAAACTCTTCTAACCTATAGACCATTACTGGTTATTATCATGCACAGTCATCCGGGCATCTGAAGCTACAACTCCGGCAATCATTACTTCCGCTTTCTATTTTTTCCATTGTCAGAGGAATATGATTGGCTGATACGCTCTGTTACATTAGGCTTTTATTGGCTGATGCATCTTTTACCGCAGGAAGGAGAACTGATGCCGCAATTACAACATTATTTTGTTTTGACCGGAAATGAGCTTCACTGGAGTTGACCAATTAGAAACGGTCCATTCTGACCTCTTACTCATTACAAATTGGCGACTATGTAATGTCTATCTCACGGCGCACAACCCTTTTGATGGTGAGAATTCAGTATTAGATGCTAGCACTGAAATAAGGGACCTTTTCCTGAGTAGCTATTCAATTAGTTTTCCATAGTTACAGCGGACTGGCCGTTAGGTAGGAATTTTTGACGTCGTAATAACTGGGCACTATTGGCTCGGGCAATAATGTTCGGTTGTGATTCTCTACTAAGCCTCGCCCATCTTCTATAAGGGTCATGCGGTTACCCTGAAAAGAGCGGGGATTTTGGGAAGGGGTAGGAGGAGGGGGTTAGTCTTTCTTTGGAACGAAATCAGTCATCGATCGGAAGCGAATGAAAGAGGAGAAAGGAGATGGAAAGTGAAGGGTTAGGGGAGAGAGGATATGAGAGAGAGAGAGAGAGAGAGAGAGAGAGAGAGAGAAGGAGAGAGGAAAGAGAAAAGTGAAAGAGAAATAGGGAAAAAGAAAACAAACAGAGGAAGACAGAAAGAAAAAAGAAGACAGAAAGAAAGAGTGACAGACAGAGA
Organism: Ellobium chinense; assembly: GCA_033807755.1. Classification (NCBI taxonomy): domain Eukaryota; kingdom Metazoa; phylum Mollusca; class Gastropoda; order Ellobiida; family Ellobiidae; genus Ellobium; species Ellobium chinense. The sequence continues at coordinate 25,967 of JAWQUT010000180.1, read as the reverse complement.
GAGAAAAAAAGAGAAAGGAAAGGTAAAATGAAACAGAAATAGAAGACCTAGAGAAAGAGCAAACAACAAGAGAAAGATAGAAAGATAAAAAGAAAGAAAGGGAAAGAAAGAGAATGAGAGAGAGAGAGAGGAGGGGAGAAAGAGAGAGAAAGAGAAAGAGAGAGAGAGAAAAAAAAAGAGAGAGAGAGAGAGAGAGTAGAGCAAACCCTACTGATCGCCAGTGGGCAGTATGTGCATATTGCAAACTATGATGTCAGTGACACAATGGACGAGCACTTACGATACAAGATACTCTTAAGATAAAACAACTTTTTCACTCCTTTGCATACTTTCTCCCCCTCTCTTCCTCTCATCCTCTCCAACGACGGAGACAGTACGGACAAGTTCGCTTGCAAGCAGTCTGCATGATCCCATTTTAAATCAAAACACATTAAGAATTTGTTAAACCAGAGAACTGAGAAGATGTCCTCCAGTTAATTGCCACGTACTCTATACACTTGTGGAGTTGTGATTAAAGGTACGAGTAGTTGACGGTACAATACATGTATATATAATGGACTAAAATGTTGATGGTAATGTTAGTAGTACTATTATATTAGGCCTAAAACGCGTTGGTCGGGTTACTAACTGAGATTCATATCACAACTTCTTAAGTGTGGGTTTTCATTTGTACTCTGATGACAACAGGGAAGAGATGCGACGTGTGTGAGTGAGACATGATGGGTGAAGGATTAGAAGGAGGAGAAGTGGAAGGGGAAAAAGAAGATGAAGAATGTATTATTATTATGTAGAAGAAGAATATGAAGAAGGAGGAGAAGAAGAAGACGAAACTGAAGAAGAAGAAGAAGAAGAAGAAGAAGAAGAAAGAAGAAGAAGAAGAAGAAGAAGAAGAAGAAGAAGAAGAAGAAGAAGAAGAAGAAAAATTAGAAGAAGAAGAGGAAGAAGAAAGAAGAAGAAGAGATAACTTGTTATCACCTCAGTGATGCTCCTGGTATCTGAAGATAATTTCAGTGGAGCACTGTTGTAATATTTCATTTCTTGGCTGGTAACTCGGGCAACGACGGAATAATGAGACAGCAAAGGCTCGCCAGTAGATTGGAAAATAAGCAGTCAGAGAGAGAGGGGGAGAGAAAAGGAGAGAGAAAAAGAGAAAGCGAGAGAGAGAGAAAGAGAGAGAGAGAGAGGGGGAGTGTGTGTATGTGTGAGTGTAAGCGAGAGAGAGAGAGAGAGAGAGAAAAGAGAGAGAGAGTTGTTGTGTAGAAAAGAATTCATCTATGCTCAGTTCCCCTTATCACTACAAAAGAGATTGAGCCATCCCAGTGCCAGCAGTACTTATCCTAAGGTGCAATGAAGCACACTTTGGGACCGACGAAAAGTGTACACATTAACAGAAATACATATTAACTATAAACGGACCCTTACAGAAGAACTATCGGGGCCAAAAATACTGTACTCAGTATCCTTGTTTACTTACTAAGCGTGTCTGTAATAAGTGTGCTCCACTGGTGTGTACATTGACAGAGTTTACCTAGAAATTCCCTTCGTTAGGCCAGGGGTTTGTAACTCTACCTAAGCCCACAACAATCAGGTGGCCAGTAACAGTATCATACTGTAGAGAACCCTTTTCACGTAACGAACAAGCCTGAAACGTAACGAATCTCGCTGGTCGTTTGTTATAATAATCTAGACCCACTCCAGATTACGATATAAATGAGTCAGTGAATCAACACTGCTCTCTACCCACGTCTAAATCCAGGTCTCATCTGGTTTATCTCGAAGCCTTTGGCTTTGCGCTGCTGTTAATACTGGTACACGGTGAGATTTTACCATTAGTTGGCACAGTCGCTCAAACAGTGGATAAAAATTCAGCCCAGCTTGGTCTGGTCATCATCTCCAAATGGAAACCACTTGTTTAATCCGCTAAATTTTGTTTATGCTTCGAAATTCATGAAACATTTTGAAAAAAAAGAAAAGAATCTGTATGAGACTGTCCAAAACTTGTAAAGTTTATTCAAAGTTTCGTGATTAACATATACACCATCCACTCCTTCCCCATTGGAAGCTGCTCCTGTGTGGCAAGATATTTTTAAAGCGTGGTTCCAGACCCTATCTTGAATATATTGAGGACATTCTCCACTTATATAAGTAATAAATAATGAAAAAAAAAGGGACGCATTTGTTTTTCATTTTAAACTGACATAGACCGTGAAAAGGGAGTTAATTTACTGCTCAAAAATGGTCACTCTTATTGAGAAATCGCGCCCACACACTTTTCGTGCAAACAAAACAAAACAAAAATAAAAATACGCTGATTTTTGCCAATTCTGCACCACAGAAATATCATGGCTCCCAATTTCGTCCCGCCATTAACATGCACGTGCCTGGAGAATATTAGTAGCCTACTGCCAGTTTCATTCTATCACAATCCCCATAGTCGCATTCTCACGTAATCAGAATAACTTTTCTCATACTACATGTATAATAATGTATTCGGAAAATTCAAGGTCACTTAATAGTACCATCGCTTAATCGCATTTTTCTCCTAACCCACTGGAGTTTTAATTAGACGGAGTATACTTTACCAACGAACAAGGAAGTTCATGCGCAATCAGACAGCCACTTTAACCAGTTCCGGTATCCGGAACTGTCACCACAGCATCTTACACAGCAATCGACGAAACAGTAGCGATAGGAGATACGGACAGCTCAAAAAAAGTGCGAACTGCTAAAGCCACGCGATTTGTTTACATTTCCGGTCCGTACTTTATTAGTTTCGAGTTCCGTCCGGCAACATGCCAAACACTCCTTTACATTCACTTAGGAGCGAAGCGGGAGCCGAGTTTCAGATAGTGTAAAGAGGAACGTTGGCTGTTCCAAGATATGAAGGTCTCATCTCAACACTAGGAGTCAGTAACTCAGGCTTAAAGTCAAGGGCATGTCACCCTAGACTACAGGTTCAAACATGCAAAATCTTTTTGCTACAATACAATGTAGACTATTGTCGACTGCTGTCACTCACGTTCTTATTTTCGGTGGTCAGTCCCATTTACCAGTTTTCGAAATAAGCATTTGATCTCTTAAAAAAATTACTTTTAGTATCCATGATTTGTTAAGCTGTTTGCTGTGTCTCCTCGTTCGACCCATCCCCATGAAACCCCAGCTGGGGACTCAGGCTATTTCCAGGTAACAACGGTTAGCTAAATAGCAGGCTCTATCTCTTTCTAAGCCCAGCCCTAAATAGTGCTGCTTTAGTTTAAGCTAAACTGGTCAGAGAAGTGACAAATAAATTAAAACAGATCACAGCCACTGTCTCCAGGCCCCTGGGAGGGAGAAAAAAAAATGACTTGAACAGTTATTTATCACTCTCAACTGTAAGTCCAACCCAGGTGGGTATCGATAGAAATGCGTGTGTGTATAGTGTGTAAAGACACCCAAAAAGTTGGAAACACCGCACTGTCTTGTTTGCTCCACACCTTTGACTGACCATTCAAAAGCAAATAAAGAACTTTGGAACTATTTACTGTAGGGAAGAATTCTGTATGCTTGAGCCATACGGATGTAATTAAACTTTACAAGGATTCCCAACATTTCACAACCTGCATGCCCCAAATCGCTTAAAGGGACAGGGGTAGTCTAGATATTTTCTTCACAGCCTAATAAGTACACAGTATTTACTCATGAAAGTTAAGCGTGAACATTTTTCTTGTCGCCTGACAGTTTCTGAGAAAACACCGCAGGAATAGAATTTTCATCCTGTGCGCGCCGCATTACTCATGCCGGTGACGTCAAAAATGGAGATAGTTTAGCAGACGATTTGTCCAAATATTTTGCGCATCTGTACCAATCATCTGCTAGCTTTTCTCGCTTTATGACATCCTGCACCATGTGTGATGGCGGCGTGCAGAGAGTGAAAATCCCGACATTCCAGCGTTATTTTCTCAGAAATAGTCAGGCAGAGGGATAATATACGTGGTTTAAAGTTTTTTTGAAAAAAATAATGTGGATTTTTTTTTAGAGCTTTATCTACTCCTGTCCCCTTAAGTCAATGGGATATCATTTTAAGACTACAGACACCCAACAAGTTGGAAACATGCACCGTCTTGTTAGCTCCACACTCTTGACTGATCACGTAAAAGCAGGTAAAGAACGTGGGAACTATTTCCTGTACCGAAGTGTTATGTATTCTTGAACCATACGGATGTAATGTAGACTTACAGAGAATCTCAGTACTGTATTTCACATTGTACCTACCTCAAATCACTTAAGAATGGTAGAATATATAAAGGGAGGGGGGTGCGCTTGACTCCACACAAGCACGTAACTGTTAAATTGGATTACCATGACTTAAATGTTTTAATAGTGGGTTGTGTTTTTGCCCATGACACTGCACTGCACTCTTGTTGATCCTGGAGCACCGGCAAATTTCATAGGCAATACAGAGTTGCGCGGCTTCAAATTTTTCTCAGATCTTGAACCGTTAGATTCAGCACCCTTCCTCCTCCAACATTTACACAGCACTACTCTAGCGCGCTCTTACTCTATAATAATATGATACCAATACAGACAGACAGACAGACAGACATACGTAGACAGACAGACAGACGGATGGATGGATGGATGACGCATGGACAGACAGACAGACAGACAGACAGACAGACAGACAGATGGACGGGTGTATGGACAGACAGAACGACAGATGGCCGGACGGATGAACGGACGTATGGACAGACAGACAGACAGACAGACAGACAGACAGACAGACAGATGTTTTGATGGGTCGATTGAAAAAAATCGCCTGTAAGGGAAACGTGATGCAAGTGAGCTTAAAAAAAACCAAATAGATAAAAACAGGATTTAGTCTCCTCCTTTAGTATAGATCAACATAGTTTGTGACGGTAGGAGAGAAAAAGAAATATGCTGACTGGAATCTACAATATTTTTGACAGTAGCTGGCAAGCAAAACAAATCAAAATAAACATTTAGATGGTATTACAAGACTGTGAGAAATATTCTGTTATGTTCACTCCAAGCATTATAGACCTAAGCGCCCGCAACACGAACGGCTCTGTAGAGGAGTTTCCAAATTTGTATCGACATATTAAGTACATGATTGAAGAACATTATATTTTTGGGCACGGGTATTTTGGCTGGAGAACCGGACGGTATGATTTTCATCTGTAACAAATCCCAGAAAAATGTTTCTCATTCCTCTTTAAAAAAAATAAATTGTTTATATTGAGGTTGAATCTTCCTTCAAATTCTGAATAGCGTAACAAACCATTGAGCTAGAGGGGAGAGAGAAAAAGAGAGAGAGTGAGAGGGAGAGAGAGAGTGAGAGAGAAAAAAAGAGAGAGAGAGAGAGAGAGAGAGAGAGAGAGAGAGAGAGTAGAAANAGAGAGAGAGAGAGAGAGAGAGAGAGAGCAGGTTACCAGTATGTATGGATTTTCGTATATAAAATAATAAGATGAAGGAAAACTGGTCGTTGAACAGGGGAGATAATTACGGTAAATGTTTGGCTTTGACAGAAATACAATCCAGCTGGATTACTATGAAAGGCAGATTACTATGTAAGGCAACTTACTCTGTAAATTTACAAAGGACAGCGAGGGAATAATGTATCAGAGGAGAAACTAGTCTATTATTGTATCATTTTGCCGTCCTCCTGTCATCTCTCTCAGTTTTCTGTCTTTTCTCTCTTCTCTGTCTATCCTATCCTCCCCTTTTAGTAAGACATAGAGGGTTTACATCCATGATAATGTCCTCCATATCTCTCTGCAGCCTTTAAAACTCGGAATTATACACCTTTGATCTGTTCTCTCCATTCCCTTCTTCGATAGGGTCAAACTTTTTAATCAACTCTCGTAGGCATGTGAATCTATGCCGTAAGTTTCCGTGCAACAGAGTAGGAAATGGGAGGGGGAAGGGGGGGGGGGCTAAACGATGTTTGAAGGACGGAGAGGGATAGAGGGAGGGGGCAGGGAAGAATCTTTGCCTCTTCCAATACAATGTGTGTCTACCCCCCCCCNNNNCCCCCCAATGACTCTCAACTGCCTTCATACTGATAAATTTTTAAATCGTCATTACTTCATCACTGCAGGAATGCCCATACGCTTTTTTCCCACGTAAAAACCACAAGTAACTGTATGCATAATCTTTACGTTACTTAACGCACTGCGGTAACCACGGGAAATCCTGAAACATTAGTAGCGTTCACTGTAGTTAACGCTGTACGTTTATTAAAGTATGGATTATGCATACGGCCACCTGGGTTCCTTTACGTGCCCACCCAGTTACTTAGTCCTAAATTCCCACTAAAACTCCAAGGTCTGAAAAGTGCAACGTATAATTTTGCTTTGTTTTGCTTTATTTTGTTTTGTTTTGTAAGAGACAGCTCACGACAGAGCTGGTGAACTTACGATACTCGGGAAAAGACAGGAAACTTTACTCAGTTTCTTAAAAAATATTTTTCGAGAATTGCTCACCGGTTAAAAAAACAACAACAAACCGCCAGGGAAATCACGCCGAAATAGTGTGCTAATAACACTGCTGACTTAGAATGGGCGATATCTCGACCAGATATAGTGAGATTGACATCGATACTTTCCAAGTACTGTGCAAAATCATTGCGTCAAAGTGAAAAAAAAAAATAGCAAGAAAGAGTTAAAACTATCTAAAAGAGTTAAACTTAAAACGTTAAACCTGCAAAAAAAAAAGATTGATGGCTGTGGAATGAGGGAAAGGAAGGAGAAGGGATGCATATTACGTTCTAAAATTTGAATCAGGATAGCTAGTCTTTAAGCAATCATCATCATCATCATCATCATCATCATCATCATCATCATCATCATCATCACCATCATCACCACTTGGTTATAGGTCTCGTGTCCAGGCTAATGCCCGTTCACCTGACTTCCCACTATTTTTACCCCAGCAGGTAAGACCACTCTAACACTTTCTCAAATCCCCGGGGAACATTCACTGCCGCTGGCAATTACATGCGCTGATCCCCAGCATTCTGATAATATCTTTCACTGCCTATAGCCTGGTACCCATTTTACAGACGGATGGACTGGGGGGTGTGAACGATTTGTTTTCCCAAGGATCCACTCCACGACCTTTAGACCTTGAGTCCAGTGCCATAAGTATTCAGTCACGCTAATCCACCATTGGAGTAAGCAGTCCACTGCTGTTATTATCTTGGTGTTATTATCTTGGATTACTGATGTTCAGGGAAGAAAAAGAGGATATGATCTTCATAGGTGTCTTGGGTGTT
>JAWQUT010000180.1:0-12486 GCA_033807755.1 Ellobium chinense | reverse complement strand
GGGTATGTCGTTTGGGGGTGGGGGGGGGGAAAGAAAGCGGGACTTGACAGTTATTGGTAGTCTATTTTTATGTACAAAGACTTTGGATAACTTTGTCTGAAATAAACTGAGTTGCATAATGAAAATAAACACGTCAATGTGTGTTACAGTGTTACGAATATTACCATAGTCTTGACCAGCTCCCTCAAAAGATTAAACTGGTTCCGTTCATGGTAACACCAAAATGGAAGCTTAAAATAAAAAAAAACTAATGGTTCACAGGGTCAGAACCCTCTCGCTTCCGGTCAAATAAGAGACATTTTTCATCAGGAAAGCAAAACTCATTTCCTCCCTTTCAAAAAAAAAAGTGGAGAAGGATTCCGCTATTAATACCGTTTTAAATTCCAATCTCATAAGCTTTTTGACCATTTTATTCCCGCCCTGACTTGACACCTTAGAAAACAAACGTGCACAGAAAAAAGAAAAACGGTGAACTTTCCTAGAGACAGCCCCCCTCCCCCCCCACACACACACCTAAGGAAAAAACCCGCATTTTATTTGTTCTAAGTACTTGAACATGTTCAAAGTCTTCTTTATTTCTAAAGATTTTGGACCCATTAGTCTATACCATTTCATTCTGAGGCAGCCAGTGAGTCTCCTGTATTATCATAAAGTACAAACCAGGAAGCGCCCATAACTTGTTGCAAGTGATCGTGTCAGTGCTTTGAACAAGAATAGTGTTTTCAGCATTATACCAAAGGTTTGCCTGTGCTCAGCCCTTGCACAGTCATCATAGAAACTTTGTATAGATTATGATGTGAAAATGACCACAGGTATGATGTTACATGCTATATTATCAGCCTATTTGCAAGCGTAAAACATTTTTCTCTCTCCAGCAGAAAGTAAAGAGATATTTGAGAACTCTTCTAAAACATAATCGGTTCTTGCCATGGTCTAGTTGTTAATTTTCAAGTTTTCATGTTCAATTCACTGGTTTGTAAAATAGATACAGATGGATACATAAGAAAAAAGTCTGAATGGTAGTGATATAACATGTTTTATCTTACCATGATAGGAGAGGTATTGAAGAGATGGGATTAGAATGTTAAATGTAAATTTCTTTCATGGAATGGGGAAGAAAACCACTGACCAATGATACGTTTCTTCGTTCCATCTCACAAGGATCATAATGCTTTGCAGTCTTCTCGTTAAAGGTTCATTTGCTGAGGGTCTTGTCCAAATTAAATATTATGCTGATTTTAACGTTTTATTTATTGTACTGCTGCTTTGCCATTGCCTATTTGCTATCAGGTGCTGCTGAATTGCTGCTTTGGGATTCGTTGCCTTTACTATCAGGTGCTGTTCAATAGCTGCTTTGAGGTTTGTTGTCTTCATTGTGAGGCGCTGCTCTGTAGTTTATGAATTGGTTTTTTTTTTTTGGCATTAGTCCATTCTGTGGTTAGCCGCTGTTGTCTAGCTGCATTGGGATTCATTGTCCTCATTATCAGGAGCTGTTCAGTAGTTGCTTTGAGGTTTGCCTCCATAATAGGACGATATTTAAAACATTCCTAGGGACTTTGATTTTGCCATAGTCCATTCTGTTATCAGGGACTGTTGCATAGTCTAGACTGGTTAGAGATTTGTCTTCATTAACAGGAACTGTTCATTATGTTTTGAAGTTCATTGTCATTGCTATGTCTAATTCCATTACCACGCACTGCTGCACAGTGCTTTAAGGTTTTTGTCTTTGGTCCATTCTAATCTTCGCATACAGCACATTTTCTGAGGATGGTTATCAGTCATAAGTTTATTTCATTATCAAGCATCATTGCCTAGCTGCTCAGCGGTTCCCTTTTGTCTTTGTTCATTTCGTTATGAGATCTTGTTGCATAGCTGCTCTGAGATCGTCTTCACCACTGTATTCCATTATCACAGGTGTTGCATAACTGCGTACGGTTGCGTTGTCTTTATCGTAGTCTATTTATTTTCAGGATCGCAGTTATTTCTATGGTCCATTTCATAGCAGATGTAATTTTTTGAATAAATGCACTCTAAAATATGGTATTCTTTTAAGCGTTGTTGAATAGTTACTCGCTGGTATGGTGTCTTTAGTATGAGGCGTTGTTGGAAAACTGCTTTGAGGTATCTTTGTCTTTTCAGGCTTTCCTGAATGGCTACTCCGAAGTATATATTATTGTCTTGAGATTACCGGAGCCTAATTGGTAAAAAAAATTCGACTATCAGAGTCGATAGTGGCAGGGTATAAAATGTCCTTTGGACAGATTGTGTAGAAATAATTGTATAACATGAAACCACACCGCAAACGTGGTGAATTTCAGTCTCAAATTAAAAAAAAAAATAATTGATGCAGGCAGTGTTTCCTGTTGGCTTCAGAGGATTTCATTTGTGCGGGCCTGTGATCTGCAAATGAAGACCAAAGTTTTTAACCCTTTGTCATGTAATTTAAAATTGTGAAAAACCTAAATAAAGGACCCCCACTGTAAACAGTATATAATTTAAACACAGTGATGGCACCAAACCTACAGACTAGTCTTAGCCATCTCCAAACACGTTCCTGTGGTTCGAGGAGGAATTTTTATTACATGGCTCAAAGAGGATTTTACAATTTGGCATATGCAACCTTTATCATCAGGCGTTGTTGAATAGCTGCTCTGAGGTATATTGTCTTCATTATCAGGCGTTCTCAAATAGCTGCGCTAAGGTTGATTGTCCTTGCCGTCGTCCATTTCTTTACCGTGAGTTGGTGCACACCTGGTTTTAAGATCGGAGTTATTGCTATGGTCAGCTATTATCAACTGCTGATTTTTTTTTCTTTGGCATGCCCGTTACATTTTCAGGTTTAGTTGCATAGTTCATTCATTCGTTTTCTTTTGTCCATTTCATTGTCACTGGTGATTGAATAGCTGCTGCCGTGAGCTTATAGGCTTTGTCTCTGTCCATTGTAATATTAGTAACAGGGGCTGTTACATAGTTACTCTGAGTTCGTTGTCTTTGCTATGGTATGTTATCAGGACTGTTCAAGAGCTGCTTTTTTAGTCGTGGCGTTTTTGCCATTGTCCGTTTAAACTCATTGTAAGGAATTGCTACATAAATGCTCTAAGGTTTGTTTGCTTTGTTATTGCTTCATTAGAATCGCTTTTAAAACCGGAGTCATTACTGTTGTGAAGTATTATAAGCCGCTATTTAATAACTTGTTATAAGTTTTATTCTGCCTTTGCCAGGTCCATTTCACTCTCAGGCTCAGTTGTATAGTTGCTTTTTTTGTTCCTTTCGTTGTCACTGGAAGTTGAATAGCTGCTTCTGTGAGGTTACTACTTTTCCGTTGTTCATTGGATTGTGAGTATCAGAGACTTATTACAAAGCTGTTCTGAGGTTCGTTGTCTTTACCTTAATCCGTTTCATTATCCAAAGCTGTTGAACACTGTTTTGAATTTCGCCGTCTTAGCCCAACAGCTTATGATGAAAAAATGGCAGTCTTTAAAATCAGAGTCACCGCTATTGTCATTTTCATTTTCAGGCTTACATAGTTGCTTAGAGGCATGTTTTTATTTTGCTATGGTCCATTTATCATTGGCGATTTGAACAGCTGCTGCTGTGAGGTTACTGGTCTTTTTGTTAGTCCATTATATTATCAGTACCAGAGGTTGTTACTCTGAGGTTGGTAACAGTTGGTATAACAGTCTTTGCCATTGTCTGTTAATTTTCATTATAAGGGGTTGTTACATAGATTCGATGAGGTATGTATTTTTGCCATTGCTTCATTATCATGAGGTATTGCATAGCTGCTTTTAAACTTGGGAATCATTGCTATTGTCAGTTATTATTGGATGCTGTTTAATAACTTGTTCTGTCCCTTTCTTTAGTCTTTGCCATGTCCATTTCATTGTCAGGTTTAGTTGCATAGTTGCTGTGAAGCTTTTTTTTTTGTCCATTGTCACTGGTGGTTGAATAGCTGTTGCTGTGAGGCTATTAGTCTTTTCCATTGTTCATTGCACTACTAGTGTCAGAGGCTGTTACATTGATACTCTGAAGTTCGTTGTCTTTGCAGTAGTCCATTATCAAGGGCTGTTTAATTCTTGCATTTTGAGTTTCGTCGTCTTTGCCATTGTCCGTAAATTATTACATGGTGTTGTTACAAAGATGTTCTGAAATTTGCTATCTTTACCATTGTCCATTTCATTATCAAGTGCAGTTGGATAACTGCTTAAAGGTTTGTCGTCTGCGCTTATTGTCAATTCCATTTTCAGGCGAGTTGCAAGTATTTTTAGTCCTTCGTTTTTTTTTCCTTTGCCCATGTCACCAGACGCTATTGTTCTGATGCATAAAGTTTCATCTCGGTGTTATTGTTCAAGTTCATTGTATTTTAAATCGTCTGTTTCATTAACATGAGCTGTTGTTGCACAGCTGCTTTGAGATGTCTTTTTTTCCACTGTTCAGTTCGGTTTTAGAAACTGTCGCTTTAGCTGCTTTTAGGGATTGTGGACATTTGTTTAGTGTCCTATTTCGTTACCTGAGGTTCATCGTTTTTGTCACTGTCCCTCTCGTTATCATGTAATGCTGTATTCATGCAAGTGACTTTTCATTTTCAAGCGCCATTGCATAACCAGTGTTCTTTTAATTTGGCGTGATCCATTTTATTACTAGCTGCTCTAGGACTGTCGCTTCTAGGTTAGTGTCTTGACATTTCGTTATTAGGAGCTGTTGCATGGCTGCTATGAAGTTTGTTAGCATTATGGAGCCCAGTTCCTTATAACTTGGACCATGTTAAATGTGAGATGGACGTTGAAAGATTATTACTGATCTAGGTCTAAACAGGTTTTCGTTTATGTGTTTACTAGCTTGGTAGGGTACAGGGGCATCTTTTAGACAATTAAAAAAATATAACAATATAACAATATGGAACGTTGAAAGGTAGCAATTAATTAGAAGTCTAGATCCAAACAGGTTTCTGTTTTCTCTAACTAGCATGGTTTTACAGCGGCTTCTTTTAGATTAAATTCATAATTATCGCTTAATAGAGAAGAAAAGATTTGCTGACTAGCTAGGAAATCGGTATAATACTGAGCTCCCGTATCTCTCCAAATTTTAATTCTTCAGACCGTCAAGTTCCCGTGTAAGGCTTATTTTCATTTAATACAAAAACAAAATCTTAATTGCAATTTGTCTTGAGCTGCAGGGTACAATGGATTTATTTTAATCTTGTAAAGCCAAAATGTCAGAAAGCTGAGAGCTAGATTTATTTTATGCACAGAACAAGTGTTGCATTTTTAAAATGTTAACTCCATAGTCTCTTAAATTTAAATAGGTACAATGTTTGGTAACCATGCTAATCTGAAATAACTTGTATTGTGTGCCCCTGAATAATATATTTACAAGTAATTTAATAAATTGTATATGAGAACAGAAGCTCTTTAAGTTTATCTTGTGCACGTGATGGTTTCAACGTGTCAGATTAAAAAAAAAATGCCTATATTTCTAATCGCTCAATAACACGTGCGTGTCAGGAATATACACTTTTTTTGTAAAAATTTCATACCCTTGTCATGGTACCCAATTAACAATTCCATTACATGTTGTTGTGTAGAAAATCCTTTGGCAAGAGTTGTTGTGTAGAAAATCCTTTGGCAAGAGTTGGTGTATAGAAAATCCATTGGCAAGAGTTGAACTTGTGGTGCAATATAAGGCGCGCATATATCACATCACCCGTTCTTCTTTCGTCATACATTATGTGCACTTCATGATGGAGATCCGCGATTTACCTTGGCCTAAATTTTAATCCAACGTAAAAAATAAAGGCAAACAGCGGAACGCTTTGTAAGATCAGAATTTCCAATTTTGAAACCTTTTAAAAGAAGGTCTGGATCCCGTTTTGGGCCTTTCAAATTGTAAACAACGAAAGATCGCTTTTACCAGTGTTTACCAAGCAAACTCATCAGTCGATGCTTTCAGTTTGTCTCATTTCATTTTTTTTTCTGAACACATAAGAAGCACGAAATCATTCCAAAACCAAAAGTGTGCAGTTCACAGGGACATTGCAAGCATTCGAACACTCCGTTTAGGGTGTATCAAAAATAGGCTTTCATATATATTGGCTTTCGCCAAATTTAATGCATTTAATGCATGCACAGTAACTAATTGCATTCATACAATGTATATTACAAGTGTAGGTTAAACTTCCTTTCCAACTTAATGTTTGTATGACACGACAAGGAAAATTATGAAATATTTGCAGTGTTGACGTTGCGAATAAATTTGTGTGAGAGGAGGGAAAAGTGGGGTGAGGATGGGGCTGTAAGTGAAGGGAGAGACATTTCGTGCCCTTCTTGCACGTTGCAGAAAAATTGAACACCGCTCGTTCTCAATGGCATATCAAATAAACTTCTCTTATGTGCATTTGTGAAATCTTAACTAAAAGCGAAAATTAAGAATCCCGTAGAAAGGTAACTGGAATAGTGCGAGGGATGGAAGAAGATAAAAGAAATGGCTTTCGCGCCTTCTTACCATAGTTCTATCACTTATAATTAATAGACCAAATCACTGTGTACAATCCAATTAATCCGCTAATATATAAAATCCCCTTTATCTGATAGTGTAGAAATATGTAAAAGTGTCTAATTTTAAGTTTCCGGTTTATATTGAGCCTTATTTTAGCAGGCGGTCAAAACCAGCTTACTGGAACAATTTTTAGGTACCAAGATAGAAGAGGTTAAAATCTGAAACATTTTTGGCGTTGACCTCCCCTCCCCTCCCCTTCCGCCCCCCGCTGCCGTCCTCCACCCATCCACCTCGAGCCACCTTTCTTCCCTTTGGCCATGGAAAAACGTTCCAAAATCCCAGTATAATTTGTAGAATAACACTTTTCATTTCTAAAAACAATAGGCGCTAGTAACATTTAACTGTAGCCACTGATTGGACTGAATTATGAATAATGCAGCCAGAACTGGTTGCCATGGCAAAATACGTTTTTAGTCTTGCCAGTGCTTTAGCACTGTCCGGGGAAATGCCTGAAACTGGAGTCACCATCTTGTTCGGGATTAGCTGATGTTAAAGTTACAAGGCAGTATTGTGATACCATCACTCACTTTTGCAAATATTACATTTCATGAGTCTTATTTCTTTCTCCACATGAATGCGAGTCTTGGAGCTGCAGACAAAAATGCGAACAAGGGAGATGGTGCTGGCTGCTCCAATACTGGGCTGACTTCCAGGATGATCTCTTCAACAACAAGGCAGAGGAAGCTTGAGAGGAAACAAGACCCACATCATTCATCCAGCGTGTCCCGTAGTGAGACTGTTGACTATCACTCTGTTGGCCAAGAACAGAAAAAGGTACAGGAATTCATTTTTACCAATATAGGGGCCTTTTTTTAAGNCCTTTTTTTAAGGGGGGGGGGGTGTTCATGCGTTGTTACATAATGAAATATCTGGTAGCAAGTACGCACTCACAATGTTTTCAGCGTAAATATGTGTGAACGCTGCTCCATACGACGTCGGATAGATCACATGCGTAGTAGTAGTCGTTTGTATAGAACAACCAATGTCCCAACGTCTGCCTCATGAAAAATCTTGGTCTTTTGCAAATATATTGTATACCCTGGGAATGACAGATATTGATTAGAAGGTAAATTTACTTAGATATTAGATTTTGTAGAAAGGTTTGGCGCAGAAAGACCTCAAATGCAGTAGGCGTGTACTGTGTTTGTGGGAAGGAAGGCTGGGGAGGAGGGAGGTATACATCACGCATTAATTTGTATAAGTAATGAAATTAACTGTAGGTTGCTATACAACTTTTGTAATATGAGTAATCTATACATCAACTATGAAATACACATTTCGTCTTCATGATGAACTGTTTTTATTTTGTATTTTCCCAGTACCAGAATCTACAAGAGATCGTAGACCGTTTCTTCTTCCCCATCCTGAAATTGAGTGCACCTCTACCTCCTTTGAAACCAACACGCAACTAAAAGATCACGCAGACGAAATCGCAACTCCTTCTGGCTCATAGACGATGATAATGACAACATCATCAACAAAAATCTTGTTCACTCCATCAATTCGGTTGATCAACGTCATTCTTTAAGCAACGCTAACAAGAAAACCCAGGAAGAACGAACCACGGAAGTGTAGTATTTACACGAATAGGTGGTACTTTGCAGCTAGTTACTGGCTCGTTGACGATCTGCGCCGACTTCACGTGGCGTTAAGGGACTATAATATATTAAACCACGTGAATATATTTAAACTTCAGAACAGGACTGAACTATCACAGAGACTGATTTGATTTTGTGTGTGTGTGTGTGTGTGTGTGTGTGTGAGTGTGTGTGAGTGTGTGTGTGTGGGTGTGTGGGTGTGTGGGTGTGTGGGTGTGTGTGTGAGTGAGTGATATTTTAACAGTCGTAAAGTATACTTCCATTGAAAAACACCGCTCATTGAGTGTTCTTATCTTATCTAATGAATAATTTTTAGTGCAGTGGTTGTTATATTCAGATACTGTGCATTATCGTTGATGTGCTAATAATCAGCTTAGCTCGGTATGAATTGTAAAGATACAGTCACGCCTTTCTTGAGACTAAGCCTTTCCTGCCATGTCAGAAAATAAAAACTGTGTGGATCCTATAGTCAATAAACCCAGTCATTCGGATGTTACCAAGTTATTTCTATAGTTTATTTCACTGAAAAGCATTTAGTTCCCCAATNAAAGCATTTAGTTCCCCAATCCCCCCCCCCTCCCCCATACTGGGATATCTTTAGTTTTGCCCATATCTATAACGCAGAGTGGTGTAACTGTGGTAAAAGTGTTATGGCATAAAGTGCTTTCCCCCCCCCCCCCCCCNCCCCCCCCCTCCCCCGAAGAAAAATATAGGGCGTACGACTGATAATTTCTAGTTCTTAAAATGCATGACACATGAAATGTCTATAAAACTTATCAAAATGTTCCAGAAAAAATTAAGTTATTACCGAAAAATGCGATTATTTTCAGTGAAATGGGCTGCAGGTTCACTATTTTTTCTGCCTTGAAATGTGAAGACAGTAAGCTAGTTTGATGAAACTATCGATTTCTTCTTATGGAAACTGGTCTGATCAGTGTTTTAAGTAATTGTTGCCAAATTTGCTTCGTTCTTTTCGTACATTCATTGATGCATTCTATTTTGATTGGCTAAGTGATGCCTAGGAAGGTACTTAAAACCGCTAAAGAGTTGCTTCTGAAGACACCAAAACGGCACTGCTTATCTAGACCATTAATTTTCTTTTTCCAAACTTATGATGTACCAATTCGAGTTTATGAATGGTATTGACTGGACAATGATAAAACATTTGGATCATTCCATGGTAACTGACGGGACATACTTTTCAAACAAAACGCACTCGCAGATATACTTATAATCCATTTTATTTAGGTTTAAAATTTTTTTTACTACACAAACCAAAAAAGTAATGGCAAATTAACTGACAACTCTAAATTGGATCTCATATAATCACACCTCATAGGGTTGGTAACTGATGGGGACAGAAAAAGAACCTTCCATTTTACATGGGGTATAAAAAAGTGGCAAAATTTCTGAAATTAACCACTGATAATAGAAAAATATATTTTAATACACTCAGATATTGCATCTTAACATGTGGGTAAAACGCTTTTTCAATAACAATTTAGCACACTAGGGCCGTTTTGCTGAGTAACTGATGGGACAAAAGATTGGTAACTTGTGGGACACAATGGTAACACAATATTCTAGAGAAGAAAGCTACTTTGCACATGACCATGCACGGGGGGAAGATCTTCCAAATCCTTATTTTAATTATTCTGCACAATGATGCACCAACTTGCTTTATAATAAGCTGCATTTGAAAAAATGTCCTCAGGTAACATTTTACATGTAATGACCCATTTTCATCCATGTCACTAAGTTATGTAATCTTCATAATAAAGACGTGGCTTGTTAATCTGTGTGCTTACACCTATTTTTGCTAAGCACTCATCGTACAACTCAAAGATCCAAGAGGTTACACACGCCCAAATCTTTTTGCTATAACTATGTACTTACCGTCACTCCAGCCCCAATTTTCGTTGGCTACTCCCACTCACCATGGAATCTTATCTGATCTAAACAAAATTACAAAACTTTTACTAGCACATAACAAGTAAAGTTTGACCGACCCCCATGAAAAGCCACTTCAGGCCTCAGGCTATTTCAAGAAAACAGGGGCTGCCAATGAACTAATCCCCTATCTGTTCAAACCTCAGACCCGAAATATTGCTGCTTCTTTTAAACTCTTACCTGATGATTGGAGATAAGAATACAGATGCAAAAGTGATTTAACATTTAATTTCATTTTGTGTATTGTCACTTTCATCCAAAATCAAAACTGCCATGCATAAACTGAGTGATATTCTGTCAATGTACATCAGCTCGTATTTGAACATAAAAAGTTGAATTTTCCCTAACATTATGAATATAATACATCATTGTACAGTAAATGTCACTGAAGATGTACTGTTTAGTTTAGTGCGTTCTGTTTCTCGAATTTGTAAACGTTGTTTTGATCGTTCACCGTCCACCGTCCAGCACAGTATGGGTCAAAGAAGAAAAAACCGTTAAATTTTGCAACTTAATCTGATGCTTGGAAATAAACTCCAAATACCAGTATTTCAGTAAAATTGTCAACTTTAAGGTGTCACTTCCATCCAAAAGTTCAAGTTGCCATGTAATAGAATGAAAGCCCGTGAATGTACCCCAACTCGCCGTAACTCAACTGCAACATTTTACGGTCATTACTTTCAGTGATGACTATGAAAATTTAAGCCAAATTATTAACTCTGCATACTCGCACCCATAACTGCACAGCACATTAAATTTGGGTAAATTTTCGAGACCATCATATGTTTTGATCGTTAAATGTTGACCTGAATGCACGGCACACTGGACTGCAGACATGGGCTGTCACCAGATCGCAGCAGACTCGCTTGTAAATGTACTTAAATACAGAATTATGCATCATGTTTCTTTTTTTATGCAGTTTTGATTTAGCTTGGTAGTGAATTGAGGATGTCAACAAATCTATCGTCTACTTTTTTGTCGTGGCTGTGCAAAGGAGACAACCGTTTCCCATGTGCTCTCGCAATTACATTTCATGGTCATGACATAGTCTGGTTGGTCAAGAAATTTGACTCAAATTACTATCAGCATTAGGTTTTTTTAACTTACATTTGAGTGATATATCTTGAACATCAAGACCATCTTGTCTTTGCAATGCCATTGTTAAAGCTTGGGAGATGGTTGTGTTAACGAATGGAACAATGAACTCAGTTATTAAGAACAAATTGTTCAAACTCTCACTGTGCTGAAATAAATGGGCTCTGTATAAAGAGATAATAATTGTATGACTTAAAAGAATTACGGAAAATAAAATATTGCCCTCTCTCTCTCTACCCACGGGGAAAAAATGCACGCAATTTTGCAGCAACACAATCTAGATAAACATCATATCCCTGATACTTAATTTTAATAGCGTTCCTTGTCTTATTATACTTTGGTTTTAGAAGCATCTTGCTAAAAAGATTGAAATATCACTAGATGTAGGTTATACAAGTACGAAAAGTATGTGATTTTGTATAGTGCCATTGATCATTGCATCTACCTTCCTACTACTACAAACATTTTATGTCACAACTTAGTTGTTGTTCATGGAAACTGCTCCAAGTTCATGTTGTCACCACCTGGCTATCTTGTGTGTGTGTGAATTTCAGCTGTTTTCGTAGAATTCAAACCTTGTTTTGACCATAAATGTTTGTTTGTGCCTGCGCGCAGTACATGGGAGAACAGATTACGAACTCGGTAGCACAGGTATAAGTAGAATTCAATGTCCTAATACATGACAAAGATTCAGTACTTTTGTAAATATACTGTACGTCCTGCGACCTCTTTCATTAATGTAGGAATGCAATTTTAGTCTATTAAGAATTGTAGAAATTAGAAATATATGGCCTGGTGCAAAATAGGAGTCAAGTGCAGGGCCCTGCATTGAGGCGACTAGCAATGACCTTGTAATGGATTTTGTTTATATGTTTAGATATGAAAAATGTGTGCTGTTAGAAATATATAAATCTATCATGAATGAAATGTATTGCATTGTATGGCATTGTAAAAAAAAAAACAAAAAAAAAACAAAACACGAAGATGGACTATATTAATTTATGCATGTACTAGTGCGTTGCCATGATCAGCTTCTACACCTTCTATGTTAACTTAACAGAAAAAAAAATATATGTATTAATGCTGTACAGAGATGACTGTCCACTTCTGTAACAATGAACCCTCCTTCAGATTTCAGTTAGTTCGTACATTTGGTACGTTTCCGCGTCATACTACATTGTGTGGGCGAGATGAAACTCCTGATGATGTAAACAGGGTATTAATACTTCGAACGACGTCTGTTTCAGACGGTTACAGTCCCCTCCCGTACAACGTAAAAATTCAGAAT
>JAWQUT010000179.1:1478297-1491062 GCA_033807755.1 Ellobium chinense | reverse complement strand
TACTGTACTCTGTCGAAGTCTTGGTAACATTCAGTTTTTCGGCCATACTGTCATCAGTAGAACTGAAAGCAATAAAATAATTCATCCAGTCTTCTAAACTGGTGCTCATTTGGTGTATACCTAAGGGCTCAGTTGTTACAGAAATACTGGGCTCAGTAACAGTTGTTACAGAAATACTGGGCTCAGTTGTTAAAGAAATACTGGGTTCAGTAACAGTTGTTACAGAAATACTGGGCTCAGTTGTTACAGAAATACTGGGCTCAGTAACAGTTGTTACAGAAATACTGGGCTCAGCTGTTACAGAAATACTGGGCTCAGTTGTTACAGAAATACTGGGCTCAGTTGTTACAGAAATACTGGGCTCAGTTGTTACACTAATACTGGGCTCAGTTGTTACAGAAATACTGGGCTCAGTTGTTACAGAAATACTGGGCTCAGTTGTTACAGAAATACTGGGCTCAGTTGTTACAGAAATACTGGACTCAGTTGTTACAGAAATACTGGACTCAGTTGTTACATTAATACTGGGCTCAGTTGTTACATTAATACTGGGCTCAGTTGTTACATAAATACTGGACTCAGTTGTTACAGAAATACTGGGTTCAGTTGTTACATTAATACTGGGCTCAGTTGTTACATAAATACTGGACTCAGTTGTTACAGAAATACTGGACTCAGTTGTTACAGAAATACTGGGCTCAGTTGTTACATAAATACTGGACTCAGTTGTTACAGAAATACTGGACTCAGTTGTTACAGTCCAGCCGGGACTCAGTTGTCTTGCAGCCCATTTCCTTTTTTAAAACAAGTATAGCTGGAAGGATGAAGTCCCTTCGTGATTTGGGCAGCCGGCTTGGACTGGGGGTAGGGGGAGGTGAGGGGAAGGGAGGGAAGGGAAGGGAAGGGAGGGGAGGGTTATTTGGACCAATGGGAATCATTAGAAACATGACCGAGATGGACACATACAGTGTGACAGTTCATTAATTTGATAGCTAGATTTACTTTTATCAAAACTGACAGCTGTGCGGCAAGAATTCAGCAACCACAGCATCACAGATCTATTTGGGACAGTCAATGTATCTATATGCTTCAGCCAAATTTGTGTCATAGATTTCTTGAGAACTACGTAACGTAAAAACATACATTTTTCACCTAAACTCGTAGAAAAATACACAAAAGGTAACTATACACATCAATCCTCTTTATTTTTTTTACCCTATTTTTAAAAAAAAGAATGTGTATAGCAACGAAATACAATCTCCGATAGATCTTTTCAATCCGCCCGATTCGCCAATCGTCCAACTTTTTCACGGAGTCTAATGCATTCGTCTATGATGCCTTTCGGTGCGCTAGGTATTCTTTCGCCGCTGGTGTGTTGCCTGCCTGCCCATTTGTAAAATGGGGTGTTAGTCTTGTTCTTTTATAATGAAGAGGGGAATTAATATCTTACACAGGAAGTGGACTACAGAGGCAGGCTTTTTCTGCTTACATCCTTTTGTCTTTCTCCTGCTATCCTGGTCTTTGACACCTATTGTTTTTTCTTCTTTTGGTCCTATTAACATTTTGCGCTATTCTAAATATACCACTGTGATTTGGGGGAATTTCTTCCATGGGGGTTAAAGTACTTCTTTTGCCCAATCTTTTAACGGGAAGAAAAAGGGGGGTCAACGCCAGAAATTTTTCACAAATGTCTTTTGAAAAAAGATCACCTCAAATTCTGATTTGGTCCCCACATTTTCATTTGGCTGGTTTTGACCGAGTGCGAATACATAGGTCTACACATTTTATTTTTTAGATAGAAGGCTCAAATTGTACCTAAAACTTTAAAATTGGATGCTTTATTTAGATCACAGGTCATTTTACACATTTCTACACCCTAACACTGGCTGGCAGGGCCCCCAAAAAGGGGAATTTTATATTGTAGCGGATTAATTGGGTTGTACACAATCAGTGATTTGCCCTTCTAATAGGTGTCACAAACCTCCTGAGAAGGCCATTGTTTCTCTTAATTTAGATCTGAACATGACTACTGTTCTTCCTGCCTGTGAGACACATTAATATAATAATACCTTGAGAAAAATGTATCCATAGTCTCCTCCTTTTGGATTTCCCCATACCATTTGGTGACCCTGTACGTCTGTTTGACGTATGCCTAAGAAAGATTTGTACGAACTTTAAAAATTAATTCCTTTTACAGATCCCTGGGAACTCTTTGTATGTCTTAACAAGATCCAAGATTCAAATACATTCTATAGACTCATGGCCAATAAAATCAATTCAATACATAAACTACAGGAAATGAAACATTAGACCCGAATAATCTTGTCATATTCTGTCTGAACTATTTTTCACCTCTCCTGTAGGTCCTTCTTCAAACATTTTCCGTACGTGCTTGCTTGTATCCAGTATTCATGTGTCCTTAATACTCCCGGACTGTCTAGCCGAAACGTATCGATCCGTGATTAAACTTTTTTTTCATTGTAGCTACTTTATCAACTTTTCCTTATACATGTGATATGCGGGTTGAAGTAGAAATTTAAATTTCGTCTTTTTTGTTTGTTTGTTTTTTTAGTAATAACAAATATCCTACTGCTGAGTATCCTCATAACCATAAAAAAAGATGATGTTTACTGTATTAATGATCATTTTTACGGTATTAATGATCAGGATCTTGGTCTGTCTACGTAGTATTTTCTTAGACCTAAAGGTTTTTACGCAGACCAGTACACAACACATGTGTGGTCATAATGTAGGCCATTTTTTGGCACTTTGATAGACCACTAAATGACCGTCCCATAAGTCATGCCAATATCACTCCTCGTGGTGGCGAACCGATACCTGTATTTGTAGGTATCGCGATACACGGCCAATCATACCCTTAGTATGGATTTTGTTTCGATTCTGATACTCAATATTAAAGGTAAGCATTTCGATACCGTTCAGTACCTTTCGATACTTTCGATTTTTTTTCATTATTTCTTACACGTTTAATAATAATTTGTGTTTGACGACCTGGATTATGTTATATCTACAAGACCAACACATCTAGAAACAAAACAAAACAAAACAAAAGAAAACAAAACAAAAAAACCACCATTATGTGCGGACTTTGCCAGTTGTAAACCTTGGAGATGAACGTGACATTTGAAACCGTATTTTTTTAATGCATATCAGGCATCCGTCGAAATCATGATTTCAGGCTAGGTGTAGACTTACAATTTTGTAATAAATGTTTCGAACTTTGAATGCTCAAATGTTTTTGAACCTGCGCTGGCGAAATAAGTTTCTCGAGCCTCGAGCCAAAGATAAGAAACAATCTCTTTTGCCATGATGAGAGGATTGCTTAAGAAGATGGTGCCTTCCCTTCCCCCTCTCTTCCACTCCCTCATCCCCAAACCACCATCGTGCGAGAGATGTTAATAGCTGTTCTTTTACACTCTTCTCAGGGATAATAATAATAATACAGTAATAATAATAATAATAATAATAACAATAATGCGATGTATGAGTCTCGTATCCAAGCTAATGCCCGATCTTGCGACTTCACACTCTTATTACCCCAGTTGGCCTGGTCACTTTAGGACTTTCTCAGCTCCCTGAAAAGGATACAGTGCCGCTGCCATTTACAGGCGCTGATCACTAGCAAACCAACGGATAGAAGACCAATCTTTAAGACACACAATGTATTTATCACACCAATCGATTAACTCCATCCGGGAGTGACCTCGACTAGGTAAGAAAGCTTTTACGGTATTAAGATTTTCATAGCGGGCCAAGTTAGAATACACTCTTAAAAATTGGACGACTGTCAAAAATGGTAGTGGGGGGAATCGTATTGGAAATTCGACGTCTATCGAGAGACTGTAAGCAAGATGTGATGAAATACTACATTATCGATAATATCGATTTGGTCCGCTTATGGAATCGAGAATCCGTGCATAAAAACCAGAATCAGTATCGAGATCACCCATTTTAGATATCGACTAACTGAGTAACTTAAGTTCTATTTTTTGGCAGCATGGTCAAGGACGCCACTGGAGCCGCCCATGTGCGTGAGTGGGTTGTACCGTCTCCCCTGCGGCTGTTGCAATACTGGTCTGTCACGATGCTGGACGCTGGTCATTTGTCTACTTGAAACATTATGGCATTTTCATGGCCAGACAGGGAGGAATCTCCGAGCCGCCGCTTAAGAAGGACGAGAAGAAAGAAAGGTTTGGGATGCGAACATAGCCTGGAGTTTGTTGTTATTGTTGTTGTTGTTGGTTATGGTGGAGTTGTTGCTGTTGTTGTTGTTGCTGTTGCTATTTCTGTTATTGTTGTCATGATAAGTTGTGGTTGTGAAGTTATTGCTGTAGTTTTTGTTATTGTTGCTTTTGTTGTTCTTGTGTTGTTGTTGTTGTTGTTGCTGCTGTTATTGTTGTCAGGATTAGTTATGGTTGTGAAGTCATTGCTCTTATTTTTGTTATTGTAGCTATTCTTGTTGTTGTTGTTATTGTTATCGTCGTTATTGTTGCTGCTGTTGTTATTGTTATTATGAGACCAGTATTTTCAATGAGACTGTTAGCCCATTCTCTTTAAAGGTTTCCACTTATCTGAGTTGCACATAAAGGCAATCCCAGTTATTTTCTGTACGACAGTAGTACGGAGACAAGACGTAAGTCATAATATCATGTAAGACAGGATAATTACGTCGAGGAGAAAATAACACAGAAATCGAATGGCTTATTTAAACCTGGGGTCAAGTTCTATTTTGACACGACAGTACAGTATAATAGCTGATCATAATCATATACAAAAGACACGAGGTTAAATCAATAAAGATTCAGGTTACATTGATTTCGAACCAAAACGGTAAATCTTCAGAAATTCTAGAGCAAATTCAGATTATCTGAAGGCAATTTGGCCATGTATTATATATCTCAATTTTCATTCTGGGCAGTTCCATAGATATTGTCTTGTCAGTTACGTTAGCAATCGTCTAGGCTGCAATGACACCAGTGCATATTCATACAGACCTGTCGCTGTTGTCACAAACAATCAAGTAAATGAAAGCTGGTCAACACTACACAGGATAAAACTAATTTTTTTTGGTAACTGACTGGACAGATTACATGGAATTACCCTTCTATGATGATGTTGTTTTCTTCTAATAGCCCACAATGAGCTTCATGTGATACCATCTATAGACTGATACCCAAACCCTTACCCCCAATCACACGCACAGACTTTCCTTTACACAAATCAAAATCGTTAAGATATCTGTTACAGAACGATATTATTTATGCTGCTAGAACTGACATCTGCCGTTTCAAATAATAACAGGAGCAGTCCATATGTATCTACCTTGCCTTGTTTTTTCTTATCCCAGAGACATGTTTTCTTTCGGTTTAGAATGCATTGAGATGCAAGAACAGATTTCCACATTTGTAATGGCTTCTATAAAATCCTTTACTCTACCGATGTCCACATACATATTTGGCCCAATGTGACTGTGGATGAATTGATTTGTTATTTTTAATCAGTTTAAAAAAGCCGTAATCTTTGTCTTTAGGCACATGGTCCAAGGTTAGAAACAAAAAACCTGAGGGATGTGAAGAAATATAAAACTGGGAATATAAAATTTTATGAAATTAAAAATTGAACAGATACCTGCAAGACAACAGTACAGTGAATTTATTTCATTCCATATTTGTTTTCATGATAATTTCAATACCTGAATCGGTGAAAACATGTCCTGCTTCGATTTTGAAATACATATTTACACATTCACATAACACTTTAACGCCAAGGATTTTCCACCAAGTCTAATTTACTCACGGACCGCCTGGCTAAAGTTCTCACGACCTTGTCAAGGACACTGCTAATGTCAAGAACCTGAGAAAAGTACAATGATCTTGCTACAGTTAGAATGAATGTGTCTAGCCGTCTGTCGCCCTTAAGAGTCGACTAGAAGGATGTCTGTACCCGTGGAGTTTGGGGGGCCGTATGGGGAGAAAAGGGGGGTGGGGTAGAGCATGACGTCAATCGCTACGTGTCTATGTTAGGAGCAGGAAGATCGAATATCAAGGGTCACACATATTATTACGGGAGACGATAGCAAAAATTTCCAGTTTGGTTTATATGGATATTCACACCCACATCCATCCATCCATCCATCACCAATCCATCCATCCATCCATCCATCCATCACCAGTCCATCCATCCATCCATCCATCCATCCATCCATCCATCCATCCATCCATCCATCCATCTATCACCAATCGATCCATCCATCCATGCATCCATCCATCCTTCCTTTCGCCCCTCGATCCATCCATCCATCCATCCATCCATCCATCCATCCATCCATCCATCCATCCATCCATCCTTCCATCCATCCATCCATCCATCCATCACAATCTATCCATCCATCCATCCATCCATCCTTTCGCCCCTCGATCCGTCTGTCCATCCATTATTCCATCCATCCATCCATCCATCCATCCATCCATCCATCCATCCATCCATCCATCCACCCGCTTGTAATCAAAGTGATTTAATCCTCTTTCCTTTATACTTTCATCTCCACTCACATTTCACACAAAGTGGCTAAATCTACAGGTAAGAAGTCTCTGAAAACCGACCTGTTGATAGCCAGCCTTAATCCTTGCCCACGTTTTCCTATGTGATTTAGCGAAAAGAAAAACAGGTTCATATTTTCATGCGAACTGACATATAATGTCACATGTGCAAACGTCGGAGAAAGGCGGCATCATTTGCAGCCTTTTGGTTTTCGTCAAGAAACACGTATTTCATTACTTATCCACACTCATTCCACATTCGTCGATGTCAGTTCTGGAGGTTTTGAGAAATTTAGCGTCCTTCACCCGTTGCTCAGAGCAAAACAATGAGACACATGTGGTGTCTTTTGTAAAATTGGAAAATGGTAAGAAGTAAAAAACGTTGCATTTGTTTTAATAGGAATAAGATAAATGGAAGATTATAGTAGTATAAACAACTCATATCATTAAAAAAAAATAAAAAACCACCAAAACTTAGGCGAATATGGAATAAGCTTCGTGTCATAAAGATCTAAATGTTGAATGCTTATATGTTTCAGTTTGCGTTCTGTCAAAAGAACTGTTGTAGAATTCTGCACAGAATATGACAGGTACCAACATCTTCATTTCACCTAGTGTTCGGAATACAGTTTTCTATCTATAAGCATGGACGATAAATACACAGATTTTGACTAGGATACATTAGATACTGTAGAGTAGGAAGGGGCAATTCCATGTGCATTGTCCAGTTAGTTACTCCAACCGCTAGCTAAACTGAAGTGATGCCAGTGCATTTTCATACAGACCTGTTGATACTGACACAAGTATTCACGAACATGAAAGCCGGTAAACACTCTGGTAACTGATTGAGCAAGTTCTATAGAATGGTCCTCTAGAAAATTTTGAACATTGTGGGAGTTTTAGTAGGTGGTCGAGTGTAGAGGAAAACAGCTCAGTGGCTAAAACAGACAAGCTAATAATAATAATAATAACAATAATAATACTAATATTCCAGTAAATACGTTTCGTATCCAGGATAAAACCTACACTCGCTACCCCACCCTATTATTACCCCATCAGACTAGTCACTCAAGAACATTCTCAACTCTCTGGGGGTGTACAGTGCCACTGTCATTATTTTTAGGCATCGGTCACTGACATACGGACAGCTTCTTCAACTGCCTATAGCCAGATACCCATTTTACAGACGGAGGACCATATGAATCAGTAATCCCAAGGCATTTACAACACGATCGTGGTCGGGAATCGAACCCAAGATCTTTAGGTTTTGACTTCTACGCCCTTACTATTCGGTCACGCTGCTCTACACAACCATAAATGGTTCTGAATCCCATTACTCTCTAGCCACTGTGACGTACAAAACTACTCTACAATATAATATATATATACATGATGATTATTATTATTGTTATTACGGCGCTAGCGTGTCTGTATGTATGTATATATATATATATATATGTGTGTGTGTGTGTGTGTGTGTGTGTGCGTGTGTGCGTGTGTCTGTATGTGTGTGTGCTTAGGTGAGGGGGCTTTNGTGTGTGTGTGTGTGTATGTGTGTGTGTGGTTTATAACTGTTATTGTTTTTGCTCACGTGACGCATGTACCTCCTAGTCAAGACAATCCCCTGCGGTTATTATATTACCCGGAAAGAACTCATTAACTCGTTCATCATCATCGCTGTGTTTTGCCTATAGTATACAATAACAAATATACGTGAACGTCCGGGTATGATTTTTTTTAGCACATAAACAGTCTCTCTTCCTGCCTCCCGATTCCAGCCAATCCCTAGGGCTGGTCAGACCAGCTGTCACTACCACTGTGGACACTGTACACGGTCAGTGCCAAGGCTAGCCAAGATGGTCACTTCCTGATAGCATGACCGCCGTGAGCAGTGATGATGATGCCAGACATATGGTTTTGAGAGAGTCAGGACCGTCGTCACTGCTTTGGGGGCTTCTCCTGATACAATTCTTCGACAGCGCTTGGTTTGTCGAGTAGAAATTTAAAGTTTTAAGATGAATGCTCTAGTAAACACATGCACACACACATAAACCATACAACACACACACACACACACACACACACACACACACACACACACACACACACACACTATTCTCTGTTGTTATATATTTAAAACACGGTTTACACTGTAGTGTCCCTGGAAAAAAATAAACACCACTTCACTCCCCCTCCGCCACATAACGTGGGTATAAATGAGTACTTGGCGTCAGAGTTGGGGGTGGGGTAGAGCAATGACTTTATGTATTTCACTTGTAATATTATGTATTTACATGTGCGGTGTATGTTGTTCAATGCCTTTGTATAATGAATGAGATGTATAATACTATAAGGCACTGTAAGCCAATTTGCATGCACAGTCATTAAAAGTCCTATTTCATTTTCACTTTTATATTTTTAAAAAATTCATAAATTTTTCAGCCCCTGAAAAAGCATGCACTGCCGCTGTCATTGACAACGGTATGATGCTTCCCTAAACCACGGAAAAACACAAGTAGGCGCACATAATCTCATACATGACCAAAGCACGGTAGGAATTTCGAAAGTACCTGGGTTGGGAGAACATTGTTGAAAGCGATAGACTATCTCTTTCATGAACCACGTTAGTAGGTGTCTTGTTATCATGGGGCCATAATTACTCCTCACTGGAGAATACAGGGCTCAGAGGTGTGTTGGACTGGCAACGGCTTATAATTAAAAACGAAGGAAGTATACGGCTGACCGTGGTGTAAACTAACAAATCAATGGAGTTCCCAAAGTAACGTTAGAAAAGTGTTATTTGCTGTAGACTGATTATTTAGTTCGACGAGAGGAGCGGTGTTGATAAAGAAAAGACAAAGAAGAATCAGTAATAGATGTGACTACGATTGGAAAGAAATGAACAAACTAAATTTCATTCAGTCTATAGGATTTATACATTACCATAATTCGCACAGCCACACCTGCCGTTTATCATTGTTTTCAAACATTACACAATACATGCTCTAAATAGTGTTGCTGTAAAATATAAACCTCAAAGTACAATTGCTTGTCTTCAATAGATTCCAATAGTCTTAGGAGTATTTTCCAAGACCGCCATCCGACCCTGGGGCCGAACCCACAAACCGAAGACTCGGCCTTGTTTTGGATAGTAAGAACGGCCTACATGACGCACGTTCACGCTGGCCCCTCACCTTTCTCCTGCTCCCCCTCCACCCCGTCCATCTTCGCGCCTATTAAAAAAATAATCAACCACTGACTTTTGAGCTCACTGTAAAAGATAGTACGACATAAATAACAAGTGTCTTCTATCTTTAAAAAGCTGGGAACGTACTTACCTTGATGAAAGACCTGTCAGTGACCTTATTGTTTACTAATCAACGTACATAGGTGTCCTAACATAAAGGATGTATAGCTTATTAAACAGACTCAGGTAACACGGGATTTGTGGAGAGTATTTGTTTGGATGCCATCCTTCATACCCTACATAACAAAGTAGCGATAACACGCCTATTATAAACTTATGTGCGTATCCCAGAAGTTAAATATGGCCTACAGGAGCGTAGATACCTCATCGGAATCTCCCCCTCGGCCACGTTTTCAGAGATACCCTCTCCTTCCCTCTCATGTTTGAATATGATACTACTGTACTTATCTTGCGGTACAATTTGAGAAAGGGAAAGAGGATGGGCTAGGGTGGCCATAATTACATGTACACCATTCTTCCCTTCGCCTACTCCTGTTCATAAAATCTCCAAATCAAGGGCGCGCTGGTCCGTGGAATTATAAGCATGAATTGGGGATTGAAGATCTCTAAGGAGTTGTTTTTCGAATATTTGAAATCTTGGTCCAGCAGATGAGAACATCGTATTTCGCGTTTCAAACATTGAGGCTTCTACACACAAAGAGGACACCGTTTCCTTTGTTGTGTGGGTGGTGTGTGATGGCAAAGCATTTGTGATGCGCAAAGCTATCTAATCACCTCACATAATGTTAAACGATGGAGTGAATTCCCTTCAATCAATTCTCTATGACATATAACAAAAGTATATCTTATACTGGGATACCAGTTGTCTAGGACTACCTTTTTGCTTTTTTTTCGGTTGACGTTCCAGTAAGATTTCAGAAATTTTTGCCATGCACTTTTCGCTCATACTTTTGAGAAGTCACCGTAAAGTCACGGAGATATTTTGTTACCGCAGCCCTCATTGCAGACAGTTTTTCTCTTTTCTTGGTTCATTATTCATGATCCAGGTTAATTAGTCTAGTT
Source organism: Ellobium chinense (assembly GCA_033807755.1). NCBI lineage: Eukaryota > Metazoa > Mollusca > Gastropoda > Ellobiida > Ellobiidae > Ellobium > Ellobium chinense. The sequence continues at coordinate 1,480,232 of JAWQUT010000179.1, read as the reverse complement.
CTGAGATGGCTATTTCCATCAGATCGACATTTTTTAACACAGTCATGTTCGGCCGACTTAGACAAAAAATCTGGGGATAATCACATTCAGCTGTCTGTAGTGTTTTACCTTAATACCGGGTTTAACTTGTAAATTATCACATCAGGAAGTGACCTCAGTCAGCCAATGAAAGCGAATGCTTCATGTTGTAACAGGAAGTCAGGAAAAATAATAATGTTAATAGTGACGATGATGATGATAATAATAATAATAATAATAATAATAATGTGGTTAATATGTCTCGTATAGGCTGATGCCCGCCCTTGATACTTCATACTATCATAACCCTGCAGGCCTGATCATTCATGACCTTCTCAACTCTCAAATACAGTGTCACTGCCATTTACAGGCGCTGATCATCGGCCTATTAGCAATAGTTTCCACTGCCTGTTGTTAGGTACCCATTTTACAGACGGGTGGACCAAGGACAACGTGAATGAAATATTTACCCGAGGCACTTACAACATGATCATGGTAGGGAATCAAACCCACAATATGGAGTCAAGTTCTGACGCTGTAGTCGCCACATTGACGTGGGTCATCTCAGAGTCAATTCGTCGCCTTCCACACGAAAGGGCGTATCCCGATTTTTGACGGTTTTGAGTTATCACCACCAGTACGTAGTGCTATCTCAGAACTATGCTCACACGAAACGGCGTATCCCCAGCTCAAATAGTAACGAAGATATAGCATAAAATTCCTAAGGGCTTAAGCTAACTATCAATATGATCGAATCAGACGTAAATCGCTCTCCTTAAAAACGTGAAAAACCGGGATACGCCCTTTCGTGTGGAAGGCGACGAATTGTTTGTGTCCTTTTCCATTAATAAATCAGGAAGTCTATTAGCCATGTCAGCCAATTAAAAAAAACAAACTCCAATCTCAGCAGCAATGAGAATCTAAGTTAAAGCGCTCTGTTCGCAATATTGATTCTAACAGTCTCACAAGTACTTTTGTCCCTAATCCCCATTCATACATGAGGTGGTAAGAGAAAGGTGATTCTGAAAGCGGACGTTTGAAAGTAGAGCAGNGCTCGAACTGCAGATTTTTTTTATCGTGAGAATCTACTTTTAGCCAAAGTTGGAAATGGCTTTTTGAGAAATATATAGTTTTCGCATACTTTTAGAGTGATCCAAGGTAACAATACAGGACTGTTAATAAAAGAAAAATCATATTTGGCCATCCGTTTTTGTTGTTTGTTTTGTTTTGATAATAGATAATGTCCAAATAACGAGGGGCTGTAAGTAATTTTTTTTTTTTTTACAGAATAATAAGCCCTTTGAAAATATATGAATAGAATAAGTTTTCATGGGAACAATTTTCACGAGCGAAGCTCAGCTCACGAAATTCAGAGCCCCGCGAAAAAAAAATAAATCTAAGCATTTATCGTCTGTGGGGTGGGACGAACTTGATTTCGCCGTAAATGAGTGAGCATTTGTCGTTGTTTAACAAAGCAAAGGTGTTAGGGAAAGGGTTGAATTATGGCGAAATCGAGCACACTGGTGGGGTGGACACTGGTAGTCAGCACTAGAATTGCTTGGTTGTATTGGGAACAGGGAGTACAGCTCACCCCATGTTAAAAGCGCATGTATTTCATCTTAGAGAATAAAAGTAGCAGAGTCTTCAGTTCAGTTGAAAAATAAGTCCAGACGTTACTAAAATAAGGCCATATCAGTCCATTACCATAATTATCGATAACTGGTAGATAGAAGCAGGAGCAGCTTTCAAGAAGAAGAAGAACAACAACAACAACAAGAACAATAATAACAAGTCTATTGAGCTCAGACAACATCCTGTTGTATATGAGTCGAGCAAGAATAACTACACCATTTTTAACAATTATTCCCTTTGTTCGCTCTTCCAAACCACTCTACCATCATTCACACATTTCCATAC
>JAWQUT010000179.1:1450269-1468965 GCA_033807755.1 Ellobium chinense | reverse complement strand
AGTCTACTCACTATTATGCTCTAGTTGAAGCCCCTGTTTTGTGTACCATATTTTACCTACCAACTCCAACACCTCACAGTTTTGGCCTGGCCCCTGGAGTTCAAGACTGGGTGTTCCCATTGATTTATAGTGGAGAAAAGTATATTTGGGAGCGTGACCCCGCTTCCTCGCTCCTGGTTTCTACACCTCTGTCTAAAGAGAACTCACAAAGAAGAGCTGGTTAGGGCCAAAGGAAACGGATGGCGTGACACATCTTATTAAACTGAACGACTTCACTTTGCACTACCGATGGAGGTTCTTCCTCTTATCTCTCTGAGAAAGGTTTCGAACAAGGGTTCTAACACTTTCACGAGCATACCCACAGACAGCGGCTACAAAGGATAAGAAGGGACTAGACAGTGGGTCATTCATTTATTTCATCTAATTTCTGCAAGATTTTCGGACATCATTATTTGCATTGTCTTCTTTGAGCAGCCTTTTCCCCCCTCAACCCTCCCACTTTCCCTTCGGCACTCTAAGGGGTTTTATCCACAATGAGTGTAGATGAGCAAGTAGGTAGAACGCTTTACAGAATCACGGCACAATACAAAGGATGTTTCGGCAAATATGTCTTCTTCAGCTGACACAAAAACAAGTAGAGTGGACAAAAAAGGAGAACAAATAAACAAAATAAGCAACAAACAAACAAACAATTACAATAAAAAAAAAAGGAAATAAAAAAGCAAATGTAATGGAATTAAACACTACTTCCCTGTAACCGGCACAGTGGTAAAATGGAAGGAAAACAGGAGAGAGGAGGAAGGAGTAGGAGCTGTCATGAAGGGGCAGGGGCCTACAATTGGCTAGCGGTGAGATACGTTCTTTGTATTGTGCCGTGATTCTGTAAAGCTTTCTACCTACTTGCTCTTCTACATTCCTGTTTTTAGCCTTACGGCAATTTCTTTACTTTTGTAGTTTATCCACAATGAGACACAGTATACCTATCAGGAGATACACAAACATCTCTTTTCGTCTCTGTTATAAACCATCATCCAACATGCGCTTAAAGTAAGATCGTACATGAAAGTAATCAGTATATTTTTCTCGCTTTATATACCTGTAATAATACAGAATATCGTGTTGTGAAAAGAACGTCGTGTTCTTATGTACAAATGTAGACCGGATTTATAGAAAATGGCGGATACCGCGTATTGTCATGGAGCTCTACATATTATGATGGGATTTATCAAATAAAAGTATACGACTGCAATTTATCAAAATAAAAGCATCTTCGGCATCTTCCGGTATCCTCAGAGGTCATATTTTTTCCCCTTAATATCTACCCTCTAATTTGAATTACTACACAACTGTACGACACAGATGGGTGCAAAGCAAGTTATCATGGCCAAATTTACGGATAAAACAATATACGTTACACAATTCCACACAAAATGTTTGATCAAATTTCAACGGTGGCCGCCTGAGGTTATTTGGGAACAAATGGCGTCGGATATTCAACAGGATGCCTATGTGACATCACAAAGAGGACAAAGTAATCATCATTATGCCGGCTCAAAGTGTATCTGAGCAATTCTTTCTTTCAAGGAAAACGCGTTTAATCTGTGCAAAGTAGTTAAGGACATTGTTAAATGTACGACACTAGAAAATTATTTACAAGGCTTCCTTTGTGGATAAGGTCTTATTTAATACCAATAACAAAAGTATGATGGCATGGGTATGAAAATAAATCGTTCTGTCCTTATTTGCTAGACTTCTAATGTGCCAAATATGCCCTTCGTGACTAGTTATGGCAGACAGACCAAAATGATGTCGAAATACTCTAATTTGCATTTGGAAAATGCGGCTACATGGCTTTGTCTGTAATTCTTAGATACAGTGCACTATCGACTAGAAATCGTGTGGATAAACTGTACTAAGTGAGGTCCAAAGAGACATCAGGGCAGATACATTACAAATGCAAATATGTCAGATACCTCTATTTACCGTAGCATCACTACATTATTCCATGACGCAAATATCATCTCTAGGGGACTCTCCGCACCTCTCATCACGGAAGACGTGAAAATGACCGATGGTGTTCTGTTGTAAGAGACGGGATAAACATCATTACTGGACGAATTCAGATCAAGGTCATCCACTCATTTCGCCCTGATCTTCCCAGACTCCTCATTCAGGCCAACACACGCACAGGAAGTTCAAGAAAGAACAAGATGACAAATGGCGTCGTGGAGACTCCCAAGAGAATGGCGTCAGTACGTTTACTGTAACACTTCCACCCCTACAAGCTGGCAAGTACGAAGCATTGGTCAACAACAAACTCATTATATGGTACTATCCCGAGATTTTACCACCTACCATTTGGTTTCGGGTCAGGGTCAGGGTTCAGAAAATGAAATCACACGTGAGAGAGTTCTAAGGACTGTCCCAACTACGCGTCTTCTTTCCTAACCCAAACTCTAAGCCTGTCCCTACCATAAACCAGACTCTGAGTGAGAGAGTCCCGGAATGTTGACATTATGAAAATCCAGTACAGAGAATAGGATAGAGCATACGACAAAATATAAAACCGCAGAAGCACCAATAGCTTTTTCCGGATGTTCAAAATCACCATTATTAGCATTATGCTGGCAACTTCCGGTCCGTTTTGAGTGTACATAGTAGAAGAGTCAATCAGATCATAATATCGTGCACTGTGATAAAATATGTTTTATCTTATTTCCGTTCGTGTAAACCCGTGTTGAAAAACAGTATGACACCCGAAGTATAACTTTTACTTTGGTAGATGAACACAGGATACATTAAGTACTCATTTAAAGAGTATACCCTGATATTGTATGAATTTCAAATGCAAGGATCAAGCATTATTTTATCATTTCACTGTAGAAATTAATTGTTCTCCAATAATGAGGATAATTGTTTTCATGCACAAAGGGTATATTTATTATGAAGATTCTACTGTAACGCATTGCATTGCACTTCATTAAAAAGGAATGTAAATATTTCGGTTATCTCCCTTACAATGCATCATTATGAAAAATAATCTAATACCTTAGGATGTTTTTAACGAGAATAAAAAGTAATAGAATGAAATAACCATCTTGTGTTTCTATTCTCGACATTGTCATATAATATTAACAACTGGCAATACGATCCTTGAGCTGCACTGTCAGCTTTGTTGATGGTATTTTGATTTAATCACTTTCCACATCAGAGGCAAATATTTATTTTATATATATATNATATATATATATATATATATATATATATATATATATATATATTAGTGAATAGTGAATAGCAGACCTACCAGAAACCCTCACAGTATCCAAAAGTCCAAATTTTCAAGCTTTTTTCAGACGTAAAGATGGGCACGTATTCTACAATTAAAAACTTCATAAAGAATGTAATTCCTTCTTACACTACCCATAATTACATTTTCTGGAACGGTGTAACTTGCTTTTTTGTGTGTAGAGCTCATACATTCCTGTGATAGCTCACGAATGGACTGGCTACGTTCCATGGCAGCCAACTGAAGAGTGTTGTTTTTACAACACTCAGTTGTTGCGCTTTCGTTGAACGTGAGTTAGCGATGCTTTCAGAGATGCATTCCTACATTTATTCATTTAAATAAAAACTGAGCTTTAAAACTGGGTTCCTTAGAGAGCTATGACATTTTGAGAGAAAAATAATATGCGTGAAGAGCAATTACTTTTACATTATTTGCCTTTTTTTATAAGAAACACTTATAAGAAATCTATATAGACTAATTCTAGACAAAAACATTCTTCATTTTATCCAGAAGTTAGGAAGACTCCATACTATGGAGTTTAGTTGTATGACATCATTTTCGGGTTTAGTGCTTTTGAACACGGCAACTAAAAAAAGATCCCCCCCCNACCCCCCCCCCCCCCCCCCCCAAAAAAAAGGCGTCAGGACAGCATGGGTCGTATAATGTTATAGAGTGTGCTTATACCTTTAAGGTGTAAATCCATTAAAATGAACACGACCCGTCATGTCACTGAACATTTCTACGACCTAACTTTATCACTGTCAAAAAATAAAACCTGCGGGATTCGGAACGCCACGACACGACTTTGACGTTACTGCACCAAGCAAGGATAAAGGTTTTCTTACATTACGACTTCGGTGTCATGCCAAGTCTGAATCCAGTGAGATGCTGGCCCCTATTGCCAAAAGAAGAGCTTGGAGTAACCAGTTGAGTTTTGTGGGTTTTTAAAAAAAATCCTATCTGAGAAATATCCTGCAGGATATTCAGCCTATATTTCCCTCTGGCAAAGATAATTATTTCAAACAAATGAAAAAAAATAGTTTGGCTTGCTTTCAGTGGTGAGTACGGAAATCATGAGATAGATTAAGATAACATTAAGATAACAAAATTTGCAGGGATCATGAAGGAAGCAAATTATGAAAGGAAATTACTTTTAACAGAGAGGAGGAGATAATCAAACTTCTTAGGGCATGTAATAAGAAGACAACAAGTAGCGCACTTGATAGCAGCTGGAAAACTAAATTAGATATGGAGCAGAGGAAGACAAAGAAAGATAACAAGAATGAACTAACAAGGTGGATGGGCACACAAAGCGTTGGAGAACTGTTGAGGTGGATAGCTGATAGACAGAGGTGAAGGTACACCATCCTCTAGGCCAGTCGGTATGTCAGCAGGTCATTTTCGTCAGATGCAAAGAACGGAAGGTCTCGAGCCACTCTCTGTGCGAATAAGCCTTCTCGTCGTTTAAGGCTCTTTGGCTTTGTAAATCTGAGAACCGATTGTGAGCACACTGTCAACCGCACGGATTTGTGCTTGCAACTAAACATTTATTTTTTTTGTGTGTTATCATGAACATTTTTTCAAGCAGTTTCAAATAGATCTCAATTACACTATAATATCGACAACGTTTTGGAATTAACAAGATAAAAAAAAGAGTACCCCACACGCAAGTTACCGACACCAGCTGGTGGCTGCAGCGTGACCTAATGGTTACGGTGTTGGACTCAAGATCTAAAGGTTCTGGGTTCGATTCCCGACCACGGTCATGTTGTAAGTGTCTTGGGAAAGCATTTCATTCACATTTTCCTCAGTCCACCCGTCTGTAAAATGGATACCTGGCTATAGGCAGTGGAAGATATTGTCAGAATGCTAGTGATCAGCGCCTATATGGCAGCGGCACTGTATGCTCCCCAGGGAGTCGAGAAAGTCCTAGAGTGATCAGGCCTGCTGGGGTAATAATAGTGTGAAGTCGCATGAGCGGGCATTAGCCTGGATATGAGACTTATAAACCGCATTGTTATTATTATTACTAATTTCAGACATACTAATTTCAAAGGGTTAATATACCTTTCTTCTTATGTCAGGTGCGATTTTTCACATGATTAGGCGAAATGTGTCATGGAAACCTGGGCTTGAATTTTCTCACATAAAATGTTGAAACAAATCTGCTATTATCATCTAAACGTATAATGGGAGTAGAGTGAAAACGTGAAGTTGTACCTGCATATCTGGCGGCCATGTTGCCGATGCAAGGGGGTTAATTTCAAGAAAATGATCCACGAAGTGGAAGTAAAGCCATGAGAGGTCTGGAACCCTTGATTTTAAGATGACAGAATAAAACAGCGCTCAACTCATTTAAGGTACCGCTCAAAATAACGTTTGAAAAGAGAAGAAATATATTATCTATATCTAGTGGCTATACCTGTTTTCAAAGTTTAAGAGGCAACAAGCCAAGTCACACTGATGCAACCCTTTTTAAAGTATGGGGCACAGAAAATTTGCTTTGTCGCACTCATAAACTGGAACCCTATAACCCGTCACTCCTGGTATATTCCCAGTGTGATTGTCGTTTCAAATAAACAAGAAGAATGCGATTTCCTTCACTATCGTATCTAATCCCTGTGCTCCGGAAATGGCCCAAGTCAGACTTAGCCATTTTTAAATAAGGGAACTGTGATATGTATGAAATCTAATCCCATGTTGACATGTAAAATATGTCAATATTTCCCTATAAAATTGCAGTTGCATAGATACACGCAGACTCTGTTTTGCCTTGTTATAAAAACGTTTGCCCTGTTTTTTTTCTCACGGGTATGGAAGCTGACTTATGGGATTTTCGAAGCAAAATAGTAACGGTATTTCCTTTTTCTTTAACATCTGCAGCTTTTCCCGGTAATCTCAGCACCACCAGACAGGTCTTAAAGTTGAATTAATGTGGCCTCCACGTCCTTCCCATTAGTAGGAAAACAACGGAAGATTCATGTTTGAAAAAATACGTTTGTAGTTATCACTCTGCCGACAATCCTGTCAAGGAATTTAAATAAATTATACAAACCCACTTAATCAACCCGTCTCTATCATGTCAGTATGTGAGCAAGTAAAAAAGTTCAAGATAAACCTACTCTGATACACAGTATAATTATTGCTGTTGTTGTTGTTGTTGTTGTTGTTCTTGTTGTTGTTGTTGTTGTTGGTGGTGGTGGTGTGAACCTATGCTGTGACTTATTCACTCTTGTCAGCCAATGCAAGTCGTAAGTATTTGGAAAGTTTCTTCAGTTGGTCCAGTGGTTCATCTTGGTTGTTTTGGATGGTTGGATGGTTGGGCAGCAGAGTTTCTCTTCACTCGAGCAGATTTGAACATTTGAAAAGGATCACTCTAATAAGGAGAGTGGCACTCTTTGCACGCAGGTCCATACTGTGGATGGATTCTGTTCAAATGATACGCCTGATTTCTTAAAATAAGACCAACGTCTAGAACGGTGGCATCTGAACATTACGGCTTTGTACAGAACAATATATCGCAACACAAATCTTTGTAGAGAACTCGGAGTCGACATGTACTGGCAGAAATTTATGGGCCTCTAAAGTTACCTGCTATTTTTGGACTATTCCGGATTTCCGGGCAACCCAAAATATTTAAATTATAGTCGTACCTGAAAACCTTGCAATGGAGGATATTGCCTGATGAAAGGGTGCTATATAAATAGAGTGGACAAATTAAAGTTACCTTGTTATCTTGTTACCTTGTCCCAAGACTGACATCACGGTGCACGGGATATTCCCATAAGCGCTCCGTCCCCCTTGCCAACAGCCAACGCAGAGTGGAAGAACTGATGGTGCCAGTTGTCAGCTGGTTGATCGCTCTCCGGGTCTTCCCACGCAGACGTAAAGTTCGTCCCTGGCCACGCGTATACCCCATGTCTAGCAGTCTCCCCAGAGTCTGTGACTCCTCCTTCCCAGATTCCCTCTCCTGGACTAGCTTCAGAGCATTAATGACATCCTGGGCATCGCATTGGAATCCTGCTCTCAGAGTACATCGGCTCTTTCATTCCCAGTCACTCCAATATGGTTTGGGGAGAATATCCCTCTGCACCACTCATTTTTACACACCGGAACTACTTTCCCTTGACACATCCACATGGCAGAGGAAGTGGCGTTCTTTTTGTAAATAGATGCCGCGGTTCTCTGAAAGGCTGATTTACCGTTCTCAGCCGCAAGACAACGATTTATCAAAACTTTAACTTAAAATAGTCCCTGGTAATCTTAACTCCTCAACCTTTCCGTGTAGGTCCATCGACCAAAAAGCCAATGACTTGGAAGTTTTTTAGTGAACGTGAGTGAGTGAGGCTGGGAAATTGTCTTTATAGTGACAAACGATAACGTGCACCGGGAAATTCAGGGAAAGCAAGAAAATGGCATGAAAATCGTATCTGACAGCCTGACTAGTCATAGGTTGACAATGAATAGCCATTCCAGTCATGACAGAGGATGTATAGCCTGCTTTGATTGGACGTGAGGACCGAAGAGTCTGACATGGGAGATAACTTAAGAGCACCGAACTCACTAGAAGTGTGCAGGTTATTTTGGTTTTGTGTGAAGGTGGAAGGTGTATTGGTTCAAATATTGAGGGACTCCTAACATGGGTAATTATCTCCCTTCAACTAATTTCGATAGAATTGCAGGTCTTTCTTGTCAAAGCAAACCATCTGAGTTTGTCCTGAACAGAATATCTGAGCTCTCCCATCCAGATGCCGCTAAACTTAAGACTGTTATTAACGCCATTCTTGCATGTGGCACACATCGTAACCTGAGGTGGCGCTGCCATCTTGAAACCAACTTAAAATGCCAAGGCGCCACCTGTTTTTGCCCTTGATTGCAGTGAAGTATAGACGTTTACGGAACATAAAATAAAGCTTTAGCGAATAAGGAGTCAAAGGGTGTGTGTAACATAAGTATCATGGCTCTTTAACATGGTGGGGTCCCTGTCCTTTCAATAATTCACAGAGAGCCAACACAGGAATGAACTTCAGCAAGTATAGACGACAATAGATGAGTATGTAACAAGCTACACACAGCGAAGTTGGACCTGGCGCCTTAGGCTACATGTATCTGGATACAGGCCTGTAATGAGATTGGGGCCTTTTCTCCTCTTTGAGCTATATTAGCATTTTGAGGTGTCCTCCGAAACCAAAGTTTTAACTCCCCCCCCCCCCCCCCCCCCCCCCCCCNCCCCCCGACCCATATCAGATTTCAGCTCAATGTGTGGCCCAAATGTTTAGATTGACCCAACCCCAGCAAGCCCACTGAAATTTTGAACCAAGCTGCTATTTGTAAACAGACCCTATCATTTTCACTGGTCAACGCCAAACCCCTCCTCTTCCGCCTGAGCACAAACTTGACCTGAGAGTTCCAGCCCAGGACTAAATAGTGCCTGGCAAAATAAAGTAAAATGGACACAGTTTCCCATTAAATCAAAGTTTGCCCCCGGAGCCCGTATAAGTGGAAGTAGGGCAGGCATACCGAAAAAGAGAAAAGAGGAGCTCAAATATAACCCCTAAGTAGTAGGATCCAATGTGTAAAAGTAGAATTACAAGCCTGTAACATTATTTTCCAACCTGGAGACATGAAATTTTCCCCCATTTGACTGCATTAAACAAAGGAAGCAAATTGGGCGTCACAGTTTCATTTTTAGCACACAAAGCTGTGTCAAGGACTAGTTAAATCGGTGACTAGGAAACTTTACCCCAACCCTTTTTTTCCTAGGGATGGTAGAGCCAATCTGCGTCATCAGTAACTTGTAACTTGAGTGAGGATCCATGTAAATTAGCACGCAAAACCAGTGAAACCTGTGGCCACATGAGGTTCAAAAATGTACACGGTGTGAACATTCGAGAAGTCTCAGAGAGAGGGCGAGGAGAATGACCTCACTCATCGAACGAACTCCAGGTATCGTTGAACTAAGATGTTTTCCTTTCAAACTAGTCGGTAATTAATAGTACATTACGAGATGAGCTCTCAGTGGATCCTGACGGTTACGGAAGGACTAATAGTGTTCTTCGGTGCTGTCTTACTTTAGGTTATTGCGGTTCTACTTGTAAAACATTCACCTGGATGTCAGTCTCCTTCTGCTTGACGGTATGTGAAAATTCTCTCCTGGTTCATTCTGTTCCTTCATCTCCAGTTCCCATTGCTCCTTTACACAGTTACCTGTTATTTGCTTCTGGAAACAATATCATTACACTCCGGACAGTTCCACAGTGCTTTGTTCCCCGGTTCAGATTCCAACAAAGAGTGGTTTCACTAATTGTCCCTGTTGTTATCTTGTTGTGGATCCTTCTTGCGCTTCCTGCAGGTTTGTAGTTTCTCTCTTCTCTTTAGTATCCACTCCTTTTCAGTTTCTACCTTTAGGTGATGCTGTTCTGTCCGCTCCTTTTCTTCCTTTTACCTCAATCACCTGGTCAGTTCTCTTGACACAGTAGGTCCTCCTCACTCGAACTTCATATGCTTAAAAAAACCAATCAGCTCTTTGCAATGTTTTGACCTCCAGTGTCGTTTCTTTATTTCAGACTTAGTGATGAACTTCAACATCTTACAAACTCACAAGCACGCACTGTTTCACTGGACCTGGAATCGAAGAGAGTCTATGGTACTCTTTTCATTGGAATTCTACTGAGGATAAACTTATTTTTTGTGTATCTTTATTTGTTTTGCCTCTCCTGTATTGATCCAAATTAAGTTTCATTTTGGATATTAAATTCAAACCTCTAAAAGAAATTGCTTGGGCGTCATTGACTGACTGCGGAGCTACGATACAAACCCTAGAGCGCATTCTTCAGGACTGTCTCACTCAGTCTCACCTACACCAGGCAGAGGCTGCGGATCTGGCCCAATGGACATTACAACGTCTGCTGACATAATGTTAACTCTGTGCTCTAAGCCAAAGTCTAAGCAGAGCTGCTACTCTGTTCACATATTGCTCCCCTGCAACGAGAATGATATTTTCCCTACATTCCCACAGTACAATCCTGAGGCAGATTTAGTGGGAAACATTCTATAATTTTACCCATTAGTTTACGAAAGGCGATATTCCCATGTGTGAGGGAAAACGGCTTTTCGTAAACGAGAGTGAGGAAATGTTATTCTTGTACCTTACCGTACGAGAAAATCCTTAATAAGGGCAACACAGAGTCTAAAAAATTAGAATTTACAATCAAAAGCACACAAAAAAAGTTTTTTTGATGCCATATACTTATACCAACATCCAGCTATGCTTACTGTTCACAGCCCAGGTTGTTTGGAGCAGGTATATTGACACAGCGTTCTAACCCAGCCACTTAACACTGATAGCACTTAATATTATGTGCGAATACGAAAAATATGCTTTGATAGCCCGGACGCGTGAGACGATGATATTTTATAAACATTTTCTCCACGATTCTTGAATTTCTTCTCTGTTCCTGAGATATTTCATCTCCCACTGAAGTGTAGTTTACGCACTGGGCAGACGGCGTATGGCTGGAGTGCGCGTCTCCTGTTTTGAAGCATGAAAGCATCATTATTTCGCTCTCCAATCCACCTTTTCAAGATGTCTAGTCTTCATGACTTTGTTTTGTGGTGTTTTGTTGATACAAACATAGGAAGTGGCATAGTTTTCCATGAAACAAGAGCGATTCAATATGATAACAACACAGATAACTCGAGCTTTTGTTTCCGGCAGGTGACATCAAACATTCTTTACTTCCGCTCCGGATTTATGAAAAACAACATGACGGCTGAAAGAAACAACGTTAGTCTTGGTTATGTTCCGATATTCAGGCAAGCGTACGGGCTTAAAAGCATAGTAACCCACTGGCTGAACTAGGAAGGACGGACTACCATTTGGTCGGTGGGACAGCCTCAGTAAGATCAAAGAAATCAAATCAAGCTGATGATGTCACTCTGTCCGCCATTTTGAGTGAGGAACAGGTGAGCAAGTGGGAAGGATCTCATAAGAAGGCATCGTCATCATCAGCATCGCCATCGTCATCATCATCATCATCATTGTTTGATATAACGATTGGAAAAAAAATCGTCACCAGAGGTTGTAAAGAATTTGAAAATGACATTTTAAAGCATTAGATACTGATAAGAATTTTACCTAAGACCATGAAAGTCCTTCATTATTGCGTTTAGATTAATTTAAATTCGTCAAAACAAGTCAAATCGAGGGACTTTCAACCGGCATCGGTGTACACGTTTTGTATTACAGTTAGGACACTTGAATGAATTGGGACAGCTTCAGGTGATTTAATGCGACTAGTTATTTTTTTTAAAAACTTACAAAATACAATAATTCTTTGTACAAAGTTGATTTTATTTCAACTGCGTACTGCACCAACACGCCCCGGTCTCTGGCAAATTAACATCGCACACTTTCTTTGTTTCTTTACCTCTATAGGCAAGACAAATGGCACACTTTTCACTGCAAATGAGTACTTTAACTCGGATTTTCATTCTCTTCAAAATTTTACCCTGCCAATGCAGTTTACAAAAAATTACTTTCAACCTCTAAAATCCGTTACTTTGGCTCTTAGCCGTTACATTATGCATCGCTATGATTATTTTGTACACAAGTAAAAGAGGTCAGTATAAACAGTGATCTTGTAAAATATTAAGTTCCTGAAGATATTAGTACGTGAGTTAATTTGACTGCACCAACTCACCCCGCGCATCAACGCACCCCACCCTCCCCTATATAGTCTCCGTTAGCGGCGATATGCCCTTCTCATGTCACGCACGACGCCACACAATCATGTGTCTAGTAAACGTATTTCACCAACAGCACTACATTCTTGTGGGGTCGCACTATTGTAGTGAAGGGGGATTACCCACACTGTCCCTGCACTCTGTAGGGACTGAGGCATTCTTTGCTCGGCGGAACCTCACAATAAGTGCTTCGGTCTAGACCTCGGCTGAGATCACCTCTACAAACAAAAATTGTGAAGAGGATTCCCCACATCCCTGTAATAAATATGTCAAAGGTGATTACCCCTAAGGACGAAGCCTCAAAAACAAACTTGGTACTGAACAATGGCAAAAGTTTCCAATTTTTTATGAGACACTAAGTTCAGTTTGCGTGCATACACCAGGTATATATGGAAGAACAGCTCAAGGGTTGGCGCCATGGTGTTATCAGTTATAGAGAATGTGGTGTTCCAGTCAAGCACTAAAGAGGATGATAATTCACTACATATTCAAAGAAAGTTTTTCACAATATACAGTACGGTGTCCCAGTCGAGCACTATCAAGACGGCAATATGGCTCATTTTAAAAACCGAGTTTATCACAGTGCACTGAATGTTTCTACTACCCACACGGAGAGAATATGAAAACAATCAAAGTCCACGGCAGATCCTCCAGAACAAAATGCGAGTCTGATTTTTCTGTTGTTTTTCTTCTGTTTTCTTGTTTTGAATGTATGAAGTTATGTAAGCAAGAAATAAACAAGAGCATTGCGGTAATGAGCAACAGTTGTATTGTGGTTTCACTTGCTATGACAAGCTTTTTTTTTTTCGACCCAGACTAGATCTACCTCTAAATCATTCTGCACAGAATTGTTTTTGAATATTGTCACTGTGCCCTAGATCATTTATCGCACTTTTGAGATAATGCGGAGAAAAATATTTTTATGGCAAAGTTAAAAGGGGTCAGCGTGTATTCATGCAATTGCAGTTTCAGCGAGAAACTATTGGGGCATGTTCTTTTTTTTTTATTGTTAGATACCTTACGATACGATTGGCTTTGCCCTCATAAACAACATTGTAGCCTCTTTCAAAAATGGCCTAAATCTGACTTAGGCCTTTTTTCATAGCACGGTGGTTATATTTTGCACTAACGCTGAAGAAGTGCACATTTCGTATAGATATGGAATCAGCTGGGTTTCTCATCATGTTAATTTCTGCATCGCGTGCTGTTTACTCGTCCCTGTGTGTCTGCTTTTCAACACAACTACCGGCAATTTTCTTCTTTTTGAAACATCTAGTAAAGAAAAAAATTACAAAATGAAGTTCATGACCTCAAAAACGCCACAAAGAAGCAACAGAATACAGTCAAAAACTTTCATTATTCTTTGCAGCTTTGCCATTTGGATATTTGGTGAGTGATTGGAACTCGGTTTGAACGTAAACGTTGTAAGAAAATAATGAAAATTTCCAGTGATTACTTCTCATTATTTGGCCAGGCAGTTTGCCACGTGTGTTGTTCGGTGCAGCGCCGGTTCGAATGTCCGTGTTCTCTCATTGTTTGGCCACACACCCTGTGCATGGATACGTTTTACACAATATTATGAAGAAAGGAAAAAAAAAATCAGATTTTTGAAAGGCGCGTCGGCCGCGTACGAAATCAATTGGTGTTAGATCAATAACGTGATGTTTCTTTTACGAGATAGTTCTCAAATGTCGATCTATTGTTGTAACCCTCTTAAGCCGGTTTATTGAAGGAATGCAGCAGCGGAGTTATTCTTTAGCCAACCGTTTCTTTTTTTCACATCTGAATCTGAGAGAGTTAAAAAAAAACAACAACAACAAACAGTCCAGTCTTCTGACAAATGAACACCTGGCTATATGCAGTGAAAAGCTATCGTCAGAAAGCCAGTGATCACCATCTTTGCGTGTAGATTGGCAATGATCTTGTATGGGCCTCACGAGCTGAGAAAGATCTTGGTGGTCTGGTCTGCTAGGGCATTAATGATGTGAATCGAGTGCGTCGACATTGCCTGGATGCGAAGCTTATTAATACCATAAGAATAACTATTATGAGCGATAGCTTCACTGACATCACAGCGACTCTTGGCTAAGCACTGCACGCCAACCAGCCTCACAGGAAATTACATGTCTTTCATTGCACACCAAAGCGCTTCATGACCCACCGAAATAGGCTAGAAGAATGTTGGTTTCAAGGTTATGAGTTAGCAGGAGAACTCGGAGAGTCACCTGCTCAGATATGTTCGAATTATCCAAAAACGTTCCATAATGCACATTAATATTTTAAAGGTTCATTCGGGGTATAAAAAGTGAAGATCAGCATAATGGTGCACTTAAGTAATTTAAAATCAATTGCATCTTCATATCAAGGCTCCTTTTTTTAAAATTTCACGAGTAAAATTTATTCTGCATAGCAATTTTGCAGATTGCTAGTTCACTGTCTCCACAAATGATATGGCTAAGAAATTACATTAAAAACATCTAGTATTTGAAAAAATGAAAGCACAGCCATCTAAATCGAGGCTGTGTCCATGACTATTTCATTTGAAGGCGGAGTTTGCGTTCTGACAGTAATGGTCGGGTGGCGCAACTTTACCACTTTGGTCTGAGCTTCTCTTGCTAACAATTTCTGAGGTCACAGGAGAGCTGCCATTAAAACTTCACTGACTGGCCCAGTCGCTGGACTAGAGCTGTTGTCATCTGCGCCGTGCTGTTTTTATTAGGAAAAAACCCAGAAGAATTTTTAAAAAAAAGAGGAAACTAGACATTTTACCCCATTTACATTTCACGAGTTTTCTTAACAAGTTATGAAAAGTGGTTTTCCCCTACGTACAGAAAAATGTTGTTTCGCAAAGCCATTGTACCCTATCGTAGGGATAACTCCTTACTAGTAATAATACTGCTTCTATGGCCCAACATGGATCAACAAGAATAGCAGATAATTAAATGACAGGAAATAAGGTCTTGCCTCTCTGTCATGTCATCCAAAACTAGTCAAAGGACTGTAGGATCAGGCATCATACTTCATGGCCTCTGACTTTGTCATCCTCATGCTTCGCTTTTCAAGTAACACATGCAATGACTGAATTTCTTAGAAACAAAAAAACCGCACGCAGATATAACAGTTCATACAGTGTGAATTTCAGAAGCTAGAAGCCCAGGACAGGAAGAAAATGGTTGAACACAATGCGGACGATTTGTGACCTTTGACAGTAGCGGGGGAATGTAGGATGTGGGGTGAGCAAATAATAATACTGTATTACAGAAGATAACCGTTAAAACGAAATTAGACCTAACACGAAAGGAGACAGGAAGTCTAGTTTGTTTTCTTCTTTTTAGACTTCTCTGTCTAAACTCTGTTTAAAGCAAACATAAGTCTTTGACTCCGGGGATTTCATTAAAACCGTTGTCTCCTGTACATTATTGTAGTTTGACATTATTCTTTACAAGCTTGTGGAACAAAACTCCCAGTGAATAATAAGAAATCTTATCTCTATAATTCTGACCTCCTTCCACAATAGTGTCAGCTCAAAATGAAACAGTATTAATGGCTGCGACTGTTAGCTTTGCTTTACTAGAAGCTTCCACAAAATGTTTTATGTCTGTGATCCCCCAAACAACATTACAAAACAAGACCGTCGCCTCTGAGCAGACAACCACCCAGAAATGCTGACATTTCAACCAGACTGCTATTGTCAGTTTAGATTAAACCAGAAACATCGTGATTATGGTTCATTATGACAAATTCACAACACGTGTACAAGCTGCGAGAACAAAATAATATTATCTTCACAGTAACCCCAGTCTAAAATTATTACTTTGCTTATATCCGTTAATTTGGTTCAGCTACTGGGAAGTGAACCCACCACTCAAAAACTGGGAATGGGAGTTGAAAGGGAAGGGGGAGGGAAAGGCTTAAAGAAAAGTGAAATTGACGATGAGGGTTTCTACGTTTCCTAACTAAAAACAGTTATGAAACTTTAAAAAGTCTGACAGGCTTGTCAATTATATTTCGTGATAGTCTAACTAAAATTTAGCTCTGAAGAAGCTGCGACTATGACGTGCATGTACCATGAAAAAGTCTCTATGATCGCTATCTCTGAAAATATTCTTAACGGAACGTTTATCCCCAATTTCCCGCACACAATCCCCTTTGTAAAGACAGAGCGGACAAAGTGCGGGGGGGGGGGGCTNGGGGGGGGGGGGGGGGCTTGGGGAGAGGCACTTTGCCCAGTGATCAACTGTAGCTGAACTCTCTTTTTTTTAGTTGTTGCCCAAATCATAAGCACCAATGACACCATTCCAAATTGTGGTTCGATTATCAATGTATGTATGGTGGGAGAAAGATAGATCATTTCCCAATCTTTTTTGAAAATCTGAGCCACCTATGCCACTCTCTTCAACATCAGCCACCGCCTCTGGAAGCACCTCCCAAGTCTAAGCTGTAGACGCCCATCCATAACGGCCTGTTCGGATTAAAAGCGACAATATAAAAGCAAAAGTTGCCACAACTCTGCCGCCTCAGTTTCTCATTAGCCGGAACGTTATTTCCTAACCCGGTGTGAGCAATACGACTCGACCTAGAAAACAAAGCCATCTGCTTCTTGCGTGAGAACTGTTCGGAAGGTGGTTGATCTTACCTGTGGGACGAGGGGTAATGTGGCTGGGAGAAAGACTAGTGGTGGGGGGTGGAGGGGGGAGGAAGGGGACGAAGAGATGTTAAGAGTTATTGCAAGGCAAAGAATGTACACTATTAAACCCCCAAACCTCTTTGGCTCTTTGAGAATTAAATTTCCCCTAAGCCAAGGGCGTGCAACATTTCTTGAGGATAATTATCCTAATCAGTCTTGTGTCCTTTTTATGTCTTTTTTTTTTTTTGCATTGATCATCCTAATACTGCCTCCCAATTGCAAGCTGCTGTTCTCCTTAAGGTGTGAATTAGCATTCCTTATTATGAAAAACATTACATCACGTCCGGGATATCTAGAGTTATGTATGGATAGTAGTGCCCTCATTACATTGAACCTCTTATACTTTATGTGTCGTATTTCATATACGCCAATATATGATACAATATGATAATGCTGGTGTCCTATGTTAATTGTTAGTTACATTGTAATTGTTTTGAATGCTCAAATATTTTTTTTAATTTAAGCGAAATAAAAGTTTTTTGTATCTTGTGTCAACCGCAACAAACAATTTTTCTCCTACAGTGCTGGTAAGGGTCCTTGTGACATTTCTGCAGCGGCCATGTTGGAGGCAATGTTGAGCCGCATGTTCTGTCGTCATGGTCACCCTGTCCACAAAGACATTGGCCGATGGTTTCAATCCTAAGGCGGGTAAAAACATGACTGTTTTATATCTTAGTCCCCTTATGTGGGCCATATCTAAAACATGAATGTATATCTCACCAAAAATGCACTGCAAAACAAAAGACGTTAGAACCTAGAACACCTTGACGGGCCAAGATTTAGGATGCTATCGCACCACGCATGGAAGGCGACAGATGGACACTACCGAAAAGAAAAACCAACCTGGCGCTTTTCACCATTAGCAACCACTTCCTGCAAACACATTTCTGGGCAACATTACACCAGCTTCAGATTAAACATTTGTTTGACCGAATCAAGACCACACACACAGCCATGGAGCTTTAGATATTTCACACTAGAGCTGTGACCACTTGAAGGAACAAGTATGAAAGTTCACCCAAATCATAAATGACTCAAAAAATGGCTGAGGTCAGGGGATCTGAATAGTTACAGGAACGCCACAAGCGGCACCACTCCGTTTTGTAGAGGAGAAAACGGCATAACATGTATCAGAGTTTGTTGATTTTGTAATACTGTTTTTCGTACACTGTCCAAAACAGGTCAACATCACTTGGATGGTTTGTACTAACCCTTTCAATTCTTCGCAATCCATCCAACAGACAGACTGATTATTTTCTACCGCTTGTGCTTACAGCACTGATAATGGGATACCAGTCAACTATCCCAGGAGGCAAAGGTAGTCCAGACACTGGTACCAGCCAGTGTCCTAGTTCGCCTCCTGCTGGCCCAAATACGAAACACATAAATAAATATGTGTTCTCCACTTGATTTGTTGTCCCACTCCTAACCGTAAAGTTATTGGCACTTGCGAGGGGTGGTAAAAATGCTTTTGAGTTGGTGCTGTATCTACGTGGCAATAACAGAACGTGTTTATACGGTCTGTCGTTTGTCGGGTGAATAGCTGCAAAAGCAATAACCGTCAATAACCGTGAGCGGTTAACATGCTCTGCACCGCGGCCGTTTGGTGGCTGTTTGTGAGTGAGTGAGTGAGTAAGTGAGTGAGTGAGTGAGTAGGTGAGTGAATTAATGAAAGAAAGAAAGAAAGAGTGAGTTGCTTACTCCTCTGGAAAAATTGAAAAAAATGGTGAAAAAACATATATATATAAATCAGGTTATATATATATATATATGTATATATATATATAAAAAACGTCGGATCGACAATAAAAACACNCCCCCAACAGAGAAGATAAAGGGGTTAAAAATCATCCCTCTTGAAAAGCTATCTGTAATGAAAGAATTAACAAAACTACAAGAAACACACACACACACACACACACACACACACACACACACACACACACACACACACACACACACACACACACACACA
>JAWQUT010000179.1:1429340-1442440 GCA_033807755.1 Ellobium chinense | reverse complement strand
GGTCCCCTTTATCTACGTCTTTATTACATCTTCTTTACTTTCCTTTGTCTCTTTCTTTCTTCAGCCTATCCTTCTTCTCCTCTCCACACCTTAGTTTCAACCTCTTAAATTTACACACGTCACTTTAACAACAATAAAGCCATTTATCACCCAATAACAGATCGCTGGCTCTAATATCCCATGGCGTTACCAAGATGCATTTCCGTCCGCGTAATCCTAACTCACGACAGGAACGAACAAAATCTCATTAGCTCAACGCATTCAGTGGGTGAGCACTATAACGGATCTTAGCATAGCGCGACCTGCTCACGGCGCGCATCGATGGTTAGGGGGGAAGCGCTCAACAAAATTTTGGGTGCGGGGGCTTGTCACGAGCACCGAAATAAGGCGGGCTAATTCTTATAGCAGGATCGTCGCCAAAGGGATTGTGTTGTGAAAGTGTTCGACTGCCATGCAGTATTGAAGGTGTGAAGTTTTCACAGTGAACCTGTGTTGAGATTCGGTAATCAAACTTTACTGTTATTTTGTTGGGATCAATTATTCATTTGAATGTGATTATAGAAGTGATTAACATTCGACAGCCATCTGTCAAAATTGATCACTGACGTGAACGTAAGTAAGTGATTTAGTATGTAAATCTTGTCAAGTTTTAGTCTTTTGTTTTTAAATTGTCATTGTGTGACATTGAAGCAGTGTGTGTTGGTATGTTCCCCCGTGTATAAGATTTGATGAAACTTTGAAAATTATCTTAGTGTAGCATTAACCTATCAAACACGTGTAAGTGTCTGATATGAAACGTCGCAAAAATGCCGGCCTTGGGAGAAAAGCTCAAAAGCATTCAATCACTACAATAAACTTGAATAATGACCCTGCTAATAATTTTTATGCCTTTCAGTCATTCCTTACCTCTGAGAACTCTGAACTGTGACTAATAAAAAAAAACCCAACTTACTGAAGCACTCAGACATGATCCAGATTAGTAAATTACTTTCAAGTTACGTGTAATAGATTTTTTTTTTTTTGGAAGATGCCTGTTTCATGGAAGCATTCTTTGTTCTCAGTGTTCTCTAGTGTGCGTTTGTGTTTGCTAGTAGGGAGAGGGGAAGGGAAGGTGAACATCATGTTTCTTTTGTACGGAAAGCTAAAACGATATAGGATTGGTGATTGTAAATCATGGATGCCAACCTTGACCCCCGGGATAAGATAAGATAAGATAAGATACGATAAGCTAAGCTAAGCTAAGCTAAGCTAAGCTAAGCTAAGCTAAGATACGATACGATACGATAAGATAAGATAAGATAAGATAAAATAAGATAATCTTTATAAATCCTTATGGAAATATGATCCCGTTGAAGTGTAAAACATAGCCCGAAAAGAAGCCATACACTTTAAAGTGCTTTATATTTATCAGTATCATGTGTTATGGTAAAACACGCACCTCCATTTGAGATATGATTTACCTTGACAAGAGAGTATCACATAGTTTTTTAGATCTTGTTCACTTAGTCACCGTGGATTCAAACCCTCAACTTTATATTGGGAAGTGTCAACCAGTTTTTTAATCAGACTCATTTAATCGTGTGTGTCCAAAGCAGGAGAGCCATCTTTACCACATTGACGTAATAGAGAAAATGTGTTAAAAACCATGATGTTCTCGCATGAAACCCGGTACTCATGCTCGCACAGCTTTTTGATGTCTAAATCTCTTTTCCATATGCTATATCCTGGTGGCAAGCACGGTCATTGAAGCCAATATCATGGTGAAGGCATAATCTCACTATTGTTGGAAGTTCTGATTGTAGAATAAGGTGACAAAAGAACAGACCTGCGTTTGTTTGGTCACTGCGGCGTCGCCAAAGAGCCGTCCTTAACAAGGGAAGTATCAGTCTCTAGTCAAGCCAAGATGGCTGCGACTAATGCGGAAGAACAAGAAAATAAGGCACTGCCTTGCGGGTGGTGGTTGCTATATTTATAGCTTAGCCTCTGTCATTAGCATACATACCACCATTGACTCTTGCCACACCCTCTCCGACATAAGGCTGTTGATAAGACGTTCTACTAACAATTTTGAAATCATAGACGGTTCCTGCCTTGTTGCCGAGCTTTCTCTCCCGGTGATGGCGAAAGGACATCACATTCCTAACAGACCTCTAGTAGGGGTGCACCCTTCCACACTGTGATTGACGCGCACCAACCAAAAACATCCCCCCGTAGATGTAATGAACCTTTATTTCTCGGAGCCTCAAGTTTCAAGCTTATATCAGTGTGTCTGTTGTTGAGCTAACGAAGTGTTTATCTTCAGTAGGTATGTCCACAGTAAGCTAGACCTCTTCAGTTGTTAAATCTCTCATTCTAATGACCTCTGGGAATTAGTCTTTCAGACTACAAACACAGTGAAAATAAGTATACAACTAGTGACGATGGACCACGTTCATTGGTTACAACTGTCATGTCTGCATAGCCACCCATATCTCAGAAAAAGAATTCAAATTTTATTTCGTTTTCATAATATTAGCAGGATAACAGCATCACCAAAATGTTGCATAATTTTCCGACTGGTGCTATTATTGTTGTTGTAAAGAAAATACTGTATTTCATCGAAGCATACAGAACAGCAGATCCCACAGTCCCCATCCACCCTCTTCTCCCCGCCCATCCCTCCTCCCTGAAAACAAAAAAAAAATTCTTTGTCACTTAAAATTTCCGACAACGTCATCGCAAGATTGTTCATGACATTCAAAAACATTAAATGAGCATTAACGATGCTAGAATGGGGAGAGATAAATTCTCAGAGAGATTCCAAACATCGGATTCAATTGCTAAGAAGCCCTCAGTTCCGCATGATGACATTCTTTAAAGAAGATCTAATCCCAAGAAGTGTGCAAGGATCGAGTGCTTAAGAACTGATGAACAACAAAGCGAGAGAAATAATTAGTGAGAGAGAACTGACACTACCGAGACGCCATACTATAACTAAGATGGAGGTCTTTCGTTATGAACAACATTGACATTCGCGAGATGTGGGTCGGCCCTGAAGCGACGACATAAAACCCACTCTAAACCCAGAACCTAAAGAAAGATGTTATTACAGCAGAGCCTCTTATCTCCAGACTGTTACGGTACTTCTTCAGATCATCATCTAGAGACGATGAGTTTTTTTTTATGCCTCACCTTAAGACCTTAGACCTACCTGAGGTACGAAGGGCTAGTTCAGTATGCCAAGCAATCTCGGCGTGATTGACAAGATTACCAGAAGAAACTCTCCGCGGTAATTTGTTGTAAATTTCCCATGCATGGATGAATCTTCTTCTCATGGTTGAATATCGGTCATGTGCAGAATGCTTGCACAGTACAGTCAGCTACATTTAACATCAAATCATCAAGAGCACGAAACAGTTGCCATTTAAAAGGAGTTGCAGCTATAGCTATCCAAAGGGGATTATATTATCTTTTTCTTATAGCTTGTTCATAAATATGTTAATAAGAAAAGTGTTGTGTTTAAGTGAAAGTTGCGATTAACCGCATTCCCCGTACCCAGATTCGACTGTTGTACTTTTAGCGCACCTGGAATGTTCTGGGTACAGTTGCATAGCTCTGGAAACTTGTGAAACCTGTGCCACACACTACTTTTCCAACTATCACACCCACCCATCCAGCCAGCCACCCATCATCCCCTCTCTCCCCGAACTCCTCCCACCCCTCCACCCCCTCTTTTGGCTTCTGATGACTGTTTGATGCCCACTTCAACAGTCATTGAATTCAACAACTCAGCAGGAACTAGTCTTTCAAGGCACCACGCAGAACGAAAAACGCATACTTGTGAAGTAGCATGGTCGAACGGTTACGGCATTGGACTCATGATCTAAAGGCCGTGGGTTCGATTCCCGACCATAGTCGTGTTGTAAGTGCCTTGGGAAAGCAGTTTATTAACATTTTCCTCAGGCCACCCGTCTGTAAAATGAGTCCCTGGCTGTAGGTAGTGGAAGATATTATCAGAATGCTAGTGGTCAATGCCTGTAAATGCCTGCGGCACTGTATGCTCCTCGGGAAATGGAGAAAATCCTAGAGTGATCAGGACTTATTCTATATACTTTTATCCTTCTTCGAGCCGGTATTCCTCTGTTACGCCTCTGTGTTAGCATTTAACAGAAAAAAAAAACCAATCAAAAACTTCCAGACCATCTTGCATCAATGAAGTGTAAAACATTGTCAGGAAGACGGAACACACTGCAGATTCGCTTTCTATGTTGCTCGTCTTATTTTAAGTCGAAGATTATTAAGTCTTCAGACGGCGCCGAGATGTGGTATCTTGCTTACTCTTCTTCTTCTTCTTCTTCTTCTTCTTCTTCTTCTTCTTCTCAGAGACAGTTACCTCATCACGAGATTTCAACAAAGGAAAGAACAAAAAGGAACCACTATTCCAGACGAAACTGTTTCATCACGCGCAAAACACAATCAGGCAGACTTAACATACACCAAGGTCGTGTTTATATCGGCAATCATTGGTTGCTTTAGACGGTGGCTGGAGGTGTAATTAGTGAAGATTCCATGAAATTATGATAAAGTGGCTACAGACCGCCAGGTAGCTATGCCAGTATCTTGGGGAATCTTTAAAGAAACGAGGTTCTCCTCCGCTCTGTGATAAGACATAGATTATGCTGGGCAGACCTTAACTATGCAGCTGTGTCTTGATGATCCTGGTTTAGTGTTAATCGTTTAGGAAACCGATTTTCAGGCTCAAGAATAAAGGATATTTTTATTTGGTCTTCGGATTGCGACAGATAAAATTGATAAGATAAAGCTTCTATTCTCTTTTTTTTTTTTTGTTCGTTTGTTTAAATTAGCTTCTGACTACTTTCGTGCTGTTTTAATAACTTGCCGAGGTCATCATTATAACGAAGTTGTCTGTCAGTTTATGGAGCAGCATGGCTAAATGGTCACGGCATTAGACTCGAGATCAAAAGGGCGTAGGTTTGATTCCCATCAAGGTTGCGTTTTAGGTCTTTTAAGAAAGTATTTCATTTACATTTTCCTTAATCCATTTTAATCCAAATAGAAACTTGGCTATGGGCAGTGGAAAGACAATGATACAGTATGCTCCTCAAAGAGTTGTGAAAGTCCTGGACTGATCAGGCCTGCTGGGATAATAATAGTGAAGTCACGTGAGCGGGCACTAGTCTGAGTAGAAACTTATAAACTGCATTATTACTATTATCATTATTATTATTATTATTAGTTGCTATCAGAAATGTTAGTTTTGCCCATATGTTCCTTCCTCAAACTTGACAGACTCATTCGTAGAAGTCTTATATGTCTTGTATATCTTGTAAGATTGTATTATTATGCAAAGAAATCAGCAAACATGACCCAGCTGGCTTCCCGTAGTTCTGTAGGATTTTTACACATTTTCAAAATGCCCGCGGGGATACAGGGGGGCTCCTGCAGAGATTTAAACCCAGACGGTGATAAAACTTGACTGCATATTTAAATGCATTTGAAGATATTAAGAGCTTAGGAACTTGGGTCTACTCATCTGTACAATGAGAAGGCGAGAATCCACTACAAACGGGGGTCTTCACCCTGCTCGCAAGACATTTGAAAGTGCCAAAGAAACATTGGCATTTGTCTGAGTTTGGCATCATGCCGCTGACGAAAGTCCCTAACAACGTGATACAGCGTTAAGTGATATAGATAAAAGACACTGTTATGGAAATGAGAAGACGAGTGGCCTGGCTCCAGATTCATTCTACAGGCTGAGAAAAGCATTCCTCATCTCCTACCGTGCACTTGTAATTCTACTCACCTATTACAAATACTGTGAGCCTTCAAAACCTTCTGAAAATATGATTTCAGTGTTAAGCAGTCATTTCCTCCCAACTGCTCGATAAAACTGGAAAACATAATTCCCACCCTTATGCAACACTTATTAAGAAAATCAAATAGGCTTATTGCTCCCGTGCGACGATACAGAATTTAAAATTATAAGGGCAGCCTTCGTAAGAAAAACTTCTTCCTTTTGTCAGGGATTAACAACAGATACAAAAACTGTTAAAGGCAGTGTAAGATATTATCATGGATATGTTGAAAGAGAAAAAAAAAAGTTAAAAAATATAGGGTTCCCTAAGATATAGAAATTAAAATAGAAAATAGAAAAAAAAAATCTTTAGCTAAAAACACTCTTCCTTCAACTCATGTAGACAGTTTGGTCTGTAGTAAGTGAAAGGAAAAACATGGGTTTTAGATGATGCTTTGAATTACAGACTCTGCACGAAGCCCAATTTCGCTGAACTGCAGGCAATTCCCTCGTGACTTCCACCCAGTCGTGACCTCCTGCAATGCTAGGATGGTTACGAGGCTACACGTAGATTGAAGGAAGTCTAAATATATTTGTTTTCCTCATGAGAGGCAAAGACGCCAAAACACACTTTCTGTTTTCAGGTGAGAGGTTGTTGAGTATAAAAACAAACCAACCAGGAATTTTTACTACCACCAGTCTTAGCTCACGGAAAGGGTAATGCACTTTTAGTCAAGTGGTGGTGAGGCAAAGAGAAAACGATACTGAATCCAGCGTCGTTTGCAGTTCTGGTAAACACCATCTGTGACGCGTTAAGCAGATCAGCTCACCAGTAAAATCACAAGGAATTACAATCAGCAGTAGTACAATCAAACAGTGACATCCGGAAACACCATCTGGCGGGGAAAGACACCAAATTTCACAACATATTTTGTACTTACCATAGATGTTCCTACAGAACTCGATCACATCATATGTAGGGATGCTATAATTCACCATCATTGTCTATTTTACAAACCATCATAAAACTCAAAACAGCTTTATCACGATAAAACTGAAGGATTTCAAGATTGCAGCCGGGGCCCACGAGATAACAGGGGAGAATAGAGTATTCTATTCCAAAAGAGAAAGCATTTTCCTTCCCCATCAAGGTGTCCAAAAGGAACACACTATCGGAGACACGAAATAAAACATCAACAAGGAAACTAAATCAAACAATAACACAGAGCCATCTAGACCAGCAGCTGCTGCTGCAAAGACACCCCAACGAGGACAGCTGGACTTACCAATGTACTCCACATAGCGATCTCTCATGGAATACGCTGGTGCCTTGGGAAGTGCTACTTTGAAACGTTCTGGATCTTGATAGTCAGCTGGGCCAGGCACTGTTGGAGCAGAAACGAGGACATTGTGGTTACAGTTACAGCCTTTGGTAAGTGGATGTGTCTAAGTTGTTATTGTTACTGTTGAAGTCGTTGTTGTTGCTGTAACTGTTGTTGATGGTGCTGTTTGTTGTTGTTGTTGTTGATTTTATTGTTGTTATTATTATTATTATTGTTGTTGTGGTTGTTTAGGTGGTTGTTTGACAGTTTGGCGTCTCTACCATGTGGTTGTTTGACAGTTTGGCATCTTTACTTTATTCTTGTTTGACAGTTTGGCGTTTTTACGTTATTGTTGTTTGACAGTTTGGCATCTTTACTATGTTGTTGTTTTACAGTTTGGCGTCTTTACTATACAGACACAATACACTGACACTCTTTCACAGCTCCCTCAGGAATATTGAATACGAAGTGGATTGACTGCCCGGTGGTTAAATTTCCGTACAAGTCTGGTTGACGTGTTCTTGTAGCCTCTTGCCGTCATCTATATACAGCACTTTTAAACACCCTCTAACTCACGGTAAAATATAGTTGCACCATATTTTTTTACATGATAAATAAAACCCACGACCATCGCATAAAAACAGGTACACGGTTCCTCTTTCCTCCGCCCCACTTTTCTTCCAACAGTGACATCAAGTTCAAGCCGAAAGACCGAGTTAAGGTTCTTAGCTTATGATGAGTTTAGATTTAAGCTTTCGTTAATACACTCCTTTTATTTAGATCTATGCTTGTTAGTAAGATCCATCTAATTTGCCAGAAAAGTCAAACAATTATTTTGTTATTATTGCGAACTTTTGTAAGTTACTTCCGTTAAATTACAATATAAACACCATATTATCAATAAGCCTTGTTGTAACGTACTCGGCACCTCAGCCAATGAACACTGATTGAGAGATTCCCACCACCGGTCCTAATTCATTAAATTACTTCCTGATTTCCATATGATAGCACCCTGAAGGCAATGCGTTCATTGATGCAGCTCCATGCTGCTGTCCAAATAAATGGTTGGTTGGTTGGTTGGTTGGTTGGTTGATTGGTTGGTTGGTTGGTTGGTTGGTTGAAGGTTTTGGTGGGGATCTGGTAACTTTATGACGTCTTCTCGGTTCTAACGAATGCTTTAGGGTGGTGATGTTGTAAAGAAGAGAAAAAAAACTATGAAGAAATTGCTGTGATTACTTTTGCGACCATTTTGCCTCCTGAGTCGAAAAAGTAATAAGTAATCTCAGCAATTTCTTGTACATTATATATATATATATGCCCTGACAAATGTTTAACGTTATGCCTACAAATTATAAATGTGTCAGGAATCGGCAGAGCGCTGTGTTTGTCCCAGTAATGTCACCGAATTTGATTGTTTATCCATTTTACGTTTCCCTTGGCGGACCGACGTGCCTCTCTCATTGGGATGTTCTGAATTCCGATGGGAAGCTCAGGGACCAGATTGATCTGGAGAAAACGAGATACATTGGGAGCAGACCTAATCCCCCCAACACAAATCTGGACAGTGAATGCGTGTTCCGAATAACAAATATCCCATTAAGCGGTTTTTTAGTTGATACAGAGCAGGTCAGCGTCCCCTAGCTATCCCCATTCTGTCACTGCCCTGGACAACACCTCGTTTGTTTCTCTTTAGATGAATTTCTTCTGCACACGATCGGCTGGACTTTGTCTTTAGAGTTTCTTATTAAAGAACCACGTCATTTCAGAGCTTACGCCCAAAACAATGGGATCTCTCACCATCGTAAGAATGATATTATGCATCGTCCTTAGCACTGTCCAATATGCAGATTTAATGTAATTCTTAAGACGGTAAGAGATCCTGTCATTAATGCACAAACTCTCACTTACAAATTGAAGAGCTTTTTTCCAAAACTCGGTATATGGTGTCTGAATCTTTTTGAAATCAAGGAAAATAACACTAAGGTAATTTCTCCTTACAAATATATCTTTATTTACTGTCAAACGACGTACAATTTGAAGGAGTGCAGATTTTGAGCTCAATCAGGTTTTGAATGAACTAACATAGAAGTGCATGTTTTTCAGACACCAACTCAGTTTTCAACGAAGGTGAATTTACTTAGTTTTAGAAAAACGCTCTTCACTTCCACTCCGTCAGATAGCAGTACTCTTGCAAGGTGTTCATTATCTGTTGTTGTTCTAAGTAAGGGGCACCCAACTGCTGGTCAATGGTGAGCTTAGTATGACCCACAACAGGTATGAAAAATGACCTTTGAAGTTATTTCAAATTATAGGGTATTTTATGTTTTATTCAGTGTGTCGCATTACACCGAAACATGCACCCCAGTTCCAGACATGGGACTAACAAAAGAACTATAATGATTTCAAAACTGACTGACCCCCGTTCACGAAAAGTTGAGCACCGTTGTAGTATTTAAATCTGTGGGAATTTCCATGATATCTCTATGCGACTGTAATGGCTGGTAAACCACGACAGGTTGAGACAACCTTACATGCTCAGCTCTGTGTGTCGCTATCAGCACCTAGTCTGAAATTGATGCTAAACAATGGCTACAGCTGGTAGCCATGTGTCCACCATCTGTGCCTGGACATAGGAGCCAGGTGCAGAAAGTTGTATGGGGTCGGTGGGAAGGTGGCTGGAGAGAGGGTGGAGAGGGATGAAATACATGATAGTGTTGACGAGGCATTCATTATTTTGCGAAAGAAATATTGCAACGATACAACCTTATCGTCAAAATCGTAGGCAGATTGCCTGTCTCAGAGGTGAGTACAGATTTGCAAACTGGGCTATTTTTATGCTTGCAACAACCCAATACATCCATCAAATGTCATGGACAAACTAGCTCACAAAGTCATTGGTTTAAAACAAAAATTCTTAAAGCTTGAGATTGACATATTTTCTTGCGTTTTCTAATACAATTTTTCCCTCTCCTGAAAACTTCTAAGCAAAAGAAAAAACTCACTCATATGAGACAGGTGAACTTTTAAGGACTGTAACGTTATAACGTCATTTTGCTAGTAACAGTTTGTCAGTGAGAAGGAAATCTATTGGCGATGTACTCAAAATGACGTCACCATGGCTCAAACCGTTGCCCCACTCTCTCTCTCTCTCTCTCTCCCAGCTACAGCAGGGACGTTCTGAAGTTTGTTTTTCCCTAATATTATTTTGATGGACTGGGGACCCTGGGAGGAGGGGAGGGATTGAAAAGCTACAAATAGTCCGTCTTGACTTACAATGTCGTATCTCACAAAAACGAAGCTCGGAGATAAACGATAATGTGTGCAGTCTTTTTGCTGACATGAAGAGACCTAATTCCTCATACTTTACCTCATGCTTAATTTTAGATTGCGCATGACTTCAGATAATTGGGAGCTTGCGTATTAAAGATGGGATCTCTAACCATCTCTAATCATTAGTGCTGATGCACCCATATTTAGCGTTCAACATGCAGCGCTAATGTAACTCTAATGATGATAAGAGATCCCATCGTTAATGCGTGAACTCTCAATTGTCATTAAAAGTGGCCTACAATGCTGAACAAAATCAAATGTTACGAGTCAACATTTTCCTATTAGGCAATGTCGATATGTATGGTTCAGAAGAACCACTCTCACTCTAAAAAGTATATTAGGGATAATGTTCAAGTCCTCGACATTTCGCATGATATCTGATTACGCCTAATCGCAACTATGCAGGAATGTGATATAAGTTCTTGTGACCCAACATAACTGTACTGTCTGTTTAAATTTGGCTGTATAGAAAAGCTTCATTTTCTCACAAGTGTTGCAATTCGGCGAAAAACCGCAAATGAGTGGGGGGTTATTATAAAAAGAGTTTATTCTACACCATTCTTCTGGTCCGGCTGTCTCTTCCTTCTCGTGAGAGAATGTATCGCCATCCACGCTCCACAAGCCCTCCGGCCCCACTCTTTCTTCTCTCTTTGGTGTTCCTTTTTCTGTAGTCATTTTTTTTCATTATGTATGTTTAACATACTTTTTCTAAAAATCAACATGTAAAAAGCCTACATGTGCCATTTTTTGGATCCATAGTTAGTTCAGATCAATCAATCAATCAATCAATCAATCAATCAATCAATCAATCAATCAATCAATCAATCAATCAATCAATCAATCAATCAGTCAATCAGTCAGTCTGTCAGTCAGTCAGTCAGTCAGTTAGTCAGTCAATCAATCAATCAATCAATCAATCAATCAATCAATCAATCAATCAATCAATCAATCTGCACACCTCGTGAAAAGTATAAACTAGCTACAGCTCACTATTTGGAGAGGGAACGGAGTGAGGAGCGTCGGAGAAGTTTATTATCTGTCTGGGAGGGTCGTCCCGCTTTGTTTATACCACCGTCTCTCCCCACCTGTGCCACCTCTGAACTCATTTCTCCGCCCATACCGCTAATGTTCCAGCTTGGAAATGGGAATAAAATGTCAGGATGAGCAAAATGTGGCCACGGTGTGTTTTGTTTCCTAGATGTTCCCAACATGTTGATGGTTAGTGGCCGGGACACGAGCTCCGCCGTACACATCTCTTTAATTACCTGCCATTACACGGGATTGGCAGCTCGTTTGATCTCATATCGTGAGAATGTTTGAATACAGCCATGACCGTCTTGTTGACGGCACGGGATTGTAATTGAATGCCATCTACATCTTACTATCACAGCTAATCTTGTCATATGGCCAGTTAAAAATGTATGTACTGTGCTTTTACCAGGTGGTAACAGATTTTGAGTTGGCATTATCCTGGTTGTTTGAAGTGCTAGAGAAAGTCACCATCGCCGTGCAGTGGAAGAAGTTCTGAGAAATTCGCGACGAAAGAGCGGTTCACACCGTAAAAGTCATATAATGTTCTAAAACATCTTTTAACATCAGCCACCAGGACAAATTCAATGTCGGAAGGCGCACGTTTCTTTCTGAATGTAACTCCTTCGCCACCCGTGATATACATAATTATTATGTGTCTCCTTACTCTCTGTTACAATCAGCTCTTAAACGAACTGGACTGGGAGGCAGCGTGGCCGTGCAGTTTGTGAGTCGTACTCAGTAACTGAAGACTTTCAAGTCCAAGGTTTATGTGTTTGACTCGGAAGCTGGGCGGTTTACATTGTAGTGTCCTTGGGAAAGGCACGTTGCTTCCATTTCCTCACTCGACTCAAGTGTAAATGAGTACCTGGCTTTATAGCTGAGAGAATCAGGGCGCTGCACCGCTGTCGACCAGCAATGACTTTGTTATGTATTTCATTTGTAATATTATGTTCTTACATGCATCTTGTGTATTGTTATATGTGTTTCTATTATAAAAGAGATGTATAACATTGTATGACATTGTAAACCAATTTCCTTTTGGTGTAAATAAAGTCCTACAGTATTTTCATTTTGTTTTCATTTTTTGTTGTTCCTCGCATCCAACACATCAGTATATGCTATTTAATGAGCCTCCAACATACAGGATAATGAGTTTATGGTAATTTGCTGTGCTGACGTAAGTATTTGAAAAAACATGACACAGTGAAGGAGTTAATATCTTGTTTCCTTATCTAATGGCATAAGCCTCATTTCGACAGTCATCTGACTTGACATTACCTATATCACCACTTAACAAAACAGGGTGAATGAAACTTAATGTGGTCTGTTAGAGAAATCGAATTCACATCACATCGTAATGTTACGGTCTACAACGGAACCAGAATGGTCAAAAATAGTTATACGTCAATAACAAATCAATGAAAAGCAGCAATATTCATGTGGATGAATATTAATCAAAATAATGACTGCTGTAATAACTAAAATTGTTTGGTGATTTGTTTAAATATTATTAGTCATAATTGTTGTTACTGTTGTTGTTATTGTCACCTATACTTCCACCCCCTCCCTTTCTACACACACTTATAGAATGAGCCCTGTCACCTCAGATAGGTACCTCCTCC
>JAWQUT010000179.1:1409029-1419642 GCA_033807755.1 Ellobium chinense | reverse complement strand
GGGGGAGAAGAGAAGATGGGAGGGCAGAGATTCATTCAGCGATGGTATATTAGATGAGGGCAAAAGAGATGAATGTCTCATGTCTGTTCGAGTGAAGTTGAGGAGAAGTGGGAGGGGTTTGGAACCACTCAGACAAATGGGAAGAAGGACCCACTCACTCCGTCACCTACACCTCTGCCTGGTTTCGCTTCCTTCTAACAATTGAGAAAGGTTATGCAGACTCCAATCTTGAATGTCCCTCCCCCCTCCCCATCCCGCCCCTCACTTTTCATTTTGAACTCTCCTCCCACCCCATCACCCTCCTATCCCTCCCTGTCCTCCCCTGCCCCATATTCTTCCTCCTTCTCGCTTCTGCCCCCACCCCCCCCCCCCCCCNCCCCCCCCCTCCCCCAACACCCGCGCATACCCACACTTCTGTCGCTAAGGAAGGTAGATCTAACGTGAAAACTTGAACTGAACTGGACTGATCGTGAAGTAAGCAAGATCTCTTTCCTCAACGCCAGTCACGCATCATCGAGTCTTCCTTACTGATGCGTCCGAAAGCATCTTGCTATATTATTTTATCTCCCTATCGAAGCGCACGGATGGGCCCGATTTTTAGCGGTATTTTACATAGTATGTTTGTATAGTTTCCATATATATTTTATATAAGATATTTACAGCCATCAATGGTTGATAAAAATAATGTTCTTGTATTTTTTTTACAGCACAAACATTGATAATAAATCCGATGTGTAACCAAAAGTTTTGGTGATTTTGCGAATTACCTACCTATTAGGGAATCGAGAGGGTCGCTGGCGATACTATTATGGATCTCAGTGGTTGAGAAACATTTGGGTCCATAGGATGGGGAAAGACTGAGGAGGAGAGGTAGCTAAAACCCTAAAGAGCTCCTCTGGTGGAAAAGGATCAGCACATGTAGATCTACTATTACTATGGCTCTATTCGTCTATACAGACGGTCTGAGCAATCTGGTCCTGCATTTACGCAATAACGGCAAGAAGTTTGGTTTACTGCAATGTCCTCCTTTGTTCCTGCAGTGCCTTTCATGATTGATTCTACCAATGTTTGATAGGCATGGCCTGTTGCAGTACTTGTATGAGAGAAGACATGTAGCCTTGTTGACCGGTTCCCTTTTATTTAGCTTTCTGCTTTGATCTCTTTATTTCTAATTCAATGTGGATCTACACTATTTAAATAGATCGGTACATATATATATATATNNNNTATATATATATATATATATATATATATATATATACTGTACTTTATTTACATGCATGTAGCCTGCAAGAATTCAAACTGTCCCGGCCAGGTTTTTGAAACATAATTGAGAAAATTTAGAGTGGCTTCTAGGTAACCACATGCCATTATGTTACCTTTCACACTTGCCATTTCCTGCCTTTCTCCTCCTAAATCCGGTCCGAAATGAATCATTTGTCTCGAGCGGTTCTCTGGAGGCTTCTGTCTGGTTTCAAAGATTTGAAAGCATCCTTAGCTCCACTTCTCTGAGACTGGTAATAGCTCATGAACAAGGCAACGGCATGGTAAAGGCGCACCCTGTTGGAGGGCGCGCCGTTGGTTGAAAGGGAAGGGGGGAGGCTTAGTGGTTTTTGAGAACTTATACTGTGGCTACTGAGCTATCAGTATCATTGAGGACAATGGGCTCACTCCCGGGGAGGGGGAGGGTAATGGAAAAGGAGAGGGGGCTTACGACACTTGCTCACAACAGGGGAGGGCGCACCCCCCCCCCCCCCCNCCCCCCCGTAGAAGAGAAATGCTGATACTGCTTTTACTGCCTCCAGAGAACCGCTCGAGACAAATGATTCATTTCGGACCGGATTTAGGAGGAGAAAGGCAGGAAATGGCAAGTGTGAAAGGTAACATAATGGCATGTGGTTACGCGTCGTGAGATGTTAGTAATCAAAACGGCCGGAATAAATCGACACGACCCGGCACTTTCTCTCTTTTTTTGCTGCGCGCGGGGTTAAATCTCGCATTGGCTTCCTAGGCTCATAATTCCCTGTTACAGCGCTGCTGACTATGATGCTGGTGATGATGATGATGATGATGGCAGTGGTGGTGATTGTGTTGGCTTTATTGCTGCTGCTGCTGCTGGTGCTGTTGTGACTGATTATGCTGATGGCGGTGGTGGTGGTATTTTCCGGGGTACTATCTGCTGGAAAAAGTCATGGTAGTGTTTCATTTCTAATATTGTAAAATACTCTAATTCATAGAATTTATTACCAAAACAGGCGACCAATCTTAATCGCAAGTCCACTTAGGCCGCCGGGCCAGTGAAAATTTGCATTTAAACGAACAGTGCCATTAAACGATAAAACGGTACTAAAATACTCTTTGAAACAAAACGGTGCCCTTAAGTGAAAAGTTCAGTTATGCAAATGGCCTAAAAAAGAAACAAAGAACTTCTATTTATTATCATGTAAGGACATTCTTTTACAAATTTTGCTTCGTTATTTTTCGTGTTGAAACTCGGTTGCAGTTCGTCAGTTCGCCGATATCTGGGATCGATCATCTCCTGTGCTACTTTTAGATTTGCTTTATTGTCTCCCCTGAGGGGCATTTCCCTTGGCCCGGATGGCATAATTTGTTGTAGGAACAAAGGTAACTGCTGACGGCTTCCGGGCGCCTTTCCTCTGAATGCGGTCATCACAGCCATATTAGTGACTTTTTTTTTTTGGCTCCGACTTTTCTATTGTTCGTTCGCTATTGGGACGTTCTTGTAAAGTTGTTCCGTTAGTGATTGCTATTAAAAAAAATTGTTATCTCTCCCCCAAACATCACCTACCTCCCCCCACCCCCCTTTCTTTTCATTGTTGACGTAGAGTGGAAGTCGTTTAAACTCAAAGTGAAGGGTTCGGGCAATTTGTTTCGGATTAATCGTATTTCGGGTTAGAAGGTGTGTCATTTGCAATGGTAGAAGCACGCAGATGGACAACCACGAGCTTTTGACAATATACCCAATGTGAGCAGTGCTGTAACGGATGAAAAGTTACTATGCGTTTACACGTTAGCTGGTGTTTACGTGAAAGAGAAGTAACATACCGACACCAGGGTCTGTAATAGGTGAAGAGTTAATGTAAACGAAAGGGAAGGAAAAGATGAGTTTCAGCGATTCTTAGAGGAGGGATAACGATACATTGGCAGTTAATCCATTACATGTTGGTAATATACAATAATAGATACAAGTCGCACATAATCTAAGCCCTGTCTGCTTTCCACGCTTGATATGCATTCGTTTCTTTTCCCTCAAAACAACCACGCATTTCCCATCTTCATACCTAATTCAATAATGACAACCGCAAAAATATCAACAACGATCACAGCAACAACAACAACAACAACAACAACAACAATCACCACTACAGCAACAACAACAACAACAACAACAACAACAACGACAACAACAACAGCGACAAAAAGCACGCAGCTGGTCTCTCGTTTTGTCATGTAACAGCTGGAAGAGAAGCGAGAAGTTAAAGAAAGCAAAGAGATCAGTGGAAAAAGAGATCAGTGGAAAAAGAGATCAGTGGAAGACATAAAAAGATCGTAATGCAAAGAGCTGTAAACTCCACTCATGGGACCTCATACAAGGTGTAAGACGATTTTTAAGATGAGACAATACATGGCCAAGCTGGCAAATATCTGTTTGACGGTGTTCATTGTTAGAGATAAAAGGATCTTGTTAAGGCACCCCGCTGTAAGGCTGTGCGGAGAAGCTAACAAATAATGCGAAAATTAAAAAAAAAAATTAGGTTTAAGGGAGTGATATCCACTTAGAAGCCGCTCACTCGTCTTCAGTTATTATTAGCACAGCAGGCCAGTACATTCCGTAAGTTTCTCAGCTCATCGGGGGAGCTAATGAGGTCTGGCATCTGTAGAGGAAAGTCTTGTGTTCTTCTTTCTGCAGTGCCTGCTGTGGGGCGCACTGCAGAACGTCAACTTGAGTTTCATTTGGAAATGACTAGACTAAGGGAATCTTTGTCGACAGGGAAAGGAGAGAGAGAGAGTTGAGGGGAGAGGGATGTTGGGGTGGACTTTTTAAATGAGGAAGAAGATTGGAATGAGAAGGACAGAAAACCAGGCAGGTACAGCTCAGAAGCTCAGACCGCGAGATGGACAGGCTCTTTTTGCAGGTCAAGCATTGTATTACTACTTTTGAAGACCTCGCAGAAGGTTGCGAGCGATGGGGATGGGGAGTTTTTCGTTAAATATATCGGTACATGGTATCCAGGTTGTACGGCATTTTAATATTAGATAATCCAAACCGTCAACATAATTATAATTATGAAACTGTTACAAACTATCTGAAAAATGTGGCATGTAGTGAAATATAGAATTTTGACAGAAAGGCCGAAAGGAACATATCACTACAATTCTCGTGAATGAAATGCCCGATTGATCAATAATAACCCCGTTGAAAATGAAAAATACACACAGGTGATTCCTTAGTTGATCACGGGCTGCCCGGAAACAGGTGCACTCTATCAGAGGGCCAGACACACACCTACAGTGAGTATTTGTCTGTGGCCTTCCGATAGAGGATACGGGATGGCGGACAGGGCGCGGGGCACCACGTTAGATATTGGGAATAAAACTTAGACGATTATTTTACTTCATAGATGAATCAAATATTTCTATTTTATAGATGTATCGCTTCTATTATATAGATGTAACATGCACTTCTATTTTTATATATATAATACGTACTTCTGTTTTATAGATCTGTCATTAATTTATACTTCTATTTTACAGATGGAACATGTACTTCTATTTCAAAGCTATATCACATATTTCTGTTTTCTAGATGTATCACGCAGTTTTTCCAGGAAAATGTATATCAAACTAATTGTACCAGAATGTATTTATAACAGACATTAATGGCGAATTTAAAGTGACGACAACAACAGGAAATTTAGAATCATATAACTGAGTATCAATACAACAACAAAGGTACGTCAGCACAACTTGAGAAAACATTTAAGCAATAAATGAACATACATACAGAGACATACTTGTCCAAAGACATACTTCCGTTTTAGGACTTACAAAGAAGGCGAGGGAAGGGGTGAAGGGGTCAAGTCAGATTTTCGCGACTTTCACGTCTAAAGCTGCTATAATATCAGTAGAGGGTGAAAGGTGATGGAGCGGCAGAAGATAAACCAGGTGTCATGATGTACGCCAGTATGCTCGGGTGTTTTATCAAGCATTAAAGAAACATGCAAGATGGCCAGAGCCACATGTGCAAAGAATGGCCTAAATCGAGCGGTCCTCATACTACGATATTCAGGGTACTCGTGGAGGCGGTCCAGCAAGAGGTACACATCTGTCCAGGAGAATCTGCCACAAGGGGACCTGAGAGTATTTTGTCAAACCTGAAAGTCGTCCAAGTTCTGGTCACATCGAATGATCTGCAAGCACGAATTCTATACAAACACAAGTATTTTGTCAGTCCAGGAGGTCTGCGTGCACTAGTTCTATACAGGAACAGGTGCTTTGTCTATCCAGGAGATCTGCTTAGTCCAGCTAGGGACGGCTATATTGATCTAAATTTTCTTCTCCGAGTTTCCTTAGAGTATCATCATCGGTTATTCATGTCCATACCTGTCGCCGTATGCATAATCCTTACGTTAGTCAACACACTGTGGTAACCATGGCGAAACTCCCAAAACATGAGTGATATTAGTCAACTCAGTACGTTAATAAACATATGGATTATGTTTCCTGCCACTGGTCACGTTGTGATTGTACTGGTAGGTCAAAGTAAAATCACGGACTA
This sequence comes from Ellobium chinense, assembly GCA_033807755.1. Taxonomy (NCBI): domain Eukaryota; kingdom Metazoa; phylum Mollusca; class Gastropoda; order Ellobiida; family Ellobiidae; genus Ellobium; species Ellobium chinense. Next base: position 1,413,842 of record JAWQUT010000179.1, on the reverse strand, counting down.
GTCTTCTTGCTGTGGTTTAATCAACTCTCTGCCCTTGCTCTCTTCTCTGTCTTGAGCTTTTGAGCTCTGAACGTCTAGGAATTTTCAAATGGTCCGTTCTGACTTGAAGGTTGCACACCCTAATGGTAGATGACCATCACGTGGCCCAAGTGTACTGTCCTTGTTTCCCCATCCCATAGTGAGTGTTGAATGCACTGTGTCACGTGATGATCTAACGGGTAAGGTAATAAGAAGCGACCGCCGGGAGGCAGACAGTTGTCCCAAAGTGGGCAGTCACGGGGACAAGACCAGATGAAGCCAGAAAAGTGACAGCGTCTGATTTCGGGTGAATTTTCCAAGCCCACAGAGGTGTAGAGCTGCGCTGAGAAGGTGTCATCCATGATACCAGTGTGGTCTCCAACCGAAGATTTTACCAGTCTGCGACAACGGCTACTCTAGCTGATAGTAAACAAAGTCAACGAATTAAGGAAAGATGGAGGACTTAAATGTCAACAAGGCCATTCTCTTGAACTGGAGTCACCTCACCAGTATTTTCTTGCATCTTAACACTTTCTGTCTTAAGGGGAGACTACTGCACTCTTCCTCAACCTTTTATAAATTTGGAAAAATCCTAAGAAAAATCACGACACAATTTTTATACAACCTGCATATTTCTTGTCGATGATTTTGCGTACTGTCGCGGAAACTTAAAACAACAATTTATCCTAAACTGTTGCCTGCGAAAATGAGGTTACGAAACAAACAGGTACGAAATAAAGATACTTTCTGAAGAGCCTCTCACAATCAGGTTCATGAGGCACATCAGCAGAAAAGTATAGCAGGGCACATTCGGATGCATCAGCAAGGAATAAGTTAACAGACTTGCAGCTCAGCTGGGCCTGGTGTGACATGTTCTCTGAACGAACAGCGACTAAAGTTCTTTGTTGCGCCAGAGCATCACCAAATAAATTTCGTGACCCTGTGCACTGCAGTGTGGGTATGAATGGACCGTCCACCGCCTTATGCATGGTTGAGTGAATATAGTTAATGTAATTTGAAGTGGTTGAGTGAATATAGTTAATGTAATTTGAAGTGGTTGTAATTTGAAGTGGTTGAGTGAATATAGTTAATGTAATTTGAAGTGGTTGAGTGAATATAGTTAATGTAATTTGAAGTGGTTGACGTGGATGCGATTAAGGCTGAGAGAAAACAAAAATGTTAGTAACCTTCAGTATTAAACTTTGTGAGTAGATACACTGGCCTGTCTTTTGTAATGTGAGGACCACTGCACCAGGCAAATTGTCCTAATTCTCCTAATTCCTCTCAGTGCAACAAGTCGGGCCAATGTTTTACATATTTCACAAACATAGTTAGGAAATGTCTTGAAAGAAACCTGCCATGTAAGCGGTTTGGGTCGGAAAATCTCAGCAGAAACACGAATTTTGTTTGTTTTGTCCAGAAAAAAGCAAGACATTACTATTTATCAAATGTGGCAAGTCTTGCTGTGCACCGTGCATTCTGATAACTTCTCTTGAGACGGATATGATTAATGTTGTAATCCTTAAGTGAATTTGTGAATCACACACGAAGTTATTTATAGAATGGCTTTCCCGTCATCTTCGGCACGACTGATGTTTTTCCTCTGGTCATGTTGCGAGGAAAAAGGTTATAGCAATATAAAGCGGAACTAGATTAACACAAGTCGAATAATTTCAAATTTAAACCCTCGGCCAGACATTTTATATCACATAAAATACAGTAGTCAGGACAGAAAAGAAAAGATAACAAAAACAGTAAGACATAAAATGTAAATTGTATAAAAAAGAAAGAAAGAAAGAAAGAAAGAAAGAAAGAAAGAAAGAAAGAAAGAAAGAAAGAGCAATGATCAAATTCAGTCTTGTCATAAGACACTTGATACATGTCAAGCGTACCGTTCACTGCCGTTCACTCTACATCACTCTACATTATTCATTACAGAAAAGGAAGTACATGTAAAACAAAGAAATTTAATATAAGAGTATACTATACTAGATCTAGATATACGTTTGGAGATGTAATGTCAGAGAGGATCTTTTTCACTTATTCTGTCATACTATTTTAAGTATTTCCAAATAGAACCAGGCAAATTCAGAAATTTCTCTATGTTTTTTTTCCAAATTTAATAGTCTTGTAAATTTCTCCAGTAGTTGGTCTTGTTTGCCCAAGTTGGCAGATAGAAAGAGGCTCTTTAATCAATACATTCCGCATATTACATAAGACAGTGATACTCATCCTGTAAAACCTTACATTCAAAACGAACTCTATTCTCGTACTGAAGTTTTGGTATATCCCATACTTTCACAACCACTCTTCGGACTACGCTTTTGAAAGGGTATTATAAGAAGTTATTTATTATCCAGAGTGCCTTTGATAAGGGACAAAGCAGTCAGTAACAGTGATTCATTGTACTACCACGAATAAGGACCGAATGTATCACTATCAAGGACATCACAATAGGACCTCGGGAATCACTTCGTATCAAACGATATACATCTCAGTGATCCGTCCTCGCCATTTTAGTACATCTTGTCAAGTTTGGATTAAACGGTGTGTGTCGTGCCCCAGAAATGGGGTCTGTGTCACGTCGTGTCTTGGTTTTGTCCTTTCTGTAGATGTTTTTTACAAGTTCCCTTTTTGTTTATTCTGTGCTTAAACCATTGAACCAATCTATCTTTGCACGATTTGACCCTACCAGGTATGTGTGCGTCATCCGCAAGGATTATGTGGTGAATAACATCAGTTTGTACGCTGCGACTGCTGGGCATTGCGCAGAGAAAATACCAAAGATAGCAAAGGAAGATGATCATGCAAACCAATGTTTGGGAATACACCGAGATTAATTGGATATAGCTGTGGATTAATTGGATAGAACCCAAGGTTAATTGGATGTATCAGAAGTTAATTGGATAAGATGATTAGTGATGCACGTTTCATTATTTACTAAATCTATCCATACGTCCCTAGTGACCAGCGGCCATTGAAACCTTCAACAATCAGAGAGTGCGTGGGCACAGAATGTTACTGACGTCAAATTACCCTCGATTCTACGTGACTCAGCTCAGATTATCCGGGACATTGAAAACTATAATTTTCATTAAAAGGTAGTTGCGATCATCCGATGATGTATGAATATATATAATACACTAGTATTTCTTCTACCTGGAAAATGTTGGGATTATCATAGTGTGTGATTAACCGGATTGCGAGTGTGAGGAGTCCAGTGTTTAGACGACATGCTCATTCCACGTTTGTATAAGTCATTCCGTTGATGGTTTGAGTTTGTTTATATAAGCTATGATCTTGCATTTACCTCCTCTTTCCTCTTAAAACAATGTGAAGTTATGATCTATCACTGTATTCCGATTTTACAAGCTAAACCACATCTGTTTCACTGTTCTGCTTTGAGCAACAGGTTGAAAACGATCAAATTCTCAAAAGAAATTATTTAAGCATATATAATGTAACGAGTATGACGATAATCGACACTCAGTGACCTTTGTTTTTGTGTATTGACGGACACGCTAGAAATCCTTTATTTTGCAACAGAGTGCGAAGCACCTGCTCACCTACAAATATGTAATCGAGTTCATCGCATCAAGGGAAATATTGGAAACTTTTCCGTTTACCTAACTTCTTTTGAAATCACCTAGAATTGCCTGAGGTAGTTAAATATTATTTTTTTTTTAATATTTACTTTTTAAAAATTCTGTATCGTGTTTGCATACATACTCGGTATCCTAAGATAAAAATCGTAGGTATGCTACAGTAATCGAATCGAATTTTGTGTTGTCACTGAACAGATTTCACTAGTTGGAAAATGTGTTAGGCTATATAATGTAATATACATGTTGCAATATCAGTGAATAAATTACCTCTGTCCTAAATGACCCTAGTTCATGCTAAATGGGTCATTCTAACAAACTACAGATAATACTCATCCCTCCATCTTTGCTTAATCCCGTGGGCAGAACAAGGTGCCAAATTGGATAAAGAATTATTAACGAGGAATCAGTAAATTTAACTGGATAATACTATGGATGAACGCTTATTTATTGCAACAATAAAGCGCAGTTATTTTCAGCTTGATACAATGCTGACGAACATGAGGTTAGCCATGACATAGATCAGTATTAGGGAAGAGCATGACTAGCAGATGACGATAATAAGATTTATTTATTTATATACGTATTCATTCATTTATTTATGTATTTATTTATTCATGTTTAACCAGTATAGTCCTCGCGATACCAATGTCTTTCCGTGAAAAGGAAAGGACATAGGCACGCCCTATCTGAGCATTTTTTTTTAAAAATTAAGTAATGGAACCTCTTTGGCACTACACTGACTTTGCGGTAGAACATACCCCATTCAGAAGTCCTACTCTTTCCCTTTCCTCAACCCCCAACCCATTGCACACACACCCATTCAATCCACCTCCCCACCCCCTTCCCATCACTGGCTCGGTCCAGAAGATGGCTGTGTTATCAGGATTCCATGAATACGAGAGTGTCACCCCCCTCCCCCAACCCCCAAGATGCTTCGCTCCTCTTCCCCGCTATTCAAAGCCCATATCGTCTTCAGAATAACTCACCCATCTGACAATGCATCCTGAAGAGCAGCTGGGTTCGGATGGTAAAGAGGGGGTATGTTGTCAGGGTTCCAGTCAGTGTGTGTGTTGGGAGTGGCGAGGGGACGGGGGTCAGATAAGGGTACTGGTGACGTAAATTTGCATGACCCTGTTGACCAAAGCTTGCCGAATATTCAATATCGTAAACTCCGCCCCCCCCCCCCCCCC